>JAOXYF010000005.1:1246586-1270522 GCA_028565775.1 Sternarchorhynchus goeldii
TATATATACCAAGTTGCATGTTAATGTATATTTTTAGGCCACCATTATATTTGTTGTTTTAACAATAGTATAATGACTATATATAATTACGTCTCAGTCTCTTTATTACGATACAAATAGAAAATACAGGGAATATATACACAAATACACAACATTTTAACAACATACATTTCAGAACGAAATGAATTAGGTGTATGTAATGCTAAAGCATCTCTTGCACACACCTGGTGTAATAGATAGTTTGTTTCCAGCAGACATTTTAACATGAAATAGTAGGACAAATGTCTCTTTAGGTTTAAAGAGATCCAGGTTATCGTTCAAGTGTAAGGGCAGGTTACACTAAATACTGGCAGCTGTAGCCTATATAAGATGTTTTTCTGATTTTCTTTTCTGTTTTTAATACTGCATGCTAATGTATGCATGTACTCGTATACTGTATTTTCTGGTTGTATTCTAATAAAGAATCTGAGAAATAATTATATACTGTCATTAAACCATTGCAACAACAACAAATCTAAAGGATATTAAGCTCGATTGATTTATTTTAAGCAGTGATCTCTTTCGTTGGTTTATTTATTTTGCCTTTAAGTAGATATACATGATTCCGCCACAATAAAGGGTGTGTGTGCGTGTGAGAGAGAGAGAGACGGTGTGTGAGAGAGAGGCCGTTATCACATGAGCACGAGCATCCACCATGTCCGTGGCAATAGCAGTTGTGCGCAGCTCGAGCTGGGGCAGGACTGCAGCGCTGGAAAGGTGCGGCGACACTGTTACGAGCGGATTTTTTTTACTAGCGTGCCTGAATTGCCTCGCCTGTAAAGATTTCATGAAGACGGCGAGATTATGATTTCATCCATCGAAGTCTATGTCGCAGCCGGTACCGATTTTTGTTTATTTCACGAGAAAACGGATATTCTCTCAGACAGAAATTATGCACTCGTTACTAAGAGCTGATGCTATAGCATGTCGTGTGATGCTATATCATTTCTAGCCGTTTGACAGCTCGATTGTCGGTGTTTTGCACGCAGGTCTAGCGTATTTTATCACACCGAAAGATTTTTAAAAATGTCTTTAAAATCTAAGCAGTGTGAAACGGTTAAGGTTGTGGTGCGCTGTCGACCACTGAATCGGAAAGAAGAGGCGTCTGGCCATGAAAATATCGTGGATATGGACGTTAAACTGGGCCAGGTCGCGCTGCGGAACCCCAAGGCGGGCGCAGGAGATCTGCTCAAGACCTTCACATTCGACGCTGTGTATGATGCAGACTCAAAACAGAGCGACCTTTACGACGAAACAGTGCGGCCGCTCATCGACTCGGTTCTGCGCGGTTTCAACGGGACCATATTTGCGTACGGACAGACGGGCACCGGAAAAACGTATACGATGCAAGGTCTGTGGAGGGACGCGGAGCGCCGCGGTGTCATTCCCAACTCCTTTGAGCACATCTTCACCAACATCTCCCGCTCGCAGAACCAGCAGTATCTCGTGCGTGCGTCCTACCTGGAGATCTACCAGGAAGAGATCAGGGATCTGCTCTCCAAAGATCACAGCAAGAAGCTGGAGCTGAAGGAGAACCCGGAGTCGGGCGTGTACATTCGCGACCTGTCTTCCTTCGTCACCAAGAGCGTGAAGGAGATAGAGCACGTGATGAACATGGGCAACCAGACGCGTTCCATAGGTTTCACCAACATGAACGAGCACAGTTCTCGTTCACACGCCATCTTCACCATCACGGTGGAGTGCAGCCAACCCGGGCCAGACGGCCGCAACCACATCCGCGTGGGCAAGCTCAACCTGGTGGACCTGGCGGGCAGCGAGAGGCAGACCAAGACTGGCGTCCAGGGCGAGCGGCTTAAGGAGGCCACCAAGATCAACCTGTCCCTCTCGGCGCTCGGCAATGTCATCTCGGCGCTGGTGGACGGGAGGAGTTCACACGTGCCCTACCGTGATTCCAAGCTGACGAGACTCCTGCAGGACTCGCTTGGCGGCAACGCCAAGACGGTAATGGTGGCCACGCTGGGGCCGGCCTCGTATAACTACGAGGAGACGCTGACCACGCTACGCTACGCCAATCGAGCCAAGAACATCAAGAATGCGCCAAGGGTTAACGAGGACCCCAAGGACGCCCTGCTGAGGGAGTTCCAGCGAGAGATCGCCCGGCTGAAGGCGCAGCTCGACCGACGTGGCGTGCTGACCAAGAGGAAGAGGAGGAGCAGGCAGCTGAGGAAGGCCTGCGAAGGGGGTGAGGTGGAGGAAGAGGAGGAGGATGTCGGTGAGGATGGCGATGAGGAAGACGATGAGGAAGGTATGGAGAAGGAGGCGCAGGAGTACATTAAGGAGGAGCAGGAAAAGCTGGAGCAAGAGAAGGAAGCAATCAGGGATGACCGCACGCTGGTGGCTGAGGAGAAACAGAGACTCCTGGAGGAGAAGGAGAGGATGATGGGAGATCTCAGGAAGGAGCAGGAAGCCACTGCCCTCCTCACCGCTAAATTCAAGGTGTGTGTGTGTGTGTGTCTGTGTAATAGAAAGGTGGTGTGTGGTGTATCTAACAGAGAGAGAGAGAGGTGTGTCATTGTAGTGGTGCCATGGTTAATGGCAAGTGTCAAGAGAAGCCTCAAAGCCATGTGTCCCGTTGTGTGTGTGTGAGTTATAGAGGCATTATAAAGCAGGGCCTTTGTTTGGAGTCATGACCTAGATTCTGGGTTTAGTTTATCATAGCTGCTCCTCTTAAGTTTCCCTCCATGTTTTATATGTGTGTATGAAAAAAAGAAGAACAGTAAACAATACTTAGACCCCTTTACTATACCCATTTATTACACCCCTTTATAATACCCCTTCATAATACCCCCTTATAATACAACTTAATTATACCCATTTATAATACACTTTTATATTTCTACTTTATTATACTCCTTTATTATACATGTTTATAATACAACTTTATTATACCCCTTTATTATACTCTTTTATAATACTACTATATTATACTCCTTTATTATACTTGTTTATAATACAACTTTATTATACCCCTTTATTATACTCTTTTATAATACTACTATATTATACTCCTTTATAATACTTGTTTATAATACAACTTTATAATACTACTATATTATACTCCTTTATAATACTTGTTTATAATACAACTTTATTTATTTAATACACATTTATAATACTCCTTTATTATACCCCTTTATTATACTCATATATAATACTAATTTATTATACCCATTTAGAATACTCTTTTATTATACTTCTTTATTATGCCCATTTAATGTACTCCTTAACTATACCACTTTACTATACTCTATATTATGCTCCTTTATTATACCCCTCAGACAAACACAAGCTCTCAAAATGGTTTAGTGATTAAATGGAGTACATGTTGGACTGCCATTAGGTCGAAGTCATTAAGTTTTACTTTCTAGTTAAGAATGAGACTGGTGATTCAAACGATGGCCTTTTCTTGTAACGTCTGTGACCTTGCAGAATTTGTAACAGAAACCACTTTGAGGTTCATCACATCCTGAAGAGCCTGGAATCAGATACGACTGTGTCTAACCAGGTTGGCCAGCCTCTAATGACCTCCTCCAGTTACACAGAGAGATAGAGAGAGAAAGAGAGACAGAGAAGAGAGAGAGAGAAAGAGAGAGAGGCTGCCCTTGTATCTGTAAATGATAGGCAGAGATCTTACAATGACTCCAGTGGACTAATGCCTGTAAGTGATAGATTGCTTTCATACAACGAGGAGAACTTTGCATATGACACCATCATAGAAAATATTTTGGTAATCTGGTTCCACAATGGAACACATAATTCTATTCTAGGGGTTATCTGAAAATTATGTGTGTTAAGTTATGTGTTTCCAGACTTCCAGACACAAAACTGTTGATACGTAATCCTTATATGTAATTTTTATACACAATCCTTGTATGAAAAGATAATGTTTATACGTAATCCTCAAACATTACCGGCAAGCATTTTATTAATGTTTGCATGAAATGAAATTATATGTTTTGGAGATTTAAGATGAGAGAATAGAGAGACAAAAAGATTGAAAGAAAGAGGAAATAGATGGAGGATGAGGGGGGAAGAGGCTTTGAAACATGAGTATGTGCTATAAAACCACCCTGAAAGTAGGTTATTTCAGCTCTTTACCCTGAAACATGGCACATGCAGAAAGCAAGATGGAGGACCTGAGTAGTGATGCTCCTGAGGATTGATGTTCTTCTTGGAGCAGGACACGTCCTGAGGAGTGATGCTCTTCTCAGAGCAGGACTCTTCCTGAGGAGTGATGTTCTTCTTGGAGCAGGACACGTCCTGAGGAGTGATGCTCTTGACAGTGCAGGGCAAGTCCTCAGGAGTGATTCTCCAGATGGGTGATGCTCCTCTCACAGCAGGACTGATGAGTGAAGCACCACAGCAAACCCAAGAGGGGAGCTCTCTTTCTCACTTACACACACACACACACACAGGAAGGTGCTTTATAATTAACTGACCCTAATATGTGCAGCCCATATATGTTAATCTATGGATAATTTAATTCAGAGGGAAGAAGAGAAGGAGAGATAAAGTTAAGGCAACAGAGTGTATATAAGTGTGTGTGTGTGTATCAGTGTGTGTGTGTGTGTGTGTGTGTGTGTGTCAGTGTGTGTGTGTGTGTGTGTAAAAGTGAACTGACCAGTACAGGATCAGGAGAGATCAAGGTAACAGTTGGGCTCATGTTTGTTCCTGTTTTGATTCAGAAACAACATTTCTCTTCATTGTAGAACATTGCTGCTTAGTGAGAGGTAATATATTACCTCTAATTAAAGATGGACGCATCTTTAAAGATGGAAAGTTCACATCTAAGTGAACTGACCAGTGAGACTTTAAGACTAGACCAAGCAGAATAATTTTTTTCTGCTCATTTGTATTTCCAGTTGGCATATAATCATTCATATTTTTTACTGCCAGCAGTGAACCAATCAGAGGACAGATGTGACTTGTGTTGGTATAACTAAGAGATTGTTAGAAGGGGTTATGAAGACTCTGATGAATAGTTACAGCTAAAGCACCTACAGACCTACTTCGTAGCGAGTGTGTGTGTGTGATGTTTTCTTGTGCTGAGTGGGTGTATCAGTGTTTCTGTGCGTTTGTGACAGCATTTAAACCATCAGGCTGATAACTGTGTACATGTTATGTTTTAATCTTCTTCACAGCAGTACACACACACACACACACACACACACACACACACACACATATTATTCAAGTGTTACGTTGGATTTCATGCAGTCATATCTCAGGGCATAGGGATGGTGCCTTACTGAAATGTTATGCCTCTTGCACAAAGAGAATATGGCTCCTTCAAACAGATCACCAGGTTTAACCAATCACAATAAAGTACTACAGTATAAAGAATTTAATTGGAATTTAACTTAGAAGACAAGAATGGGCACACGTGGCTCATGATTCAACTCTTAGGATGTGTGGAATACTACAGAGAATGAGAGAAAGACACAGAGAGAGAGAGGGGGCAGAGAGAAAGAAGGTCACATCATAAAAGATTTATAGGGATGCTAGATAACACAGAAGGAGTCTCATCAAGAAATAAAGTGGAGAAAAAAGAGAGGAGGAGAGGAGAGAGGAAGCTACTCTCACATTTTATAGATGTCATGGCTGATGCCTGTTGGGTATTTCCTGACAGCTGATGAGTCATATGTGCTTTATCCGGCCCAGCTGTGTCTTCAGCCAATCACAGCACAGGGCAGCAAACAATAACAGGGAAGCAGGAAGTACATTAGATCACCACTGATGAGGACCCCAGTGCCTTTACGCAGAAAACGAATGTAAAAAATAATAACAAAAGAAATACTGAGCGTGCTAGAACACAACTGCGCATTTATAAGACACCTGATTCAGTAAAGTGTACTGATGTTATAAGCACACACACATGGTCTCTCACACACACACACTCGCAAGATCACACAGCAGGAGTCTGTTGTTTGGTCTCTCTTCCTCTCTCCCTTTCCTTCCGGAAACCTCTATAACAATGTGAGCATGTAGCACTGTGTGTGTGTGTGTGTGTGTGTGTTTGTGTGAAGTTGAGCTAATGTGTAAGATCAAAAAAGCATGCCCTAGAAATTAAATGGGTGTGTTGTGAACTGAAATGCATATTTTTATTTTATTTTATGAGTTTTTACTATGTAGGGGTATAGGGGTGTGTGTCTTTGTCTCCTGTATGCACTCATCTCTCTGCTCCCAGCATGCATTGCTGTGCTGCTGAAATATTGATGAGTCAGTGTCTGTGCAGTTGAGGGTGGAGCTGTTCTCTTGGGCCAATGAGGTCTCAGTTTATATGCATTCATAATGAACCTTTCTCCTTTCCGTCTCTGTTGCTATAGTGATGTGAACGGAGGGGGGGGGGTTATGTCTGGATTTATAGGTTCTGTCGAATATTGCTTCAGTACACGATGACGTGTGAGAATGTGTGTGTGCGTTCGTGCGTGTGCTTGTGTATGTGTGTAAGAGAGATGATTGAGCATCTCAGCTGTTAGGTGTCTTGAGGGGGGCAATCTATTTTAAACCCTGGTGTTTTGTTTCCCTCTGGTCTGTGTCACGCTCTCTCTCGCTTTAGTGCCAGTTCAGGATTCAGCTCTGATACTGAATATGGTTCAGTATTACTGAACACAGCCCCCAGGCTGACAAAGAAAAAAAACACAAATTCTGCGATGCTGGTTTTCAGCAAAGAAGTAAACTATTAATGCCCTAAACATATTTACGAGTGTTACACCTTCATGTGGAATATATGCAAATGTTTGTCTGTTATAACCAGGGTTTAAATGCAGTCTGTTGTTTAAATGCTGCTGTTTCCTGTCTTTGCTTGACTGACATCACTGTGTTCCAGGAAGTCACGTGCTTGGAAAGGGCATAAATGATTGGATATTAATACGAGCGTCACACTCCATGCAGGGTCACTATTATCACGAGGTCACCACCACCCATGCAAAAGTTTTAGGGCACCATTAAATTGGTTGTTTTAGCAGTGGTATAACAACTAATTATCTAATTATTTCTCAGTCTTTTTTAATTAAGATACAGACAGAAAATACAGGAAATGTGTACGCTGAATTGAAAAAAACACAATTTTCAGAACAAAGTGGATTCTTTGTAGGTAATGCTGAAGCGTGTCTTGCACAGACCTGGTGTAATAGACTTTTTTCCCAGCGGACATTTTGACATGAAATAGTAGAACAACTACAGGTGTGAACAATAACATTCATTAGGACTCCATTTCATTTAGATTTAAGAGATCCAGGTTCTTACTACTGCTCAGGTGTGAGGAGAGGTCACACTAAATGTCGTTTCATGCTGCTTGCCTTCTGTCTCTCTCTCTCTCTCTCTCTCTCTCTCTCTCTATATATATATATATATATATATATATATATCTCAGTGCCTTTGCCTCTATGGTAATGGGTGTCACTTCAGTTCCCATCACAGGGTGGGGCTGATGGGAATTCAGTGTAGCAGCCAATGTGATGCAGTGTGTGTGTGTGTGTGTGTGTGTGTGTGTGTGTGTGTGTGTGTGTGTGTGTGTGTGTGTGATAGAATTAGAGAGAGACAGAGGGTGTGTCTGCTGTTTGTCCTCATGGTTTATCAAAACCATACCCATAATAGTCACTGGCTGACTAAGTACAAGATCGTTAATTGGTCATGAGGTTATGATGCCTCTGTGTGATTGGCTGTGGCTGGCAGGTGGGGGCGGGGTTGCAGGGTGCTTATGATGCTGGATAATGCTGTGCTTTGTTCTGATGAAAACATGTCTCATGCTGTTACTGTCAGAGGCTTCTGCTGTACACAAAGATCACCCAGTGCTCCACAAAAACAGGCAGTGTGTGCGTGTGTATGTGTGTGTGTGTGTGAGAGAGAGAGAGAGAGTGTATGCTGTTGTAACTCTGTGACTCTTTTTGTGTCAGATCTTGAATGAATGGGAGACTGTCAGCTGTTTTAGAGTGACAAACAGGAAGTGTCTCCCTCACTGTGTTCACATGGAAGTAAAATCCTGAACTTTCCAGAATCAGGACACAGTCATGTGTGTGTGTGTGTGTGTGTGTGTGTGTGTGTATGCGTGTGGTGCAGAGAAGGTGGAGAGTTTGTGGGTCAATGAGATTTGGTGATGTATTTTAGACACATGTCCTTTCACAATGACAGAATATTTTCAGTTTTCTTTGTGTGTGTTTTTGTATGTATGTAGGAAAGGGGTTGTGACACTGTATATATTGTGTCCCGCCCCTGGTACTGATTCTGACCCTGTCCCTTGGTTGCTAGGCGATGGAGAGCAAGCTTCTGGTTGGAGGAAAGAACATCATTGATCACACTAATGAACAGCAGAAGATGCTGGAACAGAAAAGACAAGAGATCACCGAACAGGTAACACATAAAAATATTAATCCAAATTCACAAAAATATTAAACCAAACAATTTTGACAATTATACCCTCTAAATAAATATATGTATGAGATTCTCAGAACAAACATGTATGAATGTGCATGTATCCTATCACTGTGTGTGTGTCGCTGTGTGTGTGTGTGTGTGTGTGTGTTTGTGATTGTGTGTATATATCTGTGTGTGTGTGTGTGTTTTCCGTGTACATTTCTGTGTATCTGTGTGTGTGTGTGTGTGTGTGTGTGTGTGTGTATGTGTGTAGACCCGTAGGGAGCGGGAGATGCAACAGAAGATGCTGGTTCAGGATGACGAGACGCTGGAGCTCAGAGAGACGTTCTCCTCCCTGCAGCAGGAGGTGGAAGCCAAGACTAAAAAACTAAAGAAGGTGAGACTCTCTCTCTTTCTCTCTCTCTCTCTCTCTTCTCACACACACACACAGACACACATACCCAGTGACAGAGGATGTATGTATCTGCTCACAAGCATCAAATTCCAACCGCCAAGTAGATATGGGCCCCTATGCTGCAAACTGACACATCTACACACATCCACACCCACCTCTATACACCCACAGTGACAGAGAATACACATACATATAAACATGGAACCTCAGAGGGTTAGGGTTAGGGGTTAGGGTTAGGGCTACTCTGTTAGTGCACTGGACAACAGCCAGGGTGATTTTCTCCTACACTGAACATACTCACACACACATACACACACAGTCCCTTTGTGTCATTAGAATGTGTTTAGTTCCCTAACTCCTGTGTTCCTCTCTGCTCTATTTTGAACCCTGACCTCTGATCCCTGGATCGCACCCTTGAAACTGGGGATACACACTCTTCCCCTTTATCAGTACAAAAAGGTTTGTCCATGTTACACTTCCTCAGTACCTGACTACGCCACTGGTGCTAACGGCAGCATGAGCGCTAACGCTAACAGCAGCACTAGCGCTAACGCTAACAGCAGCACCAGTGCTAATGCTAACCTGCCACCTCTCTCATTTAGACTAAAACCAACCAGTTCGTAATATGTTTTGGAACAGTTTAATCTCAATTTAATCTTAGTTTAATTGAACAGTTTAATCTCAATTAATTATTTGTGTCAGAAATGGATTTTCTGTGACACAAAAAAATTGTAAAGTTAGTAGGAATCTGCAGATATTTTTCAGTGTAGCTGAGTGAACTAGCTAGAGTATATGCAGAACTTTTTTTCCAGGTCTCAGCTAATGGACATTATCAGCATTCTGACCACAACCCATTAACTGTCCTTTTACGTTCTGCACTACATGTCTGACCTTTGCACCTTTACCTTTACACCAGGCCACTAACAGCCTCTCACCTCTGACCTCCACAGAACATCCACTCAATCAGATCTGGATCCTCCGCATCTCTCACTTGCCTCATTGCATGAAAGCCTGTGTCCTTGAAAAATACAAGTACAAAGTGTTTGATAGAAAGATGGATGGATGTGTGAAAGATTTACCTCATGAAATACAGGCAAATGTGTGATGAATGGATGAATGAATGTGTAAAAATGTATGAGGCCAGCTGGAGGGAGTAATGGAATGTGGTTGCCCTGGAGACCATGTGTGATTGGCCCACCTCTGCACTTCTGAAACTGTCAACATTCCAATCCTGTTGCCGTTGGTAGCAGAGCATCAGGCTCAACATTGCACAGCACCCTCTATTTCTGTTTTTACTTTTTATCTCTGTTTTCTATTTCTGGTCTCTCTCTTTCTTTGTTCCTCTCTCTTCTTCTCTTTCTACCTTGGGTCTCTGTCTCTCTCTACCCTCCACCCCTCTCTGTCTCTCTCTCTCTTTCTCTTTCTGTCTCTCCTCTCTCTCTTTGTCTCCTCTCTCTCTGTCTCTGCTCTCTCTGTTTCTCTCTCTCTCTCTCTCTCTCTCTCTCTCTCTCTCTCTCTCTCTCTCTAGCTGTATGCTAAGCTGCAGGCGGTGAAGGCAGAGATTCAGGATGTGAATGATGAGCATGTTAGAACCAGGCAGGAGATGGAACAAACTCAGAATGAGCTCACAAGGGAACTAAAGTTCAAGTGAGACACACCGACACACACACACTTAACCCCCCCCCCCCCCACATACACTCACATACACACATACATGTGTGCATAAATGTGTGTGTGTGTTGTAGATACCTGATAATAGAAAACTTTATTCCACCTGAAGAGAAGAATAAGATCATGAATCGCTTGGTGTTTGATACAGAGGAAGATCAGTGGAAGTTCCAGCCTCTCGTTCCTGCTGAGAAGTGAGTGACCTTTGCATCTTTGACCCCTCCTGACACACATGCTCTGCTCTGCTTTACACATACTGCTATACATATAATATTAGTATTATTAGTATTAATACATATTAGTATTATACACATACTATTAATATTATACACATACTACTGTCTACTACTATAACACACATACTATTACTCTACATAGGTATTACTCTTTTCAGAGACTATTCAGAGACTTTTACTATAGTACACATACTGTACACATACTGAATAGTACTATAACACACATACTCTACACTTCCAGCCCAGTTATGACACAGTCACACACATCTGAGTGCTGACTCAGGCTGGGTGGGTCTGGTGGAAGGGCTCATCCTCAACCTCAGGCTGTACAGGTGTCCCAAGCAGCTGTGCTGGTCATTGGTGTGGGCCTCCTCACTCATTTACATACTCATTTACACTCACTCATTAACTTGCTCATTAACACATACTTATTAACACACGCCCATTTACACAGATTTATTAATACACTCATTTACATTCATTTACACATTTTTCAACACACTTAAATTCTTACACACAAATTCACTCATTAACACACTAATTTACACTCATTAACACACAATCATTAACACCCTCAATTACATGCACTTATCTGTACATTCTTATTTGCACACACATTTACACACATATTCCTCTCTTTATCAAACACTGTCTTGTTTTGTCTCTAGTTCTATATCTAATAATTAATTTTATTATATAAAAAATATTCAATTTCTTTCTCTCTGTCTGTCTGTCTCTCTTTCCCTCATTCTTTTTGTCTTTTTGTCTCTCTCCCTTTGTCTTGCCCTCTCTCTGTCTCGCTCTCTCTATCTTTCTCTCTCTCTCTTTCTTTCTTTCTTTTTCTCTCTCTCTTTCTGTTTTTCTTTCTCTTTTTCTCTTTCTCAGTAAGTTTACTCAGATGAAGAAGAGACCTTCCTCTGCTGTGGGCTATAAACGACCAATCAGCCAATATGCTAGGGTTGCCATAGCGATGGGAGCCCACTCCAGATACAGGGTATGGTTTTTTTTGTTTGTTTGTTTTGATTTTTTTTTTAAAGAGGGAAAAATAAGTTGAAAAAAGCGAGACAAAAGGGGAAAGAATAGAAAATCAAGAATAGGACGTAAATGTTAACGAGCTTTTGAATTAAATATACCCTGTATTATTCAAACTTTTAAATGTGTCTGATAAAAGAAACCTAGTGGAGAATGATTTCCTCTATGTGCTGTTAAGGTACTCAGAAGTGTCACAGTAGTGGTTATGGATTTGTCCCCTGGTAGCATGGGTGGGATTTTAGCTGATAACTCACCTTCACCATGAGGTGTAATAGCCTTTGGTGTTTTGAAAGCAGGACTCCTGTGACATGATCTATTTGAAATTGTAGAGTATTTATTTATTTATTTATTTTGGGCCTTAATACAGGCAGAAAATGTCATGCTTCTGGAGCTGGACATGACTCCGCCCACCCTGTTTCAAATGGACTTTCCGAGGGGGGGGTCAGAGGTGGAGCCAAATCGAGACGTGTTATTGGACAACGCTTCATACAGAGAGAAGATGGCAGGTGGTCGGGTCAGGAAGTCTCTATCATGGTCAGTATGGCTTTCAGAATGAGACCACAATTTAGTTCTGTACCACAGCGGAACGTTTGGGCCTGAGACTACAGGAAAAATAAGGAGCATTGCTGTAACGTCAAGGCAGCTCATGAATATAAATTTATAAATGTTTCACTAGCAGGTGTGGTGATATGATGGTGTTTCCTAACCCCTGTCCTGAATGCGCCAAGGTCCTGTCCTGAAGGTTTCCAAGGTCCTGAATGCGCCAACCATTGTTTTTGTTGTCTTCCAACTCTTGGCAGGACTGTCATCTGTCTTACATACTAAACTGTGTCTTGATTACCTGATTAAACTGTATCTAGATTACCTGGATTAAATTAGGTCTGGACATGGAATATGAGGCACATTTAGTAATCTTGGATTGGCAGCACTTTGGGATTAGACACAGGGGCCATAATCAGAACTGGGTGTCTGATTACCCTCATTCCTCATGTGTGCAGGAGCCAGACTCCGCTGCCCATCTCTTCCTCAGACTCCAGCTTCTCCCCGGCATCCTCAGGGTCCAACAGCCTGCCACACCCCCACAGCGCTGCCACAGCAACAGCTCGCCAATGAGGTACCAAGGAACACAGCATCGCTTCTGCAGTGCACCAGTGAGGGATGAGCACGGGTCACTCATCCCACCCCTTTTTGTATTGTATGTTGCCATGGTGATAAAACTGGCCCTGCCCACAAGACTTGGGCCTGGCCAGCCCAATCAAGACGAGGAGGAACACGAGGAGGAGTTCGACCTGTTCTGCCCTGCCTCAGTACACCAATAAGGAGAACACTGGGACTTACAAAGTACCCTACACAATCCTTTTGTTGTCACTTATTTTCTCTCTCTCTCTCTTAATTCCTGTTTCAGTTAGTCATGACTCGATTGAGTACAGAATTCCTGCCAAGGAATTCATTTACATTTACTTTGTTAGATTAATTAACTAATTATTTAATTAACTGATGGATTAATTTATTATTTAATTTTGCTATTTCATGCCTTTCTAAGACCACTGGGACAAACTCAATATGTTTACTACTGATGTGCTGGAATACTAAACTGTATAGGTGTCAGCAATGGTTTTCATCTGAAAAAAAGCAAGAAGCATCCTGGGAAATGGGCTTAAGGCAGGCAGGTGAGGCTGGACTCTGGAACTGGACACAGAGGTGAGGCTGGACTCTGCCTCTGGACACTAAAGATGATTTTCCTGGAACCCCCACAAACGGAGCTACACGTGCTAAACGTTTCTCACTTCCAGTAATGATCTGCTGTAAAGAAAAGAGAGATGAAAAGATGGTTGTTGAGTGTACAGGTCCTTCTCTCATTCTCTCAACTCTGCCTGCATGTTTTACTCTGTGTGTGTCTTAGTGATTCTGATCAGGGGTTATGGAACAGGGTCTGGGTTCCACTCAGCTGGATCAGTGTTCTAGAATGCGGGTTCTAGAATGGCCAGAGTTGGGCGTGTGTCTGGGATTAGAGTGGGTAGAACGGTCTGTCTGGGCTCCGGCACTGGCTCTGTGACCTCCAAAGAGAAAGAGCCAGAAAGTCCCTGTCTCTAGTTTAGCACTCGGCTTTCAGCAGGTCGTGGTCCATAAAACCTGGCTAGCACACCTAGCTGGGTTTAGAGTGTTACATTAGCCAGGTCGCTAATGCAGTCACGGAAAACACCGTAAGGGAAATAACAAAACTAAAAAAAGAGGCATATTCTTCATGGAATCAAAATTTAGAGACAGGCATTCCTGAACATCTCAGTCGAGATACACATCTACACACGTATATAAATGAATGGGGACTAAATGGCTATGGAATGTCCTGGTGGCTTTAAAAAGTAAAGCTCATGATTGGTTGGTTGGTTTCCTTCATGTGAGTGTTCCGAATCTTGTGCTGGAGCTCATGTCGTTTCCGGATGTTTCCAGAGAGTCTGTTCTACTCATTTTAATTCTGCACCTCTGTGGGGATCGATGCTTTGCTCAAACCTTTAAATTGCTGCGCAAAGAAATTCACCTGGTACCTTAAGGTGGACCAAAACCAGAGACTCGAAACAGCTAAATAAGTACAAACACTCAGATACACACATTTAATACAGACACATAATCTGACTACTAAACACAAAGATGATGTCTCTAGCTAACATGCACAGTCACACTGAAATGCATGCACACACAAAAACACACACACACACACACACACACACACACACATTTAATTATTGCTTTGGCACTCCTATCCAAAACAGTCATGTGCTCCAGGCCAGCCAGCAGACAGTAACTGTATAGATAGATGAAGTTTCCTTAAGCATAAGAACTGTGAATATTTGCGTGTGTTTAAATTGTGTGTTATTGGCTCACGGACTGTACAATATCTCTGAATTACTGAATTAAAGCAAGAGCTCACTGGTGAAAATAAGAGTAAATCTAGATTGAAAAGTTGGTTTTGTCCACTAGTCCAGGTCTGGATTATACTTCTTTTTGCCCCTTAATCTAAACTCACCAGCACTATGTATTAGAAACACGTATTAATGAGAAACAGGTTTACAGTTAAAGATTATAAACATGCTGTGCATGTTTTAGTTGAGCTACGATCAACTCCTCATTAAATCTGCAGTGTCGAAGAAGGTTATTTGGAGATGGTAAACCAGCTCAGTAAAGCACTGTTATTATACATCTATAAAATGCCTATGACAGGTCTATACAATAATGTGGTCTGTACCACTACCTCAACATCATTTCTTCACCTGCACCTGGTTATAATGCATTATAGCGAAAACTCTTGAAAACTCAACGATGTATTTTAGAATTCTTTCATATGCACATTATCCAACTGCACTCGACATCCATGTTATTATAAATGTCTTACAACGACACTTACTGTGTGTTGCCATAGCTACTTCTGCCTCATAGATCTATTTTACAGATGTACAGTTACTCACTGGAGCCCAACCAACACAACAGTGTGTGTCTAACAGTGAACTAATGGCCTCTGTCTATGCTGTATTTCCATTAGTTTTGAGCTGGCGTGAGCAAAAAATGTGATGTATGCTTGTGTGTTTTGTGAATGTGTGTAATGCACAGCAGTTTAGATGGTGCAGTAAGACAATCTAGCCCTCTCTCTCTCTCTCTCTCTCTCTCTCTTTTCTGGATCTATCCATCAATAATTAAGACAAACATACTCGTGTTACAGCCAGTAAGTGAGAGCAAGGTCATGTTCTGTTTAACCTTCTTCACTCAATCAGATTTCCCTCCCAGTGAAGTACCTCACCAGGAGAAACTCCCCGTGAAGTATCTCAACAGGAGAAACTCGAGTCCTTCTGAAGAAGCACAGTACCACAGTTCAGGTGCTCTGATGTGCTCCTGGAAGCAGGCACTGAAACCCAAGCAGGTTATGTTGCTGTAAACACACACACACACACACACACACACTTGTCTCTTCTGCAACAAATACCTCGGAACAGTTTGCCTGGAACAAGTTCTAAGCCAGTTTTCCCATTTTAAACCAGTCCTCCGACTATCGACCAGCTGTTCAATTCTAAATCAGTTTTCCTCTTCCAGCGCTAGTGACCCATATTACTGCAGGGTTTAGTGCGTCCTTTTGCTCTAGCTGTACCTGGGTCATCTAAGCAGGAGCTACACTGAGCTGTGTGGTTCAGTTACCCTCAGAGCAGATCTGGAGTCCTACATGAATGAGCCATTGCCCATCTCAAGCCCCGCCCATGGTCAGTGAAAGCCCCACCCACAGACAATGAAAGTCCCACCCAGAGTCAGTGCAAGCCCTGCGCATGGTCAATGCAAGTGGGAGAGCAGCGAACCTGGATGGGTTTTATGTGAGCTCTGTGCATTTGGAGTAAGATCATCACGGAGAGACACACCTCCAAGTCTCCCACACACACCCGCACTCAACAGACCAAAGAAACTATGTGGAGCAAGAGGAGACGAGAGAAACGGTGCGTGTGAGAGGGAGAGCAGTTAAGCAGTAAACCAGACACACCAGTAAGAATCCACACAGTATTATGTTGTGTATGTGTGTTCTGGGAAAATGGAGCCATTCAAGTGCAGGAAGAGAATCATTGGCCTGTTTAGTTATATGGTTACAGTTCAGCTTTCTACCATAACGATTACATCAGTAAGATACTGAACGATGGTACTGTGGGGGGGAGAGAGAGAGAGATAGAGAGAGGGATAAGGAGAGAGGGAGAGAGATAGAGAGGGAGAAGGAGAGAGTGTGTGAGAGAGAAGATGTGTGAAATGGCAGGAGGATAGAACATGAGAGGAAAACGAGAGCAAAAGTAAAAAGAAGAAAACTGGAAAGAGACAGGTGGAGAGAGATGGAGGTGGAGAGAGAGATGGAGAGAGGCAGAGAGATAGAGCGGAAGGGCGAGGGAGGTGTGTGTGTGTGGGGCGGGGGGGGGGGGGTTGCAGGGTACAGCAGAGATGTTTCTGGAATTCTAAGAGAGGCAGGAAGCGAGGCGGACACTTTGGGAATGTGACCAGAAATCCATCTCTGTTTCCATGACAACCCCCTTCCCCCTGGTTGTTCCTTCTCCCGAAGCATCAGTGCTTTTATTGTGTTTGTGTTTATACCCACCTGCCTCTCTGCTTCACATGGTTGATGCTTGTTTCAGGTTCCACTTCACATTGTTATAAGTGAGAAAGCTTTAAGAAGCCATCCTTAATGACAAAAATACCCCTTTAGATGTATTGAGTCTCCACTGATGCAGTTGTACTCGCTACTCCAGTCTGGACTAAGCCAGTAGAGGGTTTATTTTCTTTTATATACTAACAATGCAAATTTTTAAATGGCTGAAAGTTTTTTTGGGATTTTAAGAATTTTAAAGAATTTCAAGAATTTTAAAACGATTCCAAATTGGGTACAAGGACTGAGTTTCCTGAATGTGGCTTGTAGTTGTACTAAACTGAAATTAGAATAATTCTTAATGTCATATCAAGGTCGTCATACAGATACAGACGTTTGTGTGGAACTATGCTCCTGTGCTGACACAGCTCGCATGCGCGTTTCATCTTCCAGCATGCGCGCCTTATATTCAAGCAAATGCTGCCATCTGCTGGACACGGATCATGTTACAAACGCTCTCAAAGTCCCTTATGATTCGAATTGTCGTGGGGTTGCTTTCGCCTACGTTTGCGTTAACAAAAACGCTGAATTGGCGATCTAAAAGTCTGAACCATTCAGAGCAGATGATGATTTCCAAAAACCGAATCAGTTCTTTTTATTCCTATAATTGGCTTTAAAATGCCGCGTCCATTATTTGGTTAGGGTTGTCACGTCAGCAAAGTCAATCACTGCTGACCTGTTTAAAAGTGCTCTTACCAACAGTCACCGCCAGGTGGCAGTGGAGAAACATTGGGTTTATAATGACCAGCTTGTTGCCGCACCAAATAAGGCTTTGTGCAACGTCTGCACAGCTTGGTTAAATTGGGAACACTTTCTTTCTCTTCCTCTTTGTGTGAGTGTGTGTGATTTGCTATGTTTATGGATTACCACTAGATTTAGTTCATTATGAAGTCTGTGAACTCCCTCATAGCTGTGTCTTAATTAGAGACAGACACTTAAGAGAAACATCACGGTTGTGTGGAACGTGATGAATGTACGCACGCACACACACACACACACACACACACATATATAAATAGCGTCTCAAAATCTCGAACAAACTGCCAAACTGTTTCTGCAGTATTGTGCCTTCCAGCTGAGTGTAGCAGGCAGAAATCTGCATGCAACAGATCATTAGTTCATTATATACAGTTTGAACAAAGAACATGTTACACATTGTTTCAATGCAGAATATGATTTGAAACAGAAAACGCGGGCAGTTTAATGAACAACGTTAGCACAGTTTTAATGGACAACATATAAAAGTTTTAATAGAGTATAAGTAACAGTTTTAATGGATAACATAGCAGAGTTTTGAGGTGTTTGCTCGGGTCCTTTACCATCCAACCACCGGGAGACGGGGCATATGTGGTGAATGGTTTAACAGCAGCACGAACATCAACATGTCCTTTTAACAGGTGGGGGATACAAGCTTTCAGGGGAATTTGGAATTGTGTGCATATATAAAATGAATATTCCAGAGTCGGTAAGTTCTTCTGCCTGTCCTCTTTGACTCTGTTCAAGACTAACAGTGTTCGCAAAACTAGGAGAACAGGAGGACATTTTGGCCGTTTAGTTATTTGTTTAGTTATTAGTTATTTATACTATACGACACTCATACCTCTCAAGTCTCACGCACTGGCCGTGAGACACACGCATTTGGGTCAGATCTCACGGACTCGCCCAACCAATAAAATCTCACGCATCACAAAAAGCTTTGCTGTAATAGCCAGCGC
Organism: Sternarchorhynchus goeldii; assembly: GCA_028565775.1. Taxonomy (NCBI): domain Eukaryota; kingdom Metazoa; phylum Chordata; class Actinopteri; order Gymnotiformes; family Apteronotidae; genus Sternarchorhynchus; species Sternarchorhynchus goeldii. The sequence goes on from JAOXYF010000005.1 coordinate 1,265,232, forward strand.
ATTCGAGTTTACTGCTTGGGCTGTATTTAATTGGTTTCGGTTGCGGTAACAAATAAAAGCTGAAATCTAATTTACTGAGCAATGAGGCTGTTTGGCTTGATTAGATTTGTCCCCCTTCTCCCCCTCCACAAAACTTTTAGGAGCGACACCCCTTTGCGGGAAATTTTCATCTCAATATTTGAAGACTGAAGCGCCGCTTTGAAATAGTTGTAAAAGTTCTAATAGCGGCGTGCAGTTACACAGCTGGCGCGGATACTGAACTCACAGAAACACTTTTGGCAGAACATCCCTGCGCGAGTGAGTGAGTGAGAGAGAGTGAGAGAGAGAGAGTGAGAGTGAGAGAGAGATGATGTTACTTCGCAGAGCGGGGCACAGTCACCACGCTTGAGAGAGCGAACATGGCAAAGTGCAGAGCCATTTCACCGTTATACCGGAGATCGCGGGACTAGACCATCAGCGCCTGTAGCTCGGAGTTTGAACCGGCCGCTAGCTTTGTGATGAGAAGTTGAAGCTGTAAAGCTTTCCGCGTATAGTCGAGTGCAACAGCGCTTTTCGGTGTCCGATGCTGTTGCTGGCAGCCACCGAGCTAGCATACCTGCGGAAATTTGTTTTGGTAAGTGGCAAAAGCTTTCACTTCGTTTTGAATGTAGGAAGTAGTTACGTGTGAAATAACGCAGAATCTCCTGCTGGAGTAGTTATACGCCATATTCAGTGCTTGTTTTGAACGCATTTTAACCCATGTAGCTAAATCATTTTTGGGGGGGGGGAGATTATGGTTAAGACAGAGTTAATTTTCTTTACAACATGGCCGCTCGCTTTTAGCTCTCCCGTTTCCTTATAAAAGTGCTTTGAAACGCCTTTATCGCGAGCTCACGGTGCTCTTCGGCCGGGCTGCGTTTGCTCGCCTTTCATCAGTTTAAGAAGTTTGGCGTGTTTTGAACCCACGCTGGTAAATTTCCTTTAGCTCAGCACTCTGCGGTCCTGAACGGAATGCTGCCTACCTACCCACAAAACACATCTCCATTCATTGTCTGATGTGCTGGTCATGTTAACAGAAGGGGTTGTTATGGCGGACCAAACATTGGTGCCGAAACACTGGTACCTTTACGTGGTTTGGTTCTGTAATAGCAGGTGAGAAAGAAACCGACGATGGATGAACAACGCGTCCGGTACTAAAAAAAAAAGAGGAAGCGCGATGAGTTATTCAGATGATGATATTTGTATGTGGAAGTAGGGCTTTCTGCAAATCATGTGGTTAATAATTAGCTGCTTGAGAAAGGTTTGTCGGGGAAAGACAAGATTATGGAATGGTTTTACGGAGCTCTCGTACAGTCCAGGTTGCCTGTCGTTTCTTGCACAAGTTACAATAAACTAATCCGTCACACTTCACTCAAGTCCGGGTTGTAAGTAGGGAATTTGGTATTATGACACTTCACTAGTCAAGTCTTGTGATTTTAATGAGAGCAGAGTCAGGTGTAGCAGACAGATGCGGCGTTAACATACGTAAGTAGGTTTGCTCTATAAAAATCTTGATATTTGAGCGCTCAGAGGCCGGTCCTTCTGAATGTTATTGTGTTCACGGCGAGGTCTTTAATGTCTGCAGTGCCTGAGAAAGATGAAGCTGTAACGATGACAATACACAACATACCATTTCAAGCTATTCTGATATAAATAGTTGCTTGTTGTGTTAGAGATCATACCACATGTGGAAACTAATTTTGTTGAGTGATAAGATAGTGTGTAAAAGTTCTGTGAGATCGTGTGTGCTCCCCCCTCTGTGTGTGGTAACGCTGAAAATTAGTAGTTCAAACCATCACAGGCTAAACATACCACTAAGCCCTGTGCGTGTGTGTGTGTGTGTGTGTGTGTGAGATGGTGTATATGTGCATGTTTGTCACACACTGCGGGGGCTGTCTGGTCTTAACTGGGTATAATGATCCATGATAAATAAACAAACACCAGAACAATCAACTAATCAAGCATACAGTCAGACCCACACACACACTCTCTCTCTCACACACACACACACACACACACACACTCTCTCTCTCTCTCTCACTCACACACACACACACTCCAATCCAATTTTGACCTCTGGAATGTATGGAATGTGGTTTCCCCCAAGTGACATTTTAGCTACCTGGTAAGTACACAGACACACGTACACACACACACACACACACACACGAAGTGACTGAATGGTGTTACCCAGAATTAGTACCACATAAACTGTCATTTGACTCTGGCAAACCCTATAAGGGGTGTGTGTGTGTGTGTGTGTGTGTGTGTGTGTGTGTGTGTGTGTGTGTGTGGGGCAGGTATACTAAATGTCAGCATGTGCATTTATGCAAGTGTGCTTGTGCTGTTTAAATTAGTATTTGGAAGTTAATGTATTTTAGCTTGTAATTGTGATTTATTTTGAGCAATAGTTGCACCTACCCACAGATGAATAGAACACCAGTGTCACAGAGGAAACGCTGCCCAGGCCATGTGATCACGCGCAGTGTGTCGAGGAAAGTTGCTTGGCACCGTTCCCTCTCAGATGGAACGCAGCACACGCACAGGCCCCCCTGACACAGGCCTGCCAATTTCTGATTGGCTGGTTTGGTGATTGGCTGATCGGTTGGTTTTGATTGGCTGGTTTTCGAGTGCGAGGGTTTGTGATCTGGTTCACTGTGGAGAAGCGAACCTTTGCCTTGTCTGTGTGTCTGGGGTCTCATTTTTCAGTCAGTATGATAAACCACCTCTCTCCCTTTTAACCCTGTTCTATCTCTATTTATCTCCCCCACAGTTTTAAGTCGTCATTCCAATACCTGATGCTTTTGTACATGTACTCACTCTCTCTCTCTGTCTCTCTCTGTCTCTCTCTGTCTCTCTCTCTCTCTCTCTCTCTCTCTCTCTCTGTGTACACCTGTCTCCAGTGTGTGTGTTGTATAAGGATGTGGAGTGTGAGATTTGGTTTTGGTATGTTCTCCATTTATAATTTACTGTTTATCTCTGTGTGTGTGTGTGTGTGTGTGTGTGTGTTTGTTTCTGTCCCCTGTGGGCTTACTGCATTACTTACTCCTGGGGCAAAGGGGAGCAAACAAATCTCATATGTCTCTCTCTCTCTCTCTCACACACACACACACACACACACACAGGCACCGACTCACAGACCCCTAACCTCCTGCAGTCTTAGAAACTGAGACATGAGTTTATATAGAGCATCTTACACAGACTCACTGTCATCTGCTCCTTATAGCAACAGACACTGAAATAGAAGCATGGGGTGGATGGACCGGCAGTGTGTGTGCAGTGAGTTTGCAGTGGACTAGTTGAGGAGCCCACAGCTGATCATGTTTATCAGCTAAACATGGATCAGGTTTTTATATTTCTTATTCTTAATGGTCTTAATGTTATGAAATGGAGACCTGACTTTAGATCAGTATAACTGAGATGGTGGTTGAAAAAGAGACTGAGTGTGAAATGACTGGTCCAGGGAAAGTGTGTGTGGGGGGATTAAAGGATTGTAGGAGCAAATGGGCTAGAAAATAAGCCATCGCTGAAAGAAAACACAGAGAGGAAGAGATGAGAAGAAAACTGAGTGAACAGGTCGGTTTTTCCCAGCCTGAAACCTTTTGTTATAAATCCCCAAGAGAGTTACTGGGTTTAACTTCCCAAAGCTAACATCACACACAGAGAGACAGAGGGAGAGAGACAGACAGACAGAGAAAGAGACAGACAGACAGAGGGGGAGAGAGACAGACAGACAGAGAAAGAGACAGACAGACAGAGGGAGAGAGAGAGAGACAGACAGAGGGAGAGAGAGAGAGACAGACAGAGGGAGAGAGAGACAGACAGAGAAAGAGAGACAGACAGAGAAAGAGAGAGAGACACAGAAAGAGAGAGACAGAGGGAGAGACAGAAAGAAAGATAGAGGGGGGCAGGGAGACTGAAGGGTGAGTGAGTGATGAAGTTAAAAGAATACAGAGAGAGAGAGAGACTCCCCTTTTATTCAAGCAGGTTTTCAGACACGTTCACAGTTTTCAGACAGCCTGCTACACACACACACACACACACACACACACAATGAAGCACTGCTTTGTTGTCACAGAAAATGGGTGAAACACGAAAGGTATACTGTGTCCAGACATGCACTGTGACTGAGTGTATCTGGCTGTGTGAAGGCGTCAGGATTGGTGGGTGTGGTTGTGTGTGTGTTTATGGATGGTGGCTGTGTGTGAATGAGCGTATATGTACGGACAGTGTGTGTTTGTGTGTTATTGATGTGTGTGTGTGTGTATGGGGGTATATGTGTGTGAATGGCTGTGATTGTAGATGTGTGTAGTTGTGCTTGTGGGAGCCTGTGTGCGGGTGTGTTTATGTAATGGGAGGGTACATGTTTGGGTGTGTTTACTGATGTGCTGTGTATGGGTGTCATGGCTGTTTGGGTGCCTGTGTATCTGTGTGTATGTGGCTGAGTGTGTTTATTGATATGTGTGTTTTTATATGTGTGCATGTGTGTATGGCGGTGTGTGTGTGTGTGTGTGTGTGTGTGTGTCACAATACAAGCATAAAACACCATTTTTTTGAAGTTTGAATAATGTGTTTATGATTTTTTTTAGACGGCTACGGAGAGGAAAGATGTGTGTTTCATTGCTTATGTACTTCGCCTTCGAGCTAAAAACGAACCCACCACAGCTAAAAACGAACCCACCACAGCTACTGAAGTAACGAGTCCTGTCACTAACCCACTCTAACAAAAACACACCCAAAATAACAATAAAACCACACTCTCACACAGAGACGAACCACACTAAAACATGGCCATATAGAGGTTGTTGTTGTATAAAAACAGGTAACACTCTTCACACTTGGGTTCAGGATGTTTTTAGTAACAGCACCACCTCACCCCCCAGTACTGACAAGAATCTGCCTCACTGCTAAAAGTGGACCACACACACACACACACACACACACAAGCACATGCTTAAACACTCACACACACACGATCTCTCTTACTTGAGAGACTACACTTCTTCATAATAACTTAAACCCACACTGGCTCCTGCTGACACGGGTCCTGTTACCTTCTGTCACGTCATTGTCTTTCCCGACGTAGCCGGCAGGACATTTTCAAGTCTCGACACACGGGCAGCCGTACGTGAACACGGCACGGTCGTCACACGCCTGCGCGCAGGTGTGAGTACACACTCGTACGTGAACACGGCGCGGTCGTCACACGCCTGCGCGCAGGTGTGAGTACACACTCGTACGTGAACACGGCGCGGTCGTCACACGCCTGCGCG
>JAOXYF010000005.1:1282491-1299928 GCA_028565775.1 Sternarchorhynchus goeldii
GACAGAGAGAGCGAGAGAGAGAGAGAGAGAGAGAGAGAGACAGAGAGAGAGAGAGAGAGAGAGAGAGAGAGAACTCTCCTCTCCAGGCCTCAGGGAATGTCTACCAGATAACGGCAGTGTGAGGTGAGGGATTTCTCACCTGTGTCAGGTACGTCTGTGGGTCTCATGATCCGTCTGATCTGCTCCATCGACTGGAGGTCCGGCGACAGACCTGCAGCAGGAGACGCCAATTAACCCGGCCGTTAATTAACCATAGCAGTTCGATTAACCCGGCCGTTAATTAACCATAGCAGTTCAATTAACCCGGCCTTTAATTAATCATAGCAGTTCAATTAACTCGAGAGAAAGCGGCATCCGTTAAGCTAAGTGTTGGCAACTTTACAAAGCTGTTATTTTCGAACAGTTATACAGCCGTTATTTTTAAATGTCAGTGACCACTAGGCTCTAACCTTCATTTGAGTTTGCTTCCTGTATTTTACACATGTAGTCCGTTCCAGATATTGTTCTGGATGTAATGAGTTTCCATGGCAACCTACCTCCATGGCAGCAGAATATTTTCTCATCAACGATGGCAGCAATAGGCAGACAGTTGAAGCAGTCGGTAAACGTCTTCCACAGTTTGATATTGAATCTGCGCTTACCTGTCAACACACATGACTTTTGTAAATCTTTCCTATATTATATTATATATACACACACACACAAGGTTTTTCAACCTCATTTTCTCAGATGCCTTAAATTGATGTAGAAAGAAAGAATATTTGTTTAAGGACCATGTCGTTAACATGGTAGTACCAGCTATTTGACAGAAAGTATATTTCCATTAGGTGGAACCCAGGTGTACTTCATGCAGACACTAATTGTCACAGCTTGTCAGCACTGATTATGTGGCTGGAAGCTTATTCAGAAAAGCCAAACAAATCTGCTCTCAGATCAGCAAAATAATTTAAAAAAACCCTTCAAAAATATCAAAGAGTGAACAACTGGAAATAACAGCCTCTACGGGGATGTAACTGAAACACACCGTTGTAGATGTGTGTGTGTGTGTGTGTGTGTGTGTGTGTGTGTTCCCACTTGCACATACACTCATCGTAGAAACCGTAGATGCGGTTGATGGAGGCGCACTCGTGGTTGCCACGGAGCAGGAAGAAGTTCTCTGGGTATTTGATCTTGTAGGCCAACAGGAGGCAGATGGTCTCCAGGGACTGTTTCCCTCGGTCCACGTAGTCCCCCAGGAACAGGTAGTTGGCCTCCGGAGGGAAACCGCCGTACTCAAACAGCCTCAGCAGGTCTGTGTACTGACCATGGATATCACCTACAGACACAGACAGGTGGACATCATCTACAGACACAGACAGGTGGGCATCACCTACAGACACAGACAGGTGGACATCACCTACAGACAGACAGGTGGACATCACCTACAGACACAGACAGGTGGACATCACCTACAGACAGACAGGTGGACATCACCTACAGACAGACAGGTGGACATCACCTACAGACACAGACAGGTGGACATCATCTACAGACACAGACAGGTGGACATCACCTACAGACAGACAGGTGGACATCACCTACAGACAGACAGGTGGACATCACCTACAGACATAGACAGCTGCAAGGAAGGATACTGAAGAGGCTTACAAAGGTTGAGAGAGAGAGAGAGAGAGAGACAGAACTAGAAATAGAGAGACTGCACCAAAAACAAGGACAGGAAGTGCAGCAAGACAGGTCTACAAAACAAAACAAAGAGTAGATGAGAGAGTGAGACAGGCAGCTGAACGCCTTCTCTGAGTGAGTGAAGGGGCATGTTGGTGCACCACTGCCCTACACACACACACACACACACACACACACACACACACTTGCTGCCGCCCACACGGTCCTCTCGGCTGCAACACATCAAAAGGGAAAAAGAAACAAAAACCCCCAGCATGAACAAGGCGCCCTTTCCTCCCACGGACACGCAGCAGCCAGGCATCACTTGTGTGCCTCAAGTGTGCCTGTAGGTCTGGAGCGAACGCGTTTAAAGGTGCGCGTTGCCCAGCCGGCGTCCCGTGAGCAGCCCGGACGAACGCAGATCCCGACACGTCAGCTGTGCGCGTCGACTCTTTCCCACTCTGATGTGTCACTCTGCTGGTTTACCGCGGCGATGTAAACTGCTACGATGTCGATTCCCCTGCTTCGCTGTGTAAACCGAAAGTAATTTACTTCAACCGAAACGTTTGTGAAGTTGCTACTGGTAACCTCCCCACCTGCCTGTCTGTCTGTCTGCTAGACCCGCTCATGCTAGTCCTGCAGCACCTTTCTTTGGCAGGACACTTCTAACAGATGGTATTTTTATGACTCTTCCCGAAAAACACTTCCAGAGAAACAGGTGAACTCACAAGCATTTACTGCACCTGACGCTTCATACTGACACAACCTGACTGATCTAAAGTACAGCAAATGTGAGAATACAGAAATGTTCTGGATAGGGTCGAGATTCCTTCTCAAGTCTGGAATTCTGGAGTTTCACAGAAGTACTTAGTTTTGAAATGATATCTTTCTGAAGTTGACGACAATTCACAGATACTGTGAACAAATTCTAGACACTTCACTTTGATACTGAGCATGTTGAGCTGTAAAGAAATCCTCCGGAAAGGAAGTAATTTTATTTATAAATCGCATTTAAAATCGACGGGAGTTGAGCAAAGGTCAGTACAAACGCTTCAAGCATCCTGAAGGTGGAATGGCAGGGGTTTGGGACCGAGCCGATGAGTGGGACCGAGTGCTGTGACTCAGCGAGCTGGAAGCGCTCTGCTGTGACTGAGACGGAGCTCTGGGGAAAACTGACCGCAGATCTTCAGAGGGGCCTCCAGCTCCAGAAGAATGGGCTGACTCAGGAAGATCTCTCTGGATTTAATACACAGCCCTCGCACCTCTGCTTCTGTCATCTGAACGATCTTTCCTGGGCGACATCCTCGCACTGTGAGAGAGACAGAGGGGTGGTGGGGGGGAAGAGAAGGGGAAGATTATTTTCACAAGAGGCCCTTACACACTCACCTCCCCTACAGCTGCACCTCACAGGCTGCTCTATACTTTACACTCAAGTGTAATGCACCACTGCTGTTCTCAGATCAGTTCACTCGCTCACCACTGTCCTGCACTCCGTGTGTGTGGTGAAGACCTTCACTGACTTCTTTCAAGAGTGGCCTAGTTTTGACTGAAAGATTTTAACATACATTTATACTGATGAACAAACGTTTCTACGGATCATCTATGAACACAGCATAAATAAATAAATAAATATATATATATACATGTATAGATATACACACTATATATCCAGATATGACCTGTGTGTTCTTGTTTCTTTGTTTTAAACAGGTCCGTCGTGATGGAGACTGGCAGTAACATCATGCAGAGGTTACCAGGTTTGTACACACAAGAGAGAGACATACACAGGGCTACACGAAACCTGCCGGGCTGTGAGATCAGCAGTAACGTAGCACCGACTCGTGCGCCACTGTTCAGCAGAGGGTCTCCAGGTTAACACAGCCCCAGGGCCAAGCACAAACGCGTGTGTGAAGTGTTCGGCATCCCCGCGGATGATGTGTAGATCGAAGTGCTGCAAACGCCCTGAGAAGAAGGCCGTTTTCTCGGAGGACGCCGTGGGTGGTTGAAACAGTAAAATCGGCCACAGAGATGTTTGATGGTTTTTTTTTCCCCCATTCACTTAATCTAATATCTAACTTGGTGTGTAAAGGTGCGTTTGGGTAGTGCATCGCCGACAGCCATGACCTGTGTGATCAGCTGCGTAAAGGGAAAACAGTAACCAATGAAAACGCACAAACTCACAAGTGGAGCACACTCTGATAAACAGTCTCTCTCTCTCTCTCTCTCTGACCCAGTGTTGCTCTCGGAGGGGTGAAGCTGTTTTTAACTGAGCGCCACAAACAGCAGATCTGTTTATGCACACGGCGCTTAGAGAAACGGTCGCTGGGCAGAGCTCGTCGCGTGCCACGACCGGGCAGAAGAGCCACTCAGACGCTCGCCTCTCACCCTCCCGGCGGAACCACGCCGCCGATGAAACGAATTAACCGGCGGCCAAACCTCGCAAGAGCCCTGGCCCTCGACACCAAAGAGCGTCAACGTGAACCAACCAGGCTGAAGCACTCCCAGCTCCTCCGCTCTGAACACCGCATGTCCCTGATCACTCTCCCTCTCTCATACGCCTGTATGAAACTCTCATGGGTGTGTGTGTGTTTGTGTGTGTGTGTGTGTGTGTGGGTGTGTGTGGGTGTGTGTGTGTGTGTGTGTGTGTGCAGTGGAAAGCTAGACAATGCCTTTAAAAAAGAAACTGCATTTAAACAACAAAACATAGATTTACTGTGATCTGTGATATGTGATTTACTGTGATCTGTGATATGTGATTTACTGTGATCTGTGATATGTCTGTGTCTGAGACTGAGAGAGATACACAGAGAGAGAGACTGTGTAGATTATTTCTCACAGTCTCTCTCACACACACACCCATAGCAATGTGTTTACTGGATGTCTGAGGATCGGGTAACAGCCGATGAGATGTGATACAGCCAGGAGAGAGTACAGTAGAGAACCGCAGCACCTGGATCAGGTGTCACGGAGAGAGTGTGACCCCAAGCACCTGTGAGGAAAACCTGGTGGCAAACCCCCACCCAACAGTCTAACATAACACACACACACACACACACACACACACACACACACGAGTACATTTAAAGTGCAACCCATGGATATATTGTTGAACAAACACATGGACTGTTTGTGTACACACACAGACATGCTTGCTATAGCCTGCATTTCCTAGTGACCTTCACTTTGGCCTGTACCACTTTCCCACTCAAGCGGGTATGGTGTTGGGGCTCAGACAGTCACCCCGTTCCCTGCCCGCAGTGGAACACTCCGCTAAGAAGAAAGAAAATCTCCATGGCAACAGGACGAAACGACAAGGATGACGGGTGCGGTGGGTTTGACAGACTGACAGATTTGTCATAACTGTTCAGTAAAACACCACATTCCTCAAACAGCTACTTGTTTGCCCTTCAAAGGCAGGACATTAACAGTCACAATAATAACTTCTTCCAAGTACAAAAACTACTTGAATTAAGTATTCAACATGAGATTTCACGTGAAAGCCATATCATAAACTGTATATGACTCCACAGTATAATATAATTATGCCTCCACTATATAATTAAATTCCATGCAATTACTACTAGGCATAAGTTAGTCTATAATCCTCAAGGAATACATGCTATACTGTGTGTGTGTGTGTGTGTGTGTGTGTGTGTGTGTGTGAACTGAATTCCTCTCCACAGGGCAGCAAAGAACATCCATCCAAATTTGGCCTGTGATGTGGAAAAGAGAGGGAGAGAGACGGAGAGAGGGAGAGAGACAGAGAGGGGGAGAGAGACGGAGAGAGGGAGAGAGACAGAGAGGGAGGGAGGGAGAGAGTTTCCCCAATTCTCCTCTATGCCAAAATAAATCACTGCAGTGCAGAATCAGTGGCCTCTGACTGCCTTCCTCCTCCTCTTCCTCACTCTCTCACCCTCCCCGAAAGGTGAAGTAGTCAAGAGGTCCCTGGCCATTAAAGCCTGTTCCTTGGCACAAGCAACGAAATTCATAGCAAACAAACCCTGTCAGCATGTTTGTGTGGATTAGCATTTGTCTATTGGATTTGTGTGTGTGTGTGTGTGTGTGTGTGTGGGCACTAGACAACATACCAACACACTGCGAATAATAGCGTTTGTCTTATGTTCGTTGTTTTTTTAGTGGTTACTTGGTTACTCTGAAGAACTAAACATAGCCTTTCAGAATTTGACTGGGATTTTATGAGAATTACAACAACACAAATCTTTCAACTACATATACATCCATATATAAGCATATATATACCACCACAGGCCTCTCTATACCAGGTTTAACACTTAGTCTAATGAAGTTAAAGTTATCTAATTCTAATTCAACATGGAGAGAATGACTTGTAATGTAACTCAAGCAGAGAGGTGCAGACAGGCTCCCCTTCTGCGGTCCAATTAGTGACATTTGTAAGTCCACTAAAAACATCTTTTAGGAGTGAGATAAAATGACGTATCAGTGCCAAAACGCACTGCAGGGCTGAGATAATTACTGCAAGTGCCCTCTGGAATCACCGCGGGTGGGCGGAGCTCTCTAGCTCCGCCCTCGTGGAGAGTCTGAATTCCATTCCACAGAAGGGAAAAAAGAGAGAGAGAGAGAGAGAGAGAGAGAGAGGAGACACTGAACAAAGAGCAGGGCGTGAGAGACACCAGCACAGCAGAGGCCGCAACCACACACAGGGAGAGAAGGGAGGGGCCACGTCCGAGCCGAGCCGAATGCACGGCCTGTCCCAACCACTCCTGATGTCAGGCACCGCAGGAGTGCTGGCATTCCCAAGAAGGCAGGATTAAAGGCGGTTCGGAGGTGTGTGTTTGTGTATATATATGAGAGGCAGAGGGGAGAGAGAGACTGGAGCAGGGAGACGTATATGTACAAAACACTGACTGTGATATTTACTGCCATATTTGGCCAGTTCTCTGGTCAGAGAAAGGGGGTGAAAGCCACTACCCTCATCACATACAGCTGGACCTAATCTATGTAGGTATGATTAAGTCTATTGTGTAGTTACACACCCGGGATACACACAAGTGTAGTGTATGGGCTAGCTGTTAGGTTGGCTATTTGTGTGTGTGTGTGTGAGAGAGCTAAAGACAGAGGAGAGTTAAAAGAAGACAGAAAGAGAGGGAGAGGGGACGAGAGAGAGAGAGAGAGAGAGAGAGAGAGAGAGAGAGAGAGAGAGAGAGAGAGAGAGAGAGAGAGAGAGAGAGAGAGGGAGAGCAGTAGGAGCTGAGTAGGTTTAGTGCTCGAGTGCACACAGAACATGTCCCTCGCCAGGTTAGACTACCTCATCGGGCTTCCTGTAGAGACCAACCAGCACCACGCTGTACTCTCACCTGCACCTCCATGACATCAGCACGACCCAGCGCAGTTCGGCCCAATCAGAACGTCACAGACAGAAGAGTGTGTGGGTGGCTGCACCTATGGTACTTGTGATCTCACAATGATCAATCATGTGTGAGTGTAAGCAAACACACACACACGCATACACACATGTAATGAGTCTCTTCTTTCCATGATTACACAGGCAGTCTCCTCCACACAAACAAGCTGGAAAACTGTAACCCAACCAAATGGAGGAGAACCTTAATGCAAGTGTGTGTGCACCTACACTCAAATACACACACTCACACGCACACACACAAACACATGCAAACACTCGTGTGCAAACCAATAGAGGCTGTAGGAAACATCTTACCAAAAACAACGTGAAATAAGTACGTGAAACCCCACCACCTCCCTGGATCATTTCAGTGCGAATGCCGTCCTGTGGCTGTACCCAGGAGGTCCTGTGGCTGTACCCAGGAGGTCCTGTGGCTGTACCCAGGAGGTCCTGTGGCTGTACCCAGAAGAAGGCGTCCCAGGACTGGGGGTTTGAATGGAAGAGGACTCTGCTCTCCAACACACAGCTGCGTGGTTTAATACAGGCAGCAGAAACAAACACACCAACTGAAAGCAGTCGAACCCTGGACGATCAACAAGCTGCTCGCTCAGGATCAGCACAGACACACACTGCTCGCTCAGGATCAGCACAGACGGTAACACCTAGCTGATTAGTTTATATAATTTAGATGTTAAAACTGCATGTTATGCCAGTCGGTATACTGGCTGGAATTTGTGTGTGTGCGCACGAGTGTGTGTGTGTGTGTGTGTGTGTGTGTGTTTATAAGAACAAGTCATAGAAAGAGACAGGAGGGAGGAGAATCTGTAAAGAGGAGCCATTAGACTGAGCTACTACAGAGCTGCACTTGTTTTAGAATCTGGAAAGGGTAAATGAGTTCAGACACAGCATTAGGAGTGAGAAGCTCGCACGCACGCACACACGCACGCGCGCACGCAACTCCAATAAACATAATTACAGAGCGGAGGAGGGTGAGCAGAGGGCCGCTCCAAACAGCCGATCTGCTCCGTCCTCACATATTTAAAACGAAATAAAAAGGAACAAAGGAGGCGTGTCTGCAAAATGAGCGCGTGCTTTAGATCAGACGCGAGCGCGTGCTTTAGATCAGACGCGAGCGCGTGCTTTAGATCAGACGCGAGCGCGTGCTTTAGATCAGACGCGAGTGGGTCTCTTAGATCAGATGTGAGCAAAGGGACGAGGCTGCAGAGCACCGAGTGCAAACCTCAGACAAGCATGGAGCTGTTTTCAAAGGGCCCCGCGGAGCCATCTAGGGGAATCAGACGCGAGCCAACCCGGCCGGGACAAACACCTGCAGCCATGCGAGCAAAATCAACAGCGCAGCCCTGCTGAACAACACACGCTAAAAGAGCCTCTTCAAAGTCCCTCAGAGCTTCCAAAGTGACTTAAGGACCAACAGTTCTGGGGGTTTGGGGGCTGGTTCTTGATTTTTTGAGTGGTGCTAGGTTTGTTCCAAACGAAGGAGCCCAGACACCGGTGGTCTAGCGAGGTATGGAGAGTGTGGTACAGACACAGAGGAAACCAAACGCTGATTTTTGCACACGACAGAGGCCACGTTTACATGCAGCCCTGATGATCTGAGTGAAGATCTTCAGAACACAATCTGCCATCTGACTGAACGAGGGAGGTAATCCTTTAAATAATCCATTAAATAGAAGAATAACAGTCATGCAAACTCCAAGCTCTGAAGTACTTTCTACGCCCGCCTTTGCGTCACAGTGGAAGTTTACAAAATTCAGCACAGCAGGATCAGAAAGGTCTGCAGAAGATATGAGGTTTGTACTGCAACTTTTAAAAGACTTTTTTAAAAATAGTGGACTGGCGTTAAGCTTGGAAAAACGAGTTGTTCAGACAAGCATTTGAACAAACGAAGGACGTTGGGGACAGATGACGAGACTTCTGGGTATTTGCCTGGTGGTGCAAAAAAAAAAAACCCACAAAAAACAAAAAGTGATTGGTGTGGGAGCCACAGTGCAGTGACAGGCTGCCGTCCAGACCGTTATTCACTACAGTTCCTCTGTTTTCATTATGCTTATACCAGCTCATTAATTATACTTATTAATTATACATACTCATTAATTATACTTATTAATTATACGTCCTCATTAATTATAGAATATAACAAAATACAAGAACCAATCCCCTAATGCAGCGTGAAGACAGCAGTCACCATGGTGATGAGTCTGTAGGTTAAAGTGTAATATTTCATGAGTGTATGGACAGTACTGATAAACTGGAACGAGCCGGTTACTGGCCAAGTACTGGCCTGAAACAAAAATGAATTCAATTTTTTTTTTTTAACTTTGCTGAATATTTGCTGAAGGTGTTCTCCCAATAAATTGCTACAAACATGGTTGTGATCTGTCACATTCCTTACATGGTGGGTCACCGTTACATCCTACTCAGAGAGGAAGGTAAACCCCAGACAACGAGCCCAGATGATGAGGTGTATGAAGCATTTGTAACATCTTGGTACTTATCAGCAGTTTGTGCAGAGTACTTTGCCATTTCAGTGAATGAGGTCCATCTGTTTGAGTTTGTTTATCACACTCTGTCTGAGTCAGATTTGCAAGCACACACACACACACAAAAAATGAGGACCGAGTTAAACAGAACAGCTGCTCCTAAATCTGCTTCTGCTGTCCAGAGAACCAGCCTAATGCTAAAGCCTGGTGGAATAAAATGCCAATCGTGTTGCACAACACACGATGTGACACGGGGACGACCCACAATAACACAACGTCCTGGTGTGAGAACACGGGGGATGTTTACTGTACAAAACGAATCGGCCCAAAAGGACCTCGACTTGCACAGCCTGTGCTCTGTGGAGTCGACCGCTGCATGTGGAGTGAAGGGGAGCTGGGGAGGGGGGGGGGTGATTACTAACAGAGACAGCTGTACCCGCTGACATTTACAGAGAGAGAGAGAGAGAGAGAGAGAGAGAGAGAGAGAGAGAGAGAGAGAGAGAGAGAGAGAGACATTGTGTCCATTTGGGAGGTGGAAGTCACTTCTCTTAAATGGAGAGGAGACCACAGGAGGGATGAAGATGCAGAATTAGGATGAAGAGGCCGATGACACAGTCAAAATATCTGCAAACATCTAGAGACAATGTACTGCGCAAAGTACACAACGTGATAGTCAGCTCTCAAGACTAAAGACACTGAAAAACTCCACAGCTGGGCAGTGCCACAGAGTACAGAAGAACATACACACACTCACAGTATTTCGTGCACATCAGTGAAACCTGTGAGCCTTAACTAATTATGAGCTCGACTAAGCTGAGTTAGGGCACTGTCACACTCAGCCAACGGCTCCAGGTCTTCATGATACTGGAATTTCTGACTCAGTGTTACACTGCATATTTGAGCTCGGCAACAAACACAACACCACTGTGAAACACCAGACAGTCAGAACTATTCACGTCTCTGAGAAATGGCCTGTTGATTTATTTACCAGTGAGAAGGACCGAGCATGAACAGAGGAGCTGACAAAGAGCAGTAACAGCCCCCCCCCCCACTACTACCACCACTGTAAAGGAACACACACTGTTCCTTTATAACTATGGATGAATTATGAATTATTGTTTTCTGACATTGTACCCTGATAAAACACGGATGCTAGTTATTGGGCCGAGCCCAAGATTCTGATCTTCCTAATAATATTTATGATGTTATTGCCAAACTCTCTTCTCTTGTCAAGAGTTATTGTTGTCATGGTAATCATAATCATTGACTTCACCCTTACTTTCAATCACTATAACAAGGTATTCACTAAGTGATTTTACCTTCTTTGGCCCATGCTGAATATTAAACATGATGAAACTGTTGTTCATGTCCTTATGACTTTGATTATTGCAATTTCCGCATGCACAAAATTAAGCGCATTATTTATCAGTTACACTGGCTGTCTGTTTTATTACAAATACAATTCCTTCTTTGACTTTCAAAGTCGTGCATGCTCCTCCAGTTTAACTGAGTTCTTTCAGTTCTACATCCCTGCACACACACACACACACACGTCCTCTGTCATGCTGTTCCACACACTCATGTTTTCAATCACTCTGTTCCACACACACACGTCCTCTGTCAATCTGTTCCACACACACACGTCCTCTGTCACTCTGTTCCACACACACACGTCCTCTGTCACTCTGTTCTACACACACTCATGCCCTCTATCACTTTTTTCTCTGTCACTGTTTCACACACACGTGTGTGTTCTTTGTCACAGTTCCACACACTTGTCACACACTCATGTTACTGTTATACACACACTCATGTACTCCGTAACTGTTCCACACACACTGTTCCACACACACTCATGTTCTCTGTCACAATTCCACACACAATTCCACATGCAGTTCTCTCTCAATCTGTCCAACACACTTGTGTTCTCTGAGACTGTGTTCCACAACTTTTTATTCTCTATTGATGCTTTACTGAGCTTCAGAAAGACGCTGTATGAATTAAACTGAAATGTAAACATTACAGGTAGCCTGTAAAGGTTTTACGAAGTTACCTTATATCAATACATTTATTTTTGCATTGTAATATAGGAAACAACAAGGGCATTGAAAGCTTTTAGATTATTCAAATGAAAGATTTCACTTTCATGAATTTCAATGCCGTTTCTTTTTCTGTTTGAATCAACTATCAACACGTCTCATTTGCGCACCTTTCCCGTGATGTCACGATCCAGCACCAAACTCTGTTTAGGACCCTGCGGAATCTCTTCCGGTCTGACGGCCTCTGCAGCGCGAGAGAGCCAAGACACCGGGGCGAACGAGGCCGGCTGGAGAGAGAGAGGACCGGGAGAGACGCAGAGGGAAGACGGGCAGCGAGCGACTACCGGAGGGTTCAGGCCTGGGGCCGGAGAAACGGGTAATTAGCACAGCGGTCGTCTGTACATCGACACCCTCTTCTTTTACGTGCTACACCGAGAAATATCTCGGCCGATCGCGCTATAACGGTGGGGTATCTGTCAGGAATCTGATCCTTACACAGATGTGCGGTTTTTAAATCCAGCAGTCGTCACTACAACTTGAGGAGTTTCTCTTCTGCTGTTTGGTGAAACAGCTCTTACGAAACCTCAGAAAAACAATGAAACTTAAAAATAACAACGCGAGTGTATGAATCGAATGCACCAGCATTTTTTATCATCCTGTCGCCGCTCGTGTAAAATGGACTGAGCTCTTTCGTTTTCCTTACGCGGACTTACAGTGTCGTAAGCAGACAAGCGGAACTTGGTGCGCTATAGACAGCGAATGCGTGTGGCGCCTAGCCGCACACAACGCAGTATTTCAGCTTACTCTATACCTGGCCTAATAGCCAACGGCTGTTCCAGGGCCCCGACAAACGAACGAGTTTGTGGTTCTCACACATCTTGGCCTTTTGTTTGTGGTAGATGTTTATAACCCTTTTTGTTTATGACCCTTTTGCCTGCTAAATTAAGTTGCTTTTGTCCAAAAACGGGAGGAGTGTTGTGGATGTTATGCATTCGTATGTTTTGCCGTGTAGTTTATAACTCCCTTCTCTCGTGCCACAGGACTGCCTGTACTGCGTGTACTCGTTACTGTCTGATAGGTGAAACGTATTTGACCTCTTTACACAGACCTCTTTTACATCTCGCTTGATGACATTACATGCCCATGGATAAACCAGTAGAATGTAATGTTTATGATGTTCATTGTTGCTTACTTTAATATAATGGTTTTACACGCTCCTGTGCAATATAAACTCATCCACTGGTCACCCATCCTTTTGAGGTTAGTATTGGGGCAGGCCTTGACTGTCTGTAATACATGGTCTCCACCGTCTAATCAACTGTTTGGGCAGGTTGATACCTTCTACGGACACTCATGTTACCCGATAACCCACACAAAAGTGATGCTTTTTTTAGAATATCCTTCAGCGCGGTTAGTAGGAACAGGAGTGTTCTTTGCCACATAATGACCAGGCTGTTGATTTCTAATACGCGTGCAGACATTCGTGTCGTTGGATTCAGTCCACGCAGCGCCACACGTGTTTATCACCGTGTTTCCTTCCACTGTTTCAGGTCTCTCGCGCATTGTCAGGACCCTTGACAACGAGTCGTTGAGACGTTTTTCGCTAATGAAATAAGTGCGTGACGCTGCTGGCAGCATTCATTAATATCTGAAGTAGGCTGGACTAGTTAGTACGCGACACGGTTTCAAACCATCTCTACTAGTCTGAGAAATCTTTAGATATAACCCTCAATTTTCAACATCTCACGCTGGTGTTAATCCATCTAAATCAGATGTAATGTACCATTGCACTGAATCCAGCAGCAAAGGGGACATGTTTCGCAATTTGGTGTGCACTTTGAAGGCTATATCCCTAATGATATAAGTCTACATACAAGTCATTTTTTCACAGTACTTTTAGAAAGTTTACAGAACGTTTTGGCTACCTGCCGCATTCCTCAAAGGTTATTTCACTTCAGTCTAAGATGTTTCTCAAACTGAGATATTTCACGGGATAAAAAGGACATAAATGATCTGATCCATCCCCTTAATACATTTCTAGACTAACGTATAACAGACATAGAGTCTATAGTTGTCTACATTTCTCGAGCCACGTCCACAACTGCATGCCGTGAAGCCTAATACCCTACAGTAACGAAGAAAAACAAATTCGGAACTTATTGAATTTCATGTGCAAATCATTTAATTTCATGGTTTCCTTTGCTTTGTTAGTGTAATACGTAAGGAACAACAACACTGAGATTTGTTAGTGTAATACGTAAGGAACAACAACACTGAGATTTTTGATATTGTAATAAGTAAGGAACAACACTGAGATATATGTGTTAGAGTAATACGTGAGGAACAACAACACTGAGATATTTGTTAGTGTAATACGTAAGGAACAACACTGAGATATGTGTTAGTGTAATACGTGAGGAACAACAACACTGAGATATTTGTTAGTGTAATACGTAAGCAACAAACACACTGAGATATTTGTTAGTGTAATACGTAAGCAACAACAACACTGATATATTTGCAGCCGTGTTAATTGATTGCAAGTGAACTCATCTCAGCGCAACGATTCCGCAAATTGTTCGTCCAGTTCCGTTTTGAAAGCGTAGAATAGAAACTGGCAAAGATTCAACAACCGCCATGTTACAAAGTCGAGTCCCAAGCGCGAGGGCTTTAAAGACTGTATTTTACCTTCGGCTGTGCCTGGTCATCTTCCTTCTGAATCCTTTTATAATGGATGACGAAAAACGGCGCACTGAAAACTTTTAAAAAGACACGTCTGTTGTTCTTTTACATTATGTAGGCTATTCTTCATATAACCTTAAGTGATTGATGGCCGAATTATCAATAAACATTTATTTCTACTTTGTCCTCATTACGGATGTTGAAACACCACGGAGAAACTCACATTTTGCCTTATATTAAGTACATTGATTTGGCGCGGTGTCGTAACGCCCGCCCGCCCATGTTTAGTATGTATTAAAACAGTTCTTCACAAAACTAAAATATTACGGGCCATAATTTGATTTATTTAAACATTTGAACTCTTAAACAAAGCTAACGCGTATATTTCCATGGTTTCCTTTCACAGGGAGAAGGAGGATTCGAGGAACGGAAGGTGGATCAGCTACATCGCCCAAAAACTTAACATTCTTCCATTTTGTTTTCCATTTGTGTTAATTTCTAAATGCATCACAAATAGGCCTAATAAGTTTGAGTTTGATGATGCCGTCCAGTGCTGCCGCTACAAACCCCGCGTTCAAAACTTCAGAGGTGGAAAGTGACGCAGCTGCGAAAAAAACGGTAAGGGGGGGGGTGTATTCTGTCAGCAGTTCGTAATCTGTAAACCTGCATACGTACCTCCTTGTTTTCACCGCCCTTGTTTTCATCTCCACGAAATTGTGCTGTGTGTGTTAATGGAAACGGGGTTGGCGCACACAGCGTATTTAGCGGGAGAAGAGGCTGGGATAAGCCGAAATCGCTGGAGGGACAAATCTGGGACAGTGTGGCTTCAAAGCGCGGTTTTACCTGAAATGACTTTATGTTACGTCTGTGAATTACTAACGTGGCACATTAACCGCAAATAATACAAAAAGGGATTAAATGAGCTAAAGACCAAATGTTCTATAATACTTGCTGTTTATCTGCATAGACCGTATACCATGTTTATACCATATACCTTGGTATCCTGAATTAATCGTGTGAGATTTATATATATATTAATCTCACACGATTAATTATATATATATAAAATTTTTATTATTATTATTTTTATTTTTTCCCCTTATCATCCTATTAGCGACATTAACTAGAGTTCAATTTAACTCGGTTTAACGGCAGGAGCTAATTTAGCACTGGTGACTTTATTGTGAACTTAATCTCCCTCCCTAAAAATAACTAAGGTTGGCGAAGCCTCCGCTACACATTAACCACGTGAAGAGAAAGAGGTTCGCGTGTGGGATCTCGCGAATAATGTCTGGCCGGGCTCATGTAGGCAGCGCACGAGATAGGTGCCCTTCTATGAGCGCATAGAAACTACTACTTACAGTTGATCATATTTCTGTGCGATATGACCAGTTACTATGATGGACTGTAGAAATAAATATTTTTTAAAGTCTTAAATTGGGATCAGCGCTGTTGCATTAACTGAGCATATACTAGGGTGTCTTGTGGATGGTGCTCTGCGAATGTCTTGTGTCGGGTTTAATGTCCTCTGATTGGCTGGAACCCTGACTCAGGCCTGGAGAAGTACTATGTGTAGGGGTAGGGGAATCCTGCATACATGTCAGTTTCTTCATCATTTGCCTTATGCAGTCTCTGGAGACCCACAAGGTACCTGACAAAATATCAGGTACTTACCAAGTCAGGCACCACTCGTCTTTCCAGTGGCACTTCTCAATCACGTGCTCTACAAAGAGTGCACCTGACATAACATGCACTGTAAAGAGCCTGCCCAACGCAACGTGCGCTATAAAGAGCGTTCCCAACGCAACGTGCGCCTGCATTCTGATCCTGACACATGCCTCCTGCCAGATCACCTGTCCAGGTAATCAGAAAACTCCACTCGTAACCCAGGAGCACCCGAGGTCAGCGTCTGGCGCCGGGCCTGTCCGCACAGAGCCCCCTTTCTGAACTCGGACAGGGATAGGTGGAACGAACATTTTCTCTTCACACTGATCACGGATCAGTGCATGTCAGTGTAGCAGCTGTAGAGCTGTAATGGCAGAGCCTGATCCCAGGCCAGGGAGATTGTCTTGTATGTGTGGGTGATTGCCTTGACATTGTGAGCAGCTGTTTTTGTAATAGAAGTCCTGGGCTCTAGACATGCCAGTCATGTACTCAGGTTTTACTATTTTTTTGGTTGTACAGGAAGATTTGCCCTGTAATTACAGTGATGCAAACACAGGCTTTGTACTTGAAACTTCAACTTGGATTATTAACAGTATTATATCAGATCAAATGTTCTTCTTGTTCGAATACAAAACAAAGTCATGCACCACAAGTTACTAAGTGTCGCTTGGATTGTACAGCATTTAGTTAATTTGAAACCTGAACCTGAATTGGTTCTCCTTTTTCATATGTAGTGAGATGTTGAGTTCTTTAAACTGAAGCTGTTTGTTTTGCTCACCATCATTGCTTTTGGTGGTTTTTCAGTGACTTTCAGGAGCTGGTTAATATGTCAATCAATGACTAACGCTTTAATAATTGATCTAGGAAGTGTTAAAAGTGTGTGGCTTAGAGACAGAATGCGTGTGTGAGTGGTTGTGAAAATGTTCTCTGAGTTGCCATGTATATGTGTGTGAGAATCCTGGAGCTTATGAGTGTAACTGAATGAGTGTGTTATTCAGTTATGAGTGTAACTGAATGAGTGTAACTGAATTCAGTTATGAGAGTAACTGAATGAGTGTTACTCTATGTATTTAAAGTTGTTGTTTTTGTACATTTTGCCTGTCCTCCATACATGTGTTGTAACCCTACTTCTCAGTTTAGCTCCACTCACATGTTTTGACAATGCTGTCCAATTACCTCCACCTGCCTCGTGTGTGACCTGGTTAAGCTCCACCTGTATGTTCTGATAGTACTACACAGATTGCTGCATCTGTCCTGTGTGTTCTGATAGTATTTCCCAGTTAGCTCCACCTTTGTGTTCTGATAGTACTACACAGTTAACTCCACCTGTGTGTTCTGATAGTACTACACAGTTAGCTCCACCTGTGTGTTCTACTACACAGTTAGTACTAGAGTAAATCCCACATGTTCTCATAGTCTCTCTGACTTCTGTAGATGTTAGTTATGAACCTCTGGTGTAGTATTTATGGTAGTTATCAGACACTGTAGATGTTAGTTATGAACCT
>JAOXYF010000005.1:1306122-1319431 GCA_028565775.1 Sternarchorhynchus goeldii
TCTCTCTCTCTCTCTCTCTCTCTCTCTCTCTCTCTCTCTCTCTCTTTCTCTCTCTCTCTCTCTCTCTCTCTCTCTCAAACATTTCCATCCCTCATTTTGCAGTATACTGTCCTTGGTGACCCACCTTTAGGAGATTATTAAACGTGGTGTTCTTTTAGCTGCTCCATTACAGAGGGGTCACTCTTCAGTTCTAAGAGTGGGGGACAAGGGCTCTGAAAGAAGTCACACGAAAGGAATAAAGGAACTCCTCAGGACAACAGGACAAGCAAAGCTCTTATCATTAAAGGAACTCCACAGGACAACAGGACAAGCAAAGCTCTTATCATTAAAGGAACTCCTCAGGACAACAGGACGAGCAAAGCTCTTATCATTAAAGGAACTCCTCAGGACAACAGGACGTGCAAAGCTCTTATCATTTAAGGAACTCCTCAGGACAACAGGACGAGCAAAGCTCTTATCATTAAAGGAACTCCTCAGGACAACAGGACGAGCAAAGCTCTTATAATTAAAGGAACTCCTCAGGACAACAGGACGACCAAAGCTCTTATCATTAAAGGAACTCCTCAGGACAACAGGACGAGCAAAGCTCTTATTATTGTCGTTTAAAAAAGTATTAAAAACGACATACGGATTTATTTCTTCCACAAAGGCTTGTATCCAAGAATGTATCCGAGTTTTTTACAAATGCATCCAAGTTTTTACAAAAGTATCCAAGTTTTTTCCCAACTGTATTCTGATTCTTTCAAATGTTATCCAACCTGATTGTGTACATGCTCATATCCCCCTTATTCTCATATACCCACATGCTCATATCCCCCATGCGCTCATATCCCCCTTACACTCATATACCCACATGGTCATATCCCCCACACGCTCATATCCCCCACACGCTCATATCCCCCCACATGCTCAGCTCCCGTACACGCTCTGCCCGAGCACACGCTCCTCACTGAAACATGTTTAACATCACCACGCAATCTTCAGCGCTACATGCTCAGTGTCGCCACATGTTTAGCTTCACAGGGTGTCATTTCCCAAACCGTACCTGCAGATCAGTCAACGATGGGTGCAACGAGAAACTTGAACGTGGTGCCGTCTTCCAGGGAAGAGCCTGGGGTGTCAGGGAAGAGCCCGGGGTGTCAGGGAAGAGCCTGGGGTGTCAGGGGTGACATTATCAGACCCTGAGCACCTGAAGCTGAACATAGCAGGCGGGGGTGTGTGTGGTTGGGGTTGGGGGTGGGGTTGCAGCCGCACACTGTAGGAATGACCACAGGTTCTGGAGGTGGTCGCGTTGTTCTAGGTTTTGGATAAGGGCAGTAAATGGAGAACTATGGCCAGGTCTCACTGGTAGATTAGAGCTGTGGTCAGGCCTCACTGGTAGATTAGAGCCTCACTGGTAGATTAGAGCTGTGGTCAAGTCTCACTGGTAGATTAGAGCTTCACTGGTAGATTAGAGCTGTGGTCAGGCCTCACTGGTAGATTAGAGCCTCACTGGTAGATTAGAGCTGTGGTCAGGTCTCACTGGTAGATTAGAGCTGTGGTCAGGTCTCACTGGTAGATTAGAGCTGTGGTCAAGTCTCACTGGTAGATTAGAGCCTCACTGGTAGATTAGAGCTGTGGTCAGGCCTCACTGGTAGATTAGAGCCTCACTGGTAGATTAGAGCTGTGGTTAGGTCTCACTGGTAGATTAGAGCTGTGGGCAACTGACTAAAAAATGCATAGCCAAGTGCAGTCACTATGCAGGGATGAGCAAGTTTTAGTTTTTACACTTTTGTAAGCATAGTGTGTTTGTGTGCATATATGTGCACTGATGTAGATTTATCTGGATGCGGTTCTGTATGTATACGTGTCATTCCTGTGTGTGTGTGTGTGTGTGTGTGCATTTGTTTGTCTTCGTGAGTTTGCGGGTAGCCATAGATGATGAAACATTGTCACGTTTGGGGGAAAGAACGACCTCAAGAGACTGCACGGTTGCTAGGAGGGTTGCCACGGGAATGACATCATCATGCTTGGTTCATGCCAGGCCCTTTAGTCAGCAGAGCAGCATCATGCTCTCCCAGAGACAGTTGCTAAGCAGTATTTTCCCCTTAGCAACCACTGTCTCTCTTTTTTTTCCCACTGGTCCCAACAGTGCGTGTGTGTGTGTGTGTGTGTGTGTGTGCGCGCATGCAGTGAATAACCGACAAGCATGCACACACACACTCAGAACCATACACTCACACTCTCAGAACCATACACTGGGGCAGAGAATGTTTTTGGCTGTATTATACTTTGATCATGTGTATTTGTGTTTGTACGTGTGTGTGTGTATGTGTGTGCGTGTGTGTGAGAGAGAGAGAGAGAGAGAGTTGATGGTGTATGGTTTCTAGATACCCTCCAAAGTAAACGATCCCCGACTCCCAAAATAACATCTTTAACTCCCTCAGTAATGGAGGCCTTGCATTAGAAAATACACAGTAGGGGTAGTGTGTGTGTGTGTGTGTGTGTGTGTGTGTGTGTGTGTGTGTGTTTAAGGGCATGGTTTGTTTTAACGCCAAGAATAAGTTTCAGTCTGACATCATGTTTTAGTTTGTATCGATTATTTATATTTCATAGTGCATTTTTCTGTCTCACACACACACATACCCTCTGCCTTTCTCTCTCTCTCTCACTCTCTCTTTGTCTCTCTCTCTCTCTTTCTCTCTCTGCTCTGGCCCTTTCCTACAGATGGTTCTCTGTTTCACATCAAAGAATACACACAGTTCTACAGGAATCACAGGACTGATGAACAGAGAGAATGTGTGTGGTGTGTGTTATGTTAACGTGTGTGTATGCGTGTATGTTCCCAGAGTTCTGAGCAGGAAGAGGAAGTGTGTGAGCTGACACAAGAAGACACCATGACAGACACTCCAGCAGCAGCGCGTAGAGTGGGACGCCCTGCCCGTAAACGCAAAGCACCAGTGGTGAGAGCACACACACACACACACACACACACACACACTAGAGTGGGACGCCCTGCCTGTAAACGCAAAGCACCAGTGGTGAGAGCACACACACACACACACACACACACACACACACACATGCACACCCCACTACCAAACATGCACACACAGTGAGTGAGCATGTGTGTAATACTATTACTGCAATGTGAATTATTTTAAACATATTGACCCAAACTCTTAACACATGATTCTCAGCTTTGAGGTGTTATAGAAATGTGACAGATGGATGAAATAAAAATACACTTTACTCCGCACACTTCTACCTCTGCTCAAACACACCTACATTTGCTAATGAACTGATGAGTCAGGAGCGCTAAAGCTGGAGAATCATCAAACTGGGCTGATCTCCAGCCCTTCAGAAGAGCTGTTCTGCATCCCTTCTGCAGTCCAAAATGCTTCTTGTACAGGTTTTGTCCTGCTCTGTTCACTTCACCTAAACACATGTCCATAAAAGACCTCAGCTTGCATGTGACAGGACGTGGAGACTGTGTGTAGGTTTAAACTGATGACACTGTTTGATATCTGCCTGGTGGCAGTTAATGGCCGGTGTACTCATTTTGTGGAAATGGTGATGGTGCACACAGAACGTGTAGGAGGCTGTAGTGGAGAGGCACTCTACAAAGAGCTGAGTTTGGAGAGTTTTCTTGTGAAACCCAGTTAGACCTTTGAGTTGATCTGGAAACCACTGCTATGTTCCATGGAGCTCTTGTGTTTTTTACTGCCACTGTACCCATAATGATGAGTCGTGATATCATGTTTAAGGCTGCATGTGTGTGTTGTGTGCATATATGTGTGTATTCACTATACTTACTTGCTGTAACCTTGCCAGGTGGAGGATACATGGTAAAGAGCAGCTGTCTTTGTCCCTTAACACACGTTAAGGAGGGATGTGTGTGTGTGTGTGTGTGTGATGGAGAGAGAGAGAGAGAGAGAGAGAGAGAGAGAGAGAGAGAGAGAGAGAGAGAGACATTGACTATTTTGTGTACATGCGATTGGACCTGCTGGAATCATCTCTGTCATGAATATCTTTTTGGTTTGGGGTAAATTAATACTTTGATCATCACACAAGCACAAACACACATACAGTCACACACACATACTCACAGTCACACACACAAACACACACAGACTCACAGTCACATGTGGCTCATATAAACAGACACACGCACAAATGCTGCTCTTTTTGTCACCATATTAACATGTCTCTCTGAGATTATTAGATATGCACAAACACAGAAACACACATTTAACACACATTGTAACACACATTTAACCTGTCAAAAGAGAGTTATGGATTGTCAGTATACATCCTTCACTCAGTGGATCTCCGTATGTACTAGTCCGCTAGTAAATAATTTTGCTCCTCTTCAGTAGCTTGGAGGGGCATTTGTCACTGAAGCCTTGCACAGTTCAAGT
Organism: Sternarchorhynchus goeldii; assembly: GCA_028565775.1. Taxonomy (NCBI): domain Eukaryota; kingdom Metazoa; phylum Chordata; class Actinopteri; order Gymnotiformes; family Apteronotidae; genus Sternarchorhynchus; species Sternarchorhynchus goeldii. The sequence continues at coordinate 1,310,523 of JAOXYF010000005.1, forward strand.
GAAAACATGGACTGGATTCTAGGGTGGGCACGGAGGTGGATCAGGTTGAATGTCTAAATTTAACTTAGCATAAGAATAACTGTTGTAATTCCATACAGGAACACCATGGGAGTTATGGACTAGAGGCCATCTCCAGAATGCTTAGAATGAGCCAGGTACGAGACACACACACACACACACACACACACAGGAACCTACAGACACACACACACACAAAACAGCAATAACAAAACTCTAACTTAAACGTGAATTCTAATCCTGTTGTGAGCTCTGCTTGTGGGATGCAGGTTTGTGCCCTGACCGTGCCACATGTCACGGGGAAGGTGGGTGTTGTCCGTCTCTCCGCTGTTGCTATGCAACACAGAGCCCAGTTGGGTCGGTACATGGCTTCAAGGTTTAGTGTACGTTCTCTCTGTGTGTTCTCTCCCAAATCGTGTGTGTTCTCTCCTCAGAGAACTGGCTGCTGGGTAGATGAATTTTTTCGGCATTACGGCATTATAGATAAGTGCATATGTAAGCGATGAGTTGAAGGAGGCAGGTTATTCTAGGATCACAGAACTGTGAGGTGCTCCCACAAGACTGGAGCTCCTCACAAAGGGTGAAGGTTCTCTGTCTCACAGCCATTGTGTCATGTTTGCTGGAACCTGGAGCTTCTGGGGACCTGTAGCAGAGACCCCTGTGTGGGCAGGAGACCCTCCATCAAAACAAAACTAAGGGTTAGATGCTTGAGCTTTCTCCAGCATTTTCAGAAATGGAGTCTATCATGAACTGGACAGTACAGTAGGTCTTATTTAACCTGAGTGTGTGTGTGTGTGTGTGTGTGTGTATGGAAATATTTTTTCTGAATTAAAATAATGAAACAGGAAGCTGTAGCAAGAGGCGGAAGTGAAGAAATATATATAGAGAGAGACGGAGAGAGAGAGACGGAAAGAGAGAGACAGAGAAAGAGAGAGACAGAGAAAGAGAGAGACGGAGATAGAGAGAGAGACGGAGAGAGGGAGGGAAATTGCACAGACACAGACTTCCGGTGCGAGTGAGAGCAGAGTATAGTGATTCTGACCATGGTAAGTCAAAATGCTGTTTTTCACTGACAAGTTGAAACGGTTCTACACGCAACTTACAGCAGCTGGACTGGCGGTGATCTTAGCACCTGGCTAACAGGAAGTAAACCGTCACCTTTGTGAGCAGAGCGCTAACACTTCACTGGAGAGCAAAATGGTTGTAGCACTTTTGCCATGCGACACAAAGGGTTTGCGTGTAGCTTTGAAGGGCATGATTTAGTATTCTTTATGCAAATGTGAAGTGACCCGTTGCTTAGCCGGTCCTGTATAAGTCCAGTGTGTCTTTTTGAGATGTGTTTTGTACGGCTGTTTGGTGGTTTGTGCCTTAATACTGGAGTGCCCTGATGAGGCCACTGATGAGCCCGGTCGTCATCCTTGTTGCCGCGGGAACTGTCGGCTCTGGCTGGGTTGCTCGTTATCACTCATCTGTTTTGCCTCTCACTGTCTGAGCTTTCACTACATTTTTCTCTCATGCCTGCAGCTGCTGCTTCACAGGAGGGGGGATTCCTCTCATGCTATTGGTTGTCGCATTACCACGGCTACTGAGAATTTACATAAGGGAGAACTTTTTTGCCCCAGCTTCACCTGTCATGTTCAGGATGGCTTCGTTCTGTACTGGTAGTTTGCAGAAAATGTGATGATGTGAGATCTTCTATGTGTGTGTTGGAGGTCTACGTGTGCTGGTGTTGTAGGCACATGTGTGAGTATATCAGCAGGTCTGATATCCCAGCAAGTCTGATCTCTCAGCAGATCTGATCTTCCAGCAGATCTGATCTCCGAGCTGATCTCCTAGAGGAAAGTTTGGATCTCCTTGTCCAAACTCCTCATCAAACTCCCACCTGTCATCAAACTCCCAGCAGTCTGCAGTGATGGGGAATGTTTGGAGCTTCTACTCTTTCACAGCTTTACCTGTGATGTAGGTGTCCAAGTTGTTTCCTCGTTGCACACCGATCAGAGGTGTTTATTTTTGTAGTTCTAAATACGTTTTCAAGTCCCTTCATGCTTTGTGTTGCTTAGAACCAACAATATACAGGACCAAAGGGCTTTGAAGTGTGGTTGTCCATGGTCTGAGATGTACAGCCTCACACAATACAGCCTGCTGAGCAGCACATGTTAACCAAAACAGCCTGTATTAATTTAGACCTTACTGTAAAGCAACTCTAACTGGTTGTGTGAGGTGAGTACACAAGGGATTGTGGGAGTTGAAGTTCTTGGCAGCCATTTTGGGAACACTGCTATCATGGCACTCCAGTAAGTAGTGCGGTTTACATGATATCCATTATATCCAAGTCCAAAATGTAGTGTGTGTGTGTATGTGTGTGTGTGTGTGTGTGTGAGGGACAGAAAAAGTGTGGGAGAATGTTATTAGATTTTCTGCTTAGATTTGGTGGTTCTCCAATTTAACCACAGATTTTGATAACAGATTTTGTGGGACAATGTGTGTTTTCCTTTATGAACTTGATCAGCTTGATCAATGTGTGTTTGTGTGTGTGAGAGAGATGTTCAGTGTGTCATACAGCTGCTTCAGGTTAGTTGGTACTGTTTCTTAATTGATCATTAGGTGGCTGCCACAGTAACAGTAGTGCAGTTCTGGAGTCTGGAGTTTCAGCCCTGTGTGTATATGTGTGTGTTTGTATGAGGGTGTGTGTGTGTGTGTGTGTGTGTGTGTGTGTCTACGTGGCTAGCAGAGCCACAGGTCTCCAGTCCAGCAAGAGACATAGTAACTACATAAAGCACAATATCAGCATCTTTCAGTTTTAGGTTTCCACTAAGTTTTGGCACCTGATATGTGAAATACATTATCTTTCATTATCTTTACATCCACTGTTTGTGTCCATTGCAGTACATGGCAATACCGTCTGCTGTAATTGTATAGTTGTACATGTGTGTGTGTGTGTGTGTGTGTGTGTGTATGTGTGTGTGTGTGTGTGTGTGTGTGTTCAGTAGTACCCGCTACCTCGTTGCATACAGACGGCAGTAAAACACACTCTGGGCTCATTTTATAGCTCCGTGATGAAGTCTGCAGACGTTCACACACCAGGGGTCTCAGATAATATCACCATGGTTTAAACTGGTGCTGTTTTGTTTTAAGTACAGGGGCAAAGCGGTCCGAGACGTGATTGTAAAAGCGTCCCATAAAGGAGATCGAACAGAAAAGTCCCCTTGGCTAGTGATGAATCAAAGCCAGTAGCCCCAATTAGTGATTTAATAGAGCTTTAATTGGCTAATCTGTGGCTACTAGGATTCACTAGCTGCTAGCTGCTAGTTTGTCTAGTAATCAACAGTACAGAAATGTTGCAGATCAGCAAGCAGGTTTCAACCTTTTCAACAGTATTAAAACAATCTTTATGAAGTGGACAGAAAATACAGGGTGCTACAGTGGGGAGATGTGTGTGTGTGTATAACATTGTAACATGCAGTGATTGGGAGCATTTCAGTGCTTTGATGAGCAGTATTTATTTAGGGGAACTCCAGACTTGTAGTCAAGGTCACAGTTCATGGTCGAGATGCCAGGAGCCACTGAGAAAACCTGAAAACAACAAACAGAACAGAAACCCGAGCAACACAGGAGGGAAGGTTTGTAAAAACCGACAGGAAAACAAGGAAACGAGGATTGTTCACTGGTGGACTGGTGCGAGACTCAGGTGACCCCAGTGAAGAGCAGGGATAACAAACACGAGAGAAAGCGGAGGCTGAACCAAAAGATAAACACAAACAATACCATGTGACACTAGCGCCATGGTAACCACAACACCAGGGAGGCAATGGTGACAAGCATCTACACACTGTTTCTGTAACAAATACACACACATTAACTCAGACACGTAGTATCAGCATATGCATGTTGTCAGTTAGTTAGGGTTAGTTCCAATCTTTCTTTGGCATTAATTACGGAATCTCAAATCGACTCGATTAGGTGGTTTCCGAAATGCTTTGAAAGTTCACTTTCTATCATCTGTCTACATTTATCCTTCTTACAGGTGGATAGCTGTGAGTCTCTGAAAGAGGGCGTGGTCGCAGTGAAGGAGGCAGAGTATAACGGTGAAAATGGGAACGGGGTTTCCCAAGAGGCTTTGCAGGGGCACGACTCTTCCCCTGACTCCTCCCATCAGAATGGCTCCGATAAGCCAGGTCAAGAGGAAAGCTCCGCCCACTCTACACCGCGGAAGAAACGTGGGAGAAGGAAGCTCGAGCACCCAGAGAAACGTGAGTCATGGATCTTCAGTTCCACCTTCACGTGTTTACTCTGCGGGCGTTTACTGAAACAGAGAACAACTGTTATACTCAAACCCTGAAATCTCTCATTCTGAAAATGACATATAACTCTAAAATGCAAACTTTCTTTGTTCCAGGAGTGTTTATTGCTACTCTCTTGCTGTAGTCTTATCTCTAATTAGTAATGAAATCTACTGAAAATACAAAATATTTTGTACAATAGATGAATGTACCATAGATGAGAATATAACATAGATGAACATACGATTGGTGAGCGCAGAACAGATGAACCTGACTGACGTGTAACACAGGTGAACCATAGATGGACGCCTCAGTCAGTAGAAAAGGTCTGTTGGCTTCATTATAAACCAGTTGGAGTGAAAGTTCCCATCAGGTACATGGAAAACAAGTGGAACATGTGTGTGGAGTGTGTGCAGTGTGTGCGGTTAGCTTTGGCCTGAAGAGTGTTTTGCTCATCATCCCCTCAGGTTCACAGAAAACATTGCATTTTTGGTGAAAAAAATGCAGACTTCTGTCCTGACACCAACATGACACACTTTCCTGACATCGTAAGGACACTGTCCTGACACTGAGCATCAGTCATGGTCGTGTTTTGAATGTATCTGTCCTTTTCTCCCCCCACCCTCTCTCTCTCTCTCTCTTTCTCTCTCTCTGTCTTTTTTTGTACAGATGTTGAAGAGGATGGCAGTAATAGTGATGCCAGTAGAGGAGATGTAAGACTACCATTGTTACCATTTAAGTCTTAATGACATCCTCAGTTTTTACTGAGAGGAGAAATTTTTCTACATGGACCATTCAGTAGTTACTGATGTTCAGAACATTTTTTTCTGAACAACACTAACTACTGAATGGTCCATGTAAACAATTTTTATTGTTGTTGGCTTAGACTTCTGAGAATTAGATCATCTTAAACTCTGAACTGTGGATGTGATGGCAGGGTGAGAGCAGCCGCGTTCGCAGCCGGCAGGGCTGGGACGTCACTCTCCGTCGCAGACCGGTCCCCAGAGTCACCTTCCAGGCTGGAGACCCTTACCACATGAGCAAGAGGGAGAAAGAGGAGCTGCTGGCTTGCTGGAGGAAGCAGGAGGTGAGACAGATAGAGAGAGAGAGACAGATAGATAGAGAGAGAGAGAGAGAGAGAGAGAGAGAGAGAGACTGTGGTGTAGATGTGGAAAAGAGTTAGAAATGATGAAGTGGAAGGAGACGAGGGAAGCTGGAAGGTGAAAAGCCAACGAACCCTGTTCACATCCAGTCGTGAGCAAAGAGAAGTGTGAGGGTGAGCCTGTGTGTGTGTGAGTGTGCGTGTGCAAGTGTGTGTGCACATTTGGAAGTATGTATGTGTGTTGTACTTGTGTATGTGCACATGTGTGTGTGGGTCGGTGGGTTGCTGTGTGTCTTGGTGACGATTTAGAGGCTGCAAAAAAATGCAGCTTCACACACATATGGAGGCTTTGATCTGAATTAACAATGTACATTTCTGCATGGTGTGTGTGTGTGTATGAGTGTGTGTGTGTGTGTGTGTGTGTGTGTGTGTGTGTGTGCGGCATGAGGCTCGATGGAAAGTCGGCTGGGTTACTGTGACTTTAGCTCCACTCTACTCAGCCCTAGAGGCCCTTCTTCCTGTCTGGTTTGTAAAGTGTGGTATAGTGTGTGTGTGTGTGTGTGTCTGTGTGTGTATGTATGTGTTTATGTGTGTATGAATGTGTGTGTGTGTGTATGTGGGTGTATGTGTGTGTGTGTGTGTGTGTGTGTGTGTGTGTGTGTGTATGAGTGTGTGTGTGTTTGTATATTTGTGTTTTTATGTATATTGTCATTTCAAGCAAACAATGATATTATACAATTTGCAGTGTGAACTTACAGTTACGACATACAGTTACGAGCACAAAACATTTAACAGTAAAACACAAGGTTGTGTATGGGTCTGTGTGTGTGTAGATGTGTGTTCATTTGCATTTTGTGTTTGTATGTCAGTGTATGCATTGTGTGTGTGTGTGCATTGGTGTAAGTGCTTGTGCATATGGGTATGTGTGTATGTATGTTTGTTAGTCTGTAGTTTAGGATTTAAGCCTACATTCCTAGCATTAATGTTTTAGTTCCCCCCAGCTGTAATGAGTGTTTTCCAAGTACTGTACAGGCAGTCTGGATTCCGGATTGTTCTACTGAGAGCTGGAACAACCATGAATGGAGCTGTTTGGATCAGGCGGCCCCTGTCTCTGCTCCAGTGCTGTGGCACTAGTCCATATCTGTCCTACGCTCAGTGCCAAACAAGGTTTACTTTAGCCAGTCAAGAAATTCAGGACTTTAGAGGAAACGTGTCCTTTGTGACAATGTGAATCTATGAGTGAATGGATGAAGTGTTGCGGAAGCAAAAATGAGGCGTTAGTGGAGTGTGGGCAAACTGGGAGCATGCAGGCAGAGCAGGGCTGGACTGTCTTCAACTCACCCAGCCAGGCCTCTTCCTCATGGGTAGAGCAGTGGAGAGGAGGTCCCTGGATCTAATCAGGGCCTGGAAGACACTGCCTTCTCTGCCTCTACAGGAAAAAACGAATCACTACCATGTGTGGGTGGGGTTGAGGGGAACAGAGGGAGAGAGAGAGAGAGAAAGAGAGAGGGAAAGAGAAATTCTGAGAGTTTATTGTTGCTACAGTAGTATGTAGAGAGAGAACATAAGATATACAAACTCTAAACTGTGCGTGTGTATGTTTGTGTGTGTGTATGCATATGTAATAACTATAATAACTGTCCAGTCTATAATGACTATAATGGAACTGTGTCTAACCCTTTCCTCATTGGCCACCTGTCCTCAATCTGGTGCTTATTATGGGCAGAGATTTTACCCGTGCCCCAGGCTTCAGCAAGGCCTTGACCTTCACACAGAGCCACAGTGAGCTGAACCGCAATGATTATCTAATCCCCAGACCTGAGGCAGGAGTGCACCATCTATTAAACGCTTTCAGAAGTGTTCTTTCTGTCTCTCTCTCTCTCTCTCTCTCTCTCTCTCTCTCTCTCTCTCTCTCTCTCTCAGTTCAAGGTAGCTTCACTGACTTTACCAGGTACAGTTTTGCCAAAGCAAATCATTTGGTAACAAAATAGTAATAACATTGATGAGTTAATTAATGTTTCAATAAACTAGATAAAACATGATGGCATGAGGAATATTATTATTGTTATTATATAATCAGAGTGTGTGTATAAGTGTAGAGTGTGTATAAGTATACACTGTGCTCCTCACTGTCTCTGTGGCTGCATGTTACCACATATTTCGCAGTAAAGTGCTGTGTTTCGTTCTCCAGTGACAATTTGTCTTTTTATTTTTTGATTAGGGAACAATTTCAAATGTTGGGAATATACTATTACATTTTTCTGTAAGATTTTGCTGAGTCTTTGTGAATTTTTCACATTGCAGGAGAAAGTGCTGTTCTGTTTCTCACTCGCACCGTGAGCACACGGTCTTCTCTCTCTGGGCAGCCAGGGTTGTTTGGATCCGCCTGGTTCTATGGCCAGACTGTGGTCTCTGAGCCTGGACTTGGTGAGGATCTGTCTCTGTTGTGGATCTCTGATGGTATAGAGATATTCTGCTAATTCATATTCTCTGTTTAGGGCCCTGATTGGTCTGTCATTTAGAGTTTTTGGTGTCATTGTCACAGTGCTCCAGACAGGATTCTCTGCTGTGCTTGGTAGTTTTTTGAGCTCTGATTGGACAGTGGTAACATGTTTGATAATTTGGTTAGCTTTGATTGGACGGTGGTAATTTGTTTGATAGTTTGGTCAGGCAGTGCTGGCCTGAGGCTGCTGTGTGTTAGGGGTCAGTAGGTCAGTGAGTCTCAGTACCAGCTGACAGAGGGACTGTGTGTAGGGGCAAGTTCTTGGGTTTGAAATGTTTCATACTGGATTGTGATTTGATTACTGGAATGTAGATTCTATCAAAACTTGAGATATTTTATGGATGGATAAAATCAATGGAAATCAGCCTAATTCTAGCCTGTATGCATTCGTTGGGTTTTATCTTTGAACTTTTAGTGTATTTCTTAAGAATACTGCATGCAGAGACTCTGTGGGATGCTTGTCCATCTAGTGTCGTGTTTACTGAGTGGACCCCCCACACCTCACTTCCATACAGCAGAACAGATGCAAGAAATATCACAAATTTTGCAACAAATTTTAATTGGAATGTCTGGTTTGTAGAATTTTTTGTGAATGGAAAGCTCTGTGCTTCTTCTTTTTTCTGTCTCTCTCTCTCTCTCTCACACACACACACACACACACACACACATGCTGAAGTGTGTGGTGCTCTGTGCTGTTTGTCTCATGGGAGCAAAAGCTTCTACCTCTCCCACTTTAAGGCTTTTTTTCCTGGTTCATTCATGTCATGGGTCATAAATCATTTCCAAATGGTACTTTTCCGCATTCCTCAATGCATGGTAACCATGACGACTCTATAATGACCAGTCGCCTCTTGTGAACCCCACTCATACAAACACACACACACACACACACACACACACACCACAAACACACACTCACACAAACATACACACACACACACACACACACACACATTCATTACTGAAGCTAAACAATGCAATACCTATGGGTCTATGGCCAAATCTT
>JAOXYF010000005.1:1365092-1377968 GCA_028565775.1 Sternarchorhynchus goeldii
ATTAGCTCAAGTGGTATAGCGCTTGCTTAGCATGTGAGAGCTAGTGGGATCTATGCCCATGTTCTCCATTGAAAAGGGTGAAACTGCTATGCTAGTGGACATTTTAAATTTCGTTTCATTCATTTCTGCAGCCTGGGTGTAGTGCGCCCGTGTACCTTATCTCTGCTCTTTTGCTGACGGAACAAAATTCAGCGCTCAGATAAGTAGAAAAGTTGTTTGGAGCCCTGGCTTTACCTGCCCCCACACACACACACACACACACACATTATCCACATCGATCTCGCCTCGCTCTCATCACAGGCTGCTGAGTGATCTCTCACGGTGCTGGAGAGTGGGACGGGGGCTGAGAACTGACCTAGGATCAGGTTTTATCTTGAATATCCAGTTGATATTCATTATATGAGCAGGAGTCGCTAACTGTAGATCAGCACTGATGCCTGCTTCATAAAGGGCTCTGAAGAATCTGATTTACACATCACATGCAACTGTAGCTCCTGCTGGGATGAGTCTGAGATCAGCAGTCCTGCCCGATCCCTAAATTCACACACACCATGGTGAATCTTCTCATTAGTTTGGCTTTCTTTACTGGTTGAAGCTGAATGTTACAGGATGATGTTTTTATCACATCCACTGCCTGCTTATGAAAAATAGTGATTAAAATTTAAAAAGTTAAAATAAAATGAGTTTAATGCAGTGGGGAGTCAGAGATCTGTGTTGGCTGCAGTGATGTGGGTGTGTTTCAGTTAAGGGTTGACAGGTTCATAGTCACTTTGATGAATGATTTGATAAAAAAAACCCAAAAAAACACTTTTTTTTAAAAATCCAGTAACATCAGGTGTCGTACGTCGCTGAAACCTGCTGGATTCGATTTGGGTTCCCAGTGCTTGGGCTGGTTTGCTGAGCAGTCTGACCGGCCATCTTCACCGTAGCTTCATTGTTAGTGTGGTCGCCATGACTCCTGTATTCTAGAATCAACTTGGCTCTAGTTTCCAAGTGCTGAAAGCAGGTGTGTTCAGGTGTGTTCCACTCTGCTGTTCCCCAGACAGGAGGCAGTGAGAGGCCCATACAGTGGTGTCATGATGTTTGCAGTTAACACTTGACTTCTAGATCCCTCAGACCAGTATGGAATATTGCATTACATTTCACTAGGAGAGGGTCTGAGATGTCCTAGAAGTTTCTTCATAGCTTTCCTAAGCTCCCTGTGGATGTAGGTTTTGTGATGTAGGACAAACTGCAGACCTCATGGAAGATGCATCGTTACAGTTGATGCTAAACTCTAAACAAATAAAGTAAAGCAACATGTTTGGTCAAGGTTTTTTTGCTCTGTACACTGAAGGATCAAGGGTTGGGTGCTGCTGGATACAGTCACAAGGATGGTCCTTTCGCTTTACACACACACGCTTTTTAGAAACACTGAAATATGATTCTTCTACTTTTGCTTTCTAATGAAACACTGAAGATACAAAAACAAACATGCAGATAGGACAGGTGCTGCTCGCTCTCGCTCTCTCTCTCAAACACACACACACACACACACACACACACACACTCTGCACATATGAGAAGTGGGCATGTCCACTGCAGCCGTATAACTTTGCAGCTCTGAATGGTTCTTGAGGGCGTGTTCCAAAGTTCACACGTTACATGTCACTTTTGCAGCGTTCTTTTCACTGACTTCCTGTAGCTGCCCGCATCAGATTTAAAACCCTGATGCTTGCTTACAAAGCCAAAAATGGACCAGCTCCCTCCTACATTATGAGCCCGTTCTGTACCTCCAGTACTTCGAACATCAAGTACAGCTCGGCTCGAAATCACCATGCTTCGAGTCCAATGGTACACAAGCTTCTGAACTGTTCCCTGTCCTCGCTCCAAAATGGTGGAATGAACTTCCACTGACTGTCCGGACAACACAATCCTTTGCAGTCTTCAAACACAGACTAAAGACTCATCTATTTGTAGAGTATCTCAGACTAAAGACATTAATTTATGGAGTATCTCAGGCTAAAAACTCATCTATTTGTGGAATATCTCAGACTAAAGACTCATCTATTTATCTCAATAATTTATTTATCTACAGTATCTCAATGACCACTGTGATACTGCACTTTCATTTTTCTACCAATGCTGCGTAACTCAAATTCAAGCACCTTTATTTATCGTTGTTTAATAGAACTTATATTAACACCAGCGAGATTCTTTTATTTTAGCAGTGATCTAGTTCAAATGTCTATTGAACTCTATCCTACTTACTGGCTAAGATGCTTGCTGTGAGTCAACAATGAAGCCCTTTTTGTAAGTCGCTCTGGATAAGTCTGCTAAATGCCTCAAATGTAAATGTGTTGTAATTCCAGGCCTGGGTTCTTTGCATTCTAGGAGTTCCCAGGCTTGGGAGTTTCCCAGAGTGGCCCTTTCAAAGGACTGAAAGTATCGGTGCCATCTGTCTAAAACATGTTTATTTCAACCGTCCGATATACTGAAATGATGACTGGTAAAGAATTCCGGCAGAGTCCAACAACACAGCTGTGGTTAAGTGATGTTATCACAGCATTAGCATGTTCAGTGAGAAACTCCACAGTTGTAAATCTTGATAGAATGAATTGCTCATATTGAGCTGAATGTGAGCTCTTTTTACTCTGTAGAAGTAACCTGGCTAAAATAATGTAATTCTGTAGTTTTTTTAGTGATGATTTACTGCACAGTTCTATTGCCACACACTTTTAATATATTGCATAATGCAATTGTTCTCATTCATTCATCCATGTTGCCTTTGTCTTCCTAGCAGATTGGTGTGTACCTGTCACATTTATAATCACAGTCCTGTAGACATTACCCTTGTATTGTTGTTCATCTGTCTGTGGTGCTTTCAGAGTAAGATAAACACAAAATACTGGCCAGTGAAGGGAGTTTGGAGAATGTGTTCTAATCGAGGGACTGGCGAATGTAGTTTGTTGCTCCTGAGCTTACTGTATTCGCAGGGTGCAAAACTGCATAATTTCGGGAAGGTCACCTCTCAACAGGCCTTAAGCAGTCAGTTGCCTGCAGGATTGAGATGGCCCAAGCTGAAGAGACTGCAAAAGCGCCCTCTACATGCATTCAAGTCTCACTGCAATCAGATTCCACACCGCAGCCGCTTCATTGCGTCGTCATGCACCTTCACTATGTCCGAAGTTAGTAGATCGCTCTGGACTGAAGTGCAGGACGTCTGATCACTGTTGGCTCACTTATTTGACGGTTGCCACGTGGTGGACTGCAGGTCTGAGACATTTTGTTCAGTTTGCACAGTTGGATCTTTGTAGTGACTGGTCTAAGAAGTCACGTGATCAGTCAGCTGAAGTGTAGTCTGTGGCGATTGGTTGGAGAGGGTCACCTGACCTGTATGCGCAGACAGCAGCAGACAGGTGGAGGGACGGGTGGGGTTAGCTGAAGTCTGCGCTGTGAGAAATGCAGAGAAAAACGTCTGTTCTGATCCTTTACCTTCGTCTCTTCTATATTCAGCGTTATTTCCTTCTTGTATACCTTCTCTTTCCCACCATGTGTGTGTGTTTGAGAGAGAGAGAGAGAGAGAGATGCTGATGTCTGATTTGCCAGAAATGTAAAATCACCCCATACTTGTGTTCCCTCCTAGGCTGTGTTACATAAACACACTTTTGAGTTTGATGCACATACAGTGCTTGTCACATAGACTCCAGAGACTCCACTGTTCAACTCTACTGTTCTAACAGCTAAAGGTAGATGGTATTTTAGATAACGACGATAACCTTACAAGAAAATTAACAGTGCGGATGTTAAAAATGTTTAAAAGCAATAACTACTTAAAAATTAAAGTGAATAAATGTGTTTTGAACTGACCAATGACTAAAGGGAATGTAACCTACAATTACAAATATTTGGTGTATAAAAACAAAAAAGTGGTGGTTTTTAGAGCCCCACTGTAACTATATTCATTATTTCATCACAGTCTATATTGTTAGTAGATCGCTTTGTGGTCTGATAGTCTAACAAAATGTGTTGTATCAAAATCATTAAATGCAGCCTGTAAGAATGTTCTGTATCACGGGTGCTGAATATTCTCCTGTAAGCAAAAAAATAATTTCTATTCTGGGCACTACTACTTAGAAATTTACTTCAGACATTATTATAGTTTGCAACTTTCTAATGAAAGCTAAGAGAGCAAGAGAATGAGAGTGGTAGGATTAAGTTTCCTGTCAACATCAATTCTCATGCACTTTTGTTCTCCAAGAAATTGATGGATGGATGGAGGGAGTGATCTAGATTTAAGTCAATTAGGTTTGCAGAGAGACAGTGTTTGTGCGCGCGCGCCTGTGGTTTAAGTTAATCAAGCTAATTTTGTCTCTTCAGAGGGAGCGTGTGTGCGCGTGCATGCTTGCGTTTGTTTTCGTGTATGTTTAATCCCCCCCCCCCCGAAAAGAAAACGGGGTAAACCTCACTTCCTCATCTCACGGACAAAATGATCATGAGAAGGTAATGTGATATAACACACACACGCACATACACACACACAGACATTCAAGCAGTGCAGTCCAAAGCTCGTGCGCCAGGTGGTGGCGGTGGCGTGTCCGGAACTGTAATACCGCCTCCTCCTTTTTGCACGAACACGCATAGATAGACACGCACGTTGCCCTGATGAATCAGTGAGTTGGGTCATCATATAGTGATGATCACGGTAGATATGCGTTCTTTCATATACTGAATAAGGACCAGTATTTACGGAAAGTTTCTTTTAACGGTGACTAAGCAAAAAACACTACAAATTGACCTCCGCTGGTTCCGTAATAAGCTCTATAATAGACATTATTTGTATAAAACATTCTCGGGCGATGTAACGTTCTTTACAGGCAACAGAGTAATAGACTGTGAAAAACACCCTCAGTGTTCATCCGTAAACGACGCGGGCCCAGTACGGAGACTGAGATTGCTCTGCCTCTGCAGACTTACCCAACGATCCTATGCAATAAAACGATTAGAATTATGTTGGAACGGTATTCGTCTTTCCATTTGCCAATTACCACGAGATTTGTCGTGTAAAAATGGTAAAGAACGCGTGGTGTTTGTAGAGGGTTTTGTAGAGGGTGCGTGTTTTTTTTTCTTCTGGAGTGATGGCAATATTTATGGTGAGGTAAATGCGGGATAGTTTAATAATCTAATAAATGCCACCGGACTTCAAACAGTCATCTAAACAGAACAAGTAAAGCGCCTTTGTCTGCGGTGTTATCGGTACGTTTGCGTTCGGCTCTGTGATGGAATAGTACGCCAACCGCTAATTCTGCTGAACACACAATCACTGTTTGCTCGACATTCAGGAAATAATGAATCCATTCATATTTAAAACGACATAGAACAACTACTAAAACAAATGGTATGACTATTACTTGCTAATGACTACGGATAGTGACGTGTGTGTGTGTGTGTGTGTGTGGAGTGGGGAGTTTGTTTGTTTTTTGTTTTTCCGAGCTGGGATGTATGGTTTACGTCCGCGGAATTGTGGTTTTGTGTACACACATAGCAGTCAACTTGGCTTTTATAAACCTTTAGGTTCTCGGTACGGACCGTTAATCACAAAAGAGATCACAACCGCCAACGAAAAAGTAGTGACGCGCGCGCGTTTGTGTGTGTGTTTAACACCACATGAAGTAGTCTGTAGTCTGGCTCTTATCTCTAAAGCATGTATAACCTACAAAAGCGGATTATGCTTTTAATGCTGAACCTCGTCGTAGAGAGAAGCAGCGCACGTGTACACGTGTTCGCTGTAATATTACCCTTCAGGAAACACTATCAGTGTTGTAGAAAGGCTTTGTGATAGAGCTGTTTGAATTGTACTTACTGGATCAAACACTTGTTCACAGTATTCAGATTCGTGACCTCATTTTAACCCATCGACTTCATTTCCCTTAATTATCATAATCATCCCTTTCCTTTAATTATCATTCCCTTCGATTAATCACTCCGTTTTTCTCTGCTCCACTCTCCTCCATCGATCTTTCTTTTTCAATATTTTTTTTGACATTTCTGATACAGCACAAGCCTGTTTTTTAAAATGCTTTTTCTTCCTTTCAAGCCTGTTTTGTGGGTTTGCCCGAGCTGATGACCAACTGATTATTTTGTTATACGGAACCTGAGTGTCCTTAATTAAACTAATCTCAGAACAAATTCAAGCGTTCAGACTTCAGAGGAAAATAACTTTAATCGCGCATAATCGTCTGAGCTGTCTGGACTAACCTACACCGTTGCGAGATCTCACGACTGTGTGCCTGGAGGTAAGTAGAATCTTTAACCTGTAGTCCTTGTCTGAAACGTTTCATTGTCATTATTTGGCGTGCGCACACACACACACGTGCACGCACGAACGCACGCACGCACACGCGCGCGCGCGCGCACACACACTCACAAAGCCCTACCCTATTTAGTATGGCAGTGAGTGATGTGTGATCAAAAGCTCACGTGATGATTTAGAGCTACAGTCAGTGAGGACGTACCACACGCATGGTGTCCACAACACACGCACACACACACACACGCCTGACATACCGCTCCTCCTGAACCTCCATGAGCTGTAGTGCACTGGAGAAAAGCTCAAACGTATTTGGAAATAAGTAAAAAAATCCAGTGTTTTCCTACGAGAAATTGTTCATTTGTTACACATTTCAAAAGATATACACTATAACTTTAGGTTACCCGGGACGTAAAACGAGATAACATATTTATAAAAATGTAATACACCAATAATGCTTTGAGCCGAAATTCTCCAAAACTGTGCTGTTATTTGCATCTTAAGGTAAGACCTCATACTGAGCAGTATGCATGTTTTTCTTCAAGTCTAAATAGTAAACACTACCACTGCTGGTGATGCGTCATGTTTCAGTGTATCTAAGTACACGATCTTGAGTGTAAAACGTACGTGCGTGGAAATGAGTAAGGTATTACAGCCAGAATGCTAGCTCTCAATATACAGGGTAAACAAATAGTTAATGCTAAACATTGTTGGTAAGTGCGTAAAATTATTCATAATTCACACAATATCCCAAGGACATGATGTTTATATGCTTGGGGTTGTAACAGATCTCTTTTCAACCATACACCACAATAAAAGACTGGAAGAGGTACCGATTCTGTTCGATTTAGATCCAAAAATCCCTATCTTAAAACTAACAACTTCATTTGAAACACTGAAACAGAGAAAATGAAACAAGTGTGCATTTTCCTTTATGTTGGCAGTTCGTTTCGCGTCTGTGGTCTTGTGTACACAAACAGTCTAATCTGTCTAATCTACATTTGTAATTAGTCTGTGAACGTTCACAGAAACACCCTCTTATACCTGTTATTTTCTGATAATGAACAATAGCTTTGCGGAAACGCCGCTTTGGGGTAGATATCAAAAGCTCTTTCAGCACAAGTCAAAATCTTGTAACTAGTGACTTATAGTAACTCGGTTTCGTGTCGCCTTCTTTTTATGTTTTTTTTTTCGAGCTACAATGAATGTTGCGTGAAAGAGAAACTCCACACAGGTCTCTCCGGTAATCAAATTAACGTCACTCTTGTGTTGGCCCTTAGATACAATGCGATAACCTCTCGCCCTCTCTCTCTCTCTCTCGCTCTATCTCTCTCTCTCTCTCTCTCTCTCTCTCTCTCTCTCTCTCGATCCGCTTCTCTTGTGTGCGCGCTCACCTGTGCTCTGCGCTTTTTGAATACCTATAACAACTCCTTCTTGCGATTGGTCCGGAACCCCGCCTGTTCTGCGCTAGCATTGGTCAAATGCAAAATACTGTGTGAATATTCATGAGCGTTTGTGGTGTCGCTCGACGCCTGAGTTGCGGTAAGAATTACTCCGCGTTTCTTGTGTGTGATAGGTGTCAACGTAATAAAATAAAACCTAGTGAGGAGGTTTGCAAAACCAGTTAATAACTGTTATAGTACATAAAACGACTTTTTATTTAGAGTATGTTTACACCTTCTGTCACTTCATGGATCTAGTGGAGTTTCACCAGGCCGAATCGTTCTCTTTCCCTTCCGAACACACGGAGTAAGTAACTGATTGTCAGTAAACTACTTTATATGGGTTGAGGAATAGATTTAACAAGGTTTGTTTGGTACCTCTCGCGATCTTAGGCAGTATCCTTGCCTACAATTTTGCTAACCCTGGCTGTCTCAGCAGTGTTTCGCGAGCTGTATTGTTACTGTATGCGGCTAATAAATATGACACATTATTTTACATGTTAATGGACATAATCGGATTATTTGATAACGATTAATCGAGAGTGATTCAATAGTTTGAAAACAGTTGCATAACTTTTTAGCCCATTCGTTGTGTTCGACTAACCTTTTCACTAAGTATTATACATGCTAACTATTCCCGCTTTTGAATTTTCTTAGACACTGGTATTGGGGGTTTATCGACGCACGTGCACTCCCCGTAACTCATGATGCATGTAAATCCAGATTTGTTAGTTGCAAATAAATAATTATTTGATAACTGTTTCCTGTTATCTTGGGTTAATGTCACCAGTGCCACTGACCGGTCTGCCCCAACATCAGTAAAGTAGGTTAATGAAGAAGAACTACCGTTCAGTTTGCAGATGTCAGAGCGTTTGGTTTCTCTCTCTTTCGCTCTCTGTCCTCATTCATACGTTTCACGTCCTGCCAATGTGATAATTGTAGGGTATGGTTGTACTTTATGCCAAGGGTTAATTCGATTTTTGAATATGTCAAGTAACCGATTAAATTTGATGGAAATGTGCAGATTTGGGTTGTAATGCATTGAAATGCAGTGCGCTGACACGACGAGTGATGCACTGGGCTGCCGGCGCGTGATATTGACGACAGAATTGATGGCTGCCAAATACGTGGATTAAATGGTTCATAAATCAAAATGCTTTTAATATGACAAGTCATAGCACACACACACACACACACACTCGTCCTCTTTCTGCATCTTTCTTCATTCTCCTTATTCATTGGGTGTTCATTCTAAACACTCCATAAGTAATCAAAGTAGTGACCCTAGAAATCAGGCTAGAGAGAGTGCGCGCACATGAGCTCACGCTAGTTCAGCGTGCAACCCTGTGTTTTCATGAAGGTTCCTTTAACGATTAGTGGAACCGATAAGAAGATGAGCACGTTTCAAATTCACATCCATTTACTGTCTCTTTGTGTAAAAGGCAAAGTGATTTCATTCACATATTACAGTTTTTAGCTCTCCAAGTGCCGTCTCACACAAAAGTGCCAGTATCTTGATTTAAACACCGTTGTGTCCGCGGTCGCTGCATGATCCGACAGGCCGCGGTAATGCACATGGCCGCGCTAATTCACCTGGCGAAGTCACAGGAACGTAAATTAGACCCAACTGAAAGTGCACGTGTCTGGAATTGTTTGGATAGCGTTTTCTCTGCATCCTGAACGCGCCTGTGTAGGCGTATGTGTGTCGAGTATATATTACTATGTTTGAAAGTGTCTGGCTTATGTGTTGAGTGTGTATTACTATTGCAGGAGAAGGCGAGGTTTACAGAGTCAGAGAAGGGCAAGCGGCTCCAGTCTTATCTGTCGGCAAGATGAAAGATGCAGGCAAACACGCGTTACAGTTCTATCAGCACCGCAGGTCTGATAAAGCGCCGTACCCGCGAAAGTCAGCGCGCATCCACAACGAGCACGTCTGAGAACTCTTCATCCAGTGATTTTTCCAGCAGTCTACAAAAGAAAACGTTAAACTGAACAAAAGAAAAGGCGGATATAGGGACATGATGTAGTGGAAACGTGTCGTATATTAAGTTGTGAAAGAGTCATGGCGTGTTGAAATCCGTTACTGTGGCTTGCTGAAGGAGTCAAAGAGAGTCAAATCCACATTGAGGGGAGTGAGGACAGGTGTCAAAATGAGTAAGTGAGATAAACAAGGTCTTTATCTCTGTGTAACAGAGATGCTGCGTAAATCTTTTTTTTAATCTGGTAAATCTGCAAAGTCTTGATATACGCATTTCACTAAATAAATTTGCTCTATACACAAGTGAAGGGCTCTGTACACAGGTAAAAGGTTCTGTTCACAAGTGAAGGTCTCTACACAGGTAAAAAGCTCTGTACACAGGTGAAGGGCTCTGTACACAGGTGGCCTCTGTTCACAGGTGAAGTGGCTGTCAGGAGTGGTTGTAAGAAAGGGATAAACGTTGTACAGGCAGATCAGGTCTTAATCCATCATTTCATGGGAAAAAGCTAGATACACGTCCACATAACGTTACTGGCAGAATTCCATAAAATGTGTGTGTGTCTATGAGGTGGGGGTGGTACACACACCTGGCTAAATGTTGATGGACAGGTATTAACAGGCATTGCCTGGTAATAATTTTGTGTGTAATGTAAACATGCGTGGTGGCCAGACGTGGGAAAATTGCTGGAGACAGAAACCTCCTAGATGTCATTTGTGAGCTTTTGTTACTGCCCTGCATTTTTTCCTGCATTTAAAGCAAAAGTTTGGATACATGGAGGCTTACATCATGGAATTTTTTGGATGTACATTCCGATGTCTTACTAAATAGATTTCAAAAAGACAGTACAGCATACTGGATAAAAATAGCTTTGTTTTTCCATTGTAATTCATTTACTTCTGTCTCTGCAGCTTCCTGGATATGATGTCAATCAACGCCCACTGCCCCGCCTTCATCAAGACAGAGCCTTCAAGCCCCG
Organism: Sternarchorhynchus goeldii; assembly: GCA_028565775.1. Taxonomy (NCBI): domain Eukaryota; kingdom Metazoa; phylum Chordata; class Actinopteri; order Gymnotiformes; family Apteronotidae; genus Sternarchorhynchus; species Sternarchorhynchus goeldii. The sequence goes on from JAOXYF010000005.1 coordinate 1,375,779, forward strand.
CCTCTCTGACAGACAGTCTGACGCAGCCCAGTCCCGGGGGCTCATCTGACACTGGGAGCAGCTATGGTTCCACAGACAAGGGCAACCAAGGTGCTGTAGATTTGCCTGTGTCCTACCATACCGCAGGGGTGGGCGTGAGGTCCAGTGGCACCCCCTGTCAGCCACTGGAGGAGCTGCAGGTGAAGAGTGACTTCAGACTGAACTCAGGGCCCAAGCGCCTGTGTCTGGTTTGTGAAGACGTGGCATCTGGCTTCCACTACGGAGTGGCATCTTGTGAGGCCTGCAAAGCTTTCTTCAAACGCACTATTCAAGGTTAGTACATGGACTGCGTTATTGGTCTACATCTCCAACAATGGTCTGGAATTGCTGTTTAACTTCTGAATTCATGTGAGAGTTCTTCTCGACATTTTTGGGTAGAAGAGACCAGAAGTAGTAGTTATGTAGCTACAATGAGGAGATTGACATACTGTTTCAAACACAATATAATGTCAAACACACCTCAAAAATGTCAAACAGAATATAATCATTTATAAGTGTGTGTGTGATGACTGAACTGTATCGTGCATCACAGGAAATGATTAAAAAGAATTCAATTACAGAATTCTGTAGCTCAAAAAGTTTGTTTGTGCTGCTGTAGAGATGTGAGTGTACATTACAACTCTGCTGTTCAGCAACACTTTCCCAAAACTGGACCACTGAGTTCTCCAGATCTAAAATAGGATTTGGTAGTTCACAGGCCTTGAACTGATGCAGTAAGCGCTATCAGCTGTACCATAAAGCTCTAAAGTTAAACCGCCGGTCCCTTGAGGGTTGGACTTGAACATGGCGGGATGTTCGACCTAACAGGTCAGGCCTGCCAGGTGTTCCTGTGAGGGCAACAGCGAGCGGTGAGGAGCTTCTTTTGATTTTAGTTCGAGGGACTGGAGCTCTTCTAGAGCTGTTGTCTGGATGTTGCAGGTCTGTGTGGTTTGGGTCCTGGGTGGGTGTCACAGTCTGCAGGTCTCCCAGGAACCCCAAAAGGAACTTGTTAGGAAATGAGAGTACACTCTCAGTGGTCTTTTCTCTAACAAAATAAAAGTCCCAGCCCCCTCCCCACTCTAGGTCCTGCTCTAGCTCCGCCCCTGGCCCCGTGTGTGTGTGTGTGGGGGGGGTAATGGGGGTCCGTTTAAAACTCTGCACATGATTACACCTGAAAGGGTTCATGGCTCATGGTTCAACCTTGGGGATGATCCAGACAGGTGTGAGTGATCCCACCTGTCTGGATCATCCCCAAGGTTGAACCATGACCACTGAGAGTGTATTCTCATTTCCCACCTGGGCCTTCTGTGTGCAAGTGTGAGTTTTTGGTCTGTGTTTGAGTGTTTGTGAGTGTGTGTGTTACGTAGATCAGATGGGAATTTTGCCAGGAAGGTCTTAGTGTCACTGATTGGCTTTATACTGGTGTATTGATCTAGTGTGGCAGTGCTGGCCCTTTCCCTCAACTCTAATTAACATCCCTGACTCTTTCTCTCTCTCTCTCTCTCTCTCTCTCTCCCTTTATGTCTTTATCTCTCTCTTTCTATTTTCTCTCTCTATCATTCTCGCTCTTATTTCTATTCTCTATCTCCATCTCTTCGTCTATTTCTCTCTCTGCAGGGAGTATTGAATACACGTGTCCAGCGAGCAGAGAGTGTGAGATCACCAAGAGGAGGAGGAAGTCCTGCCAGGCTTGTCGCTTCACCAAGTGCATCTCTGTGGGGATGCTCCGAGAGGGTCAGTGCGTGTGTGTGTGTGTGTGTGTGTGTGTGTGTGAGAGAGAGAGTGTGTGTGTGAGTGCATGTGTGAGTGATGCTGTGTCTGAATGTTTATGTGTGTGCTGTTATGTGATTGTGTGAACGTGTGTGTATGCATGGGTGAGTGTGTGTGTATGTGTGTGCGAGAGTGTGTGAGTGTGTGTGAGTGTGTGTGTGTGTTTGTAAAGGGAATAAATATATACTGTTCAAGAATGGAAACATCTGTCATTTTTCTTGAGCCTCTTTTGTTTTTTTTGCAATAAATCTAGAATTATATAAATCTAGAACTATATAAATCTAGAATTATATAAATCTAGAATTATAATGTCAATTAAAAGGTGGTGTCACGGTGTCCGCCCTGGCCGCCTCCCCGTCTCGTGTTTGTGTGGGTGTGTCTGTGTGGAGGTGTGTTCCGTCA
>JAOXYF010000005.1:1382902-1400908 GCA_028565775.1 Sternarchorhynchus goeldii
CACACACACACACACACACACACACACACACACACACACACACACACACACACACACACATGCACACACACACACACTTGTACACACAGATGCACTCACACTCCATACACACAGTTCTACACACACACAAACACTTATACACGCAGATGCACACTCACACACTCACATACACTCAGACAAAAACACACACATGCTATTTCTCTTTCACACACATACACACACGCAAACACACACTGTCTGCTCTGCTTCCATCTTCAGCTCACACTCCTGCTGCAGTCCCTGGCCCTGCCGGCTATTTTTCTTTGAGAGACTATAAAAATATGCAAATGCTATTGTTAAGAAAGAAAGTGCCCCCCCTTTGTGTTCCTGGTGAGTGTGTAGAGTACAAAGTGGAAGGATTTCTCTCGCTTTTGTCTCTATCTGGCTGTATGGCGGATGTGTGGTGCATGTGATCCAGAAGGGTCAGGATATTAAAAATAGTTTCCAAAAGAACTGTTGTTCCTGGGATTATTTTCAGTATTGTGTCAAGAGCTCTGGTGCTGTTTTTCATCGTGGACCACATGTCTTAAACATACCAAGTACTTATTTGGAGGTGAATCTACTAAAGGGAGGGATAAATCTACTGAAAAGAGGGGTAAATCTACTGAAGAGGGGGTAAATCTACTGAAGAGGGGTAAATCTACTGAAGAGGGGGTAAATCTACTGAAGAGAGGGGTAAATCTACTGAAGGAAGGGGTAAATCTGTTATGGTGGGGGTAAATCTACTGATGGTAGGTGGTAAATATGTAGAAGGGAGAGGTAAATCTGTTAAAATGGGGGTGAATCTGTTAAGGTGGGGGTAAATCTGTTAAAATGGGGTTAAATCTGTGAAGGTCTTGCCATGAGACTGTTTAGGTCAAAGTCTGTGAATCTCTGACTTCTGTGAGTCTCTGACTTCTGTGAGTCTCTGAGTTCCCACCAAGACAGAGTCGGTAATTATGCAGAAGCCCTAAACGCAGGTGTTCTCCGAGGCCTTGAACATCTGCACAGCACAACGACTCCACCGGACACATCAGTGGATGAGTTGGGCGTCGGGAGCGGCTGGAACGTTAGTGCGGGTTTCCATGTTCCAACTCACCATAACTGATACATCAGAGGAAATTAGCACAGCATTGATGAGCAAATAGTAATTATCAGCAAATGGAAAATAATAACAGAGCAAAAATAATAACGGAGTAGAAATGGTTTCACATTTAGTGAGAGATTTTGGTAATATTGAGCAGTTCAGGATCATTCCAAGTCAGAAACATTAAAGACCTAAAGTAGTTTACACAGTTCTCACTGGAGGATAATTTTATCTAATAAAATCATTTTTATCGAATAAAATCACACCTAGAATATTGGACCCAGCTGGCCAGAGTGTATTAGACACCACTGCTGTAATGTAGTATGTTATATTATATTATATTATATTTTCTACATTTGCAAGATTGTAGTAGATTAAGTGCTCTGGCTTTCGGCTCCTATGATTCTCATAAAAATCTGAAGCATGTGGAGAGAGGGAGAAGGAGAGACAAAAAGAGAGAGAGAGAGAGGGGAGAGAGAAGGAGAGAGAAAAGGAGAGAAGAAAGGAGAGAGAGAAGGAGAGAGAGAAGGAGAGAAGAAAAGAGAGAGAGAAGGGAGAGAGAAGGAAAGAGAGAAAAGGGAAGTGAGAGAGAAGGGAAGAGAAAGAGAGAGAGAGAGAGAGAGAGAGAGAGAGAGAGAGAGAGAGAGAAAGAGAGACAGAGAGAGAGAGAGAGAGAGAGAGAGAGAGAGAGAGAGAAAGAGAGAGAGAGAGAGAGAGAGGGAGAGAGAGAAAGAGAGAGAGAGGGAGAGAGAGAGAGAGAGAGATAAAGAAGGAGAGAAAGGAAGAGGGGGAGGGAGGAAGGACTGACTTCTGTAGCAGCTCTGAATGCTGATAGAGATCACAGATGGGTCTCTCCTCACCCTACTAAAGTCATCTGCTTTCTTAATTACTGAGAGAACGTGTGTGTTTGTGTATTAACTGATTCTCCATGTCACAGCGCTCTATTTGACACCAACATGTTGCTCCAACAGACACACACACACACACACACACACATTTTCAGACTCTCCCTCCTCACGGCCTCTGCTCTCCCGCAGGTTTCTCCAGCCTCTCCCTGCCTGACCAGATGCGTCTGCTCCAGAGCGCGTGGATGGAGATCCTGGTCCTGCGCGTGGTCTTCCGCTCGCTGGACGCCCAGGACCGGCTGGTGTTTGCTGAGGACTATGTGATGGACGAGGAGCAGGCCAAGCTGGCTGGCCTGATGGAGCTGCACTCCTCCTTCCTACAGCTGGTGCGGAGGTACCGCAGCATGGCGCTGGAGAGGGAGGAGTTTGTCACGCTCAAAGCCATCGCCCTCGCCAACTCAGGTACCACACGCTCGCCACCCCGCCAAGCTCCACTCACATAACGGCCGTTTGTTTCTCTCTGTCTCACTCTGTCTCACTCTCCTTCTCCCTCTTACACTATCACTCTTGTTCTTATTCTTTTGTTTGTGTTTTCTCGTTCTCTCCTCCTCACTCTCGTTCGTTCTCTCTCGTCCATGTTCTCTTTCTCCGCGATTATGTTTACCCCACCCAATCCCCTCTCTCCTTCAGACTCCATGCACATCGAAGACGCGGAGGCCGTCCAGAGACTCCAGGACTGCGTGCATGAGGCCCTGCAGGACTACGAGCGCGTGCACCACCCCGACGACCCCCGGCGGGCAGGGAAGCTCATCATGACCCTCCCCCTCCTGCGTCAGACCGCCGCCAAGGCCGTGCAGAACTTCTGCAGCATCAAGAAAGATGGTCGCGTGCCAATGCACAAGCTCTTCCTGGAACTACTGGAGGCCAACGCCTAACCCCGGATGCTGATTGGACCACACTCCTGAGGTGACCCCGCCCCTGCCACCTGTCCTGAAACATGATTGGTGTTCTTTGGGAGCGGGGCGGTGAAGTCTGTCCTGAACAGTATAATAAATGCTGCAAATGTTATGACTTTGAAGTAAATAGAGGAAGAAAATGACCAGTGATACGTGATTATAAATAAACAAGTGATTTATGGAAGAAATGACACGCGATACTTGAAGGCATCAGTGGTTTGGTTTTGTGCTTTTATTTTTATTTTGGACAAATAGCTTTTTACATTTTACATGAAACTTTGTTTTTGCTTTAAGAGAGCTGTGCTCAGAGAATCAAATGTCAATCTTTCCAAACGAACAAACAAACAAACAAACAAACCAGAAACCGAGAATGGACAGAAAGAACTGTGCCTTTCATTAACCTGAATAAACTACAGCTGAATAAACTACTGCTGAATAAACTACAGTTGAATACTGCTGAATAAACTACAGCCCAACATGCAGAGTCCAGTTCCAGCTCCCAGCATGCCTGAATCGGAGAGACGCGTTCAGAGACGCAGTACCTTTCCGTGGTCGTCACGTCTAAAGACCACGACCGAACAAACCCCACCAACCACACCCACACCTGCCCTTCTCTACCTCTGCTTGTTATTAACCCTCCCTGTTTTCTCTCGGGACAGAGCTGAGCAGAACAACGTGGGTGGGATGGGTGGGGGTGGAGAAGACTGACTGAAGCATCATCTCCAGTGGACAGGCTACACCTTCCTCCAGTGATCTGAGTGCAGCCAGTCCATGAGTCCATGTCTTCCAACCCAGCATCAACAAGTGAACAAATTAAATTTGACAAGATGGAGATTTTTATTTGTTTGGGGTTGATTTTGTGTGTAAGAGCATGATGAAGGACGTTGCCATAGAAACCCTGAAGATGTAGGATTTGGAGTCTGTGTTTATTTTGCATCAGTCAGTTTGTTGCGTTTCAGCAATAACACCAAACACAAAACCCTCTCACCTAAAAATAAATATGTCAGAACATTTCTGCCACATGAAAGCATTAAAAAAAACTCCAGGTGGCACGTTCTTCTTGCATTCCTGCCGGGACCTAAATCCATCCATCATGCATGGAGTCCCTCCCCGTCTCCATGCCGACGCCCCTGTTTTGCGTGCAGTCCCGCAACGTGTATCACCCACCTGGGCAGATGAACTAGTGCACTTTTGGGGCAGTTCTGCAAATGACTTGTAAACGTTCACTAACGTGACAGTTCAGCTCTCCATGGGCCGTTTGATCTTGGAGGACGTGAGAGGAGGAGGCTAGAAAACAGCACCTTCACCTGCACTTCACTCCTTCTGTCTTTTGGGCAAATCTCCATGTAACTCTTGGAACACATGCTGGTGCAGATGACAACCAGTTAGCTGGCCAGTGGGTAGTTACCGTAGTTAACAAGCTGCTGGTCGCGTTCCGAACCAGTGTTTCTTCTGCAGCTGTAGTAGCACTGGCTACACCAGAGAGCATGCTGGGATATTATAGCAATATAAGGCTTTTTTTATTTTTACATTCATGTTATATTAATTGCAGCTACAGAGAATAACTGAAGAGACCGAAGATGGTTCAGATTTATAACTGGTCACAAATCAAGTGACTACTGGGTTTGAACCGAGTCACAACCTAATCAGTGTAATAACAGCGTAATAACTAATGTCACTACAGCTTGATTATTGATTTTGCAGCATTCGGAATTCCTTAAACGCATTAGGAAGCAAAAACTCCCCAAGATCTTAAATGTTTCTCATTTGTACAGTCTCAGTCTTTAATGGGCAGATCTGTGTACATCGTTAATATGTGAACAGATCATAATATGAATTGATAAGCAATATGTCCATGCAATAGCCTGTATGTATTTACCATATAAATGCAATAATTGTTTTGTCAAATAAATGACTATAATTATATAAAACTAAACAGGATGGCATGTGCATTCACAGTCTGAACAGGTACAAACATCCCAAAAGAGGAAACATAAACACATAAAAATATGGTCAATTTAGCATTCAGTGCTACATCCTTTATTAAAAATATCTCTTCCCATTACCTGTGTTTGTTTCCTTTCCTTGTTTCAACACTGTCTCTTGCCCCCACACAAACACACGACTCACAGTACAGGGCAAACACTGAGCCATGTGAACAAGAAGTCTATTTATCTGTAAAAGCTAAATGAGAAGCTTCGGTCAATAGTAAGTGTCCTGTATAAAAAAAGAGGAGGAGTCAATGTGGTCTTTTGTACACCAGAGAGCTGCTGACCTCTGAGAGCCTGACCTCTCGCTACGTCTGTCAAAGAGGGAGGAAGAAGGTGGGACTTCTGAGACGACTTACTCCACTATAAATGTAAGGAAATCAAGATACAGACACCATCGTTCCAGCTAAGAAATGCTTCTTCACTGTGTGCTGTTGGATATCTGAGAAGTCTGGCAAACCCTGCTTTAGTTTAATAGACCACAGGGATGGAGATCTCCAGACCTGAAGCGCAATAAAGCCACCTAGTTTAGGGTTTACCTTCCTGTAAACTGGTCCTAAATGGTTGGTAAGGAAGTCCTGACTCATGGTACTGTTCAGTTCAGCGTCTTCAGGGCATCGGTTCTTTGGCCAATTGATTCTTTAGGGATTATTCTGTTTGGTTTGGCTTGGTAGGTTGTGTTTAGGCAGTGCTGCACCATGTTAGTGTGTGTGTGTGTGTGTGTGTGTTTGTGTGTGTAGTGTGTTTGTGTGTGTGTGTGGTGTGTGAGCATATTATCTCTGAGTCCAAAAGCTTATCAGTTATTTATTGACAAGCATAACTTCATTATTCCAGTTATAAACCATATCATATTTCTCATGCAGAAACCGAGTTTTTTTATTGTCACTAATAAACCAGAACCTGCACGGAAAATAATAATAAACACACCACAACAGACATACAAATAATGAAAGCATTTCTTTCGGTAAACATAATACGATATTATCAACAAACCACAGTGAATGGAAGCTGTTATGTGAACTGCTGGGAAGACGCTGGGGTTTTTGTGCTGGGTGAGTTCCCTGAGCCGAAGGAAGGTGGCGCTGTTCTCGCTGGAGAGACGTGCTGCACTGGGAGCGCCCCAACGACACGACCACTTAATGGCTGATCCGTCAACGGGATGAACGATGGCAGCTTCACACGTCTAAGTACTCAGCCGTAATCAATAATCCTAATTTACCACTCTGTCAAACAGGGACCAGATGGAGAAGCAGCTCCTCAATGTTTTAAAATGATCATTTCACACTCTGTTACTGAGAGAATGCAGATTCAACCTGGGACGGTTCGGCTGTAAATTAAGCAGCTTTCAGTGGCCAGAGGTGCCACGGCAGTAATTAACTGGCCTTGTTGGAGATTTGCTTACACAGTAAAAGTTCATTCAAGGATCACTCACGGATTTAATGAAACCTGGCAGTGGGTTCTCTGGAATTTGTCATGTGACCAGCTACAAGGCTCGATCAGTGCATTTCTCACCTCCTGAATCCATGAAGGCCATTTGCTCTCTGCTCTCTGCCCCATCACTTCCAGGTCATTGGCTCATACTGAGGCTCACGTGTGCTGAGTTCACGTTTGCCTGGGGAGTTGGGGCCCCGCCCCTTTTTTTTGTCGCCAGGTGATTTTTTTCAGGAAGCTGATAAGCACTGAGGAAGGACCTGAGGGGCAGGCTGGGAGTGATACTGATTGAGTGGTATTGATTATTGATTACTGTCAGCTCATCTATGGATGAGTTAGTGCACAACACATATCCCCATGAGTGACTGAATGCAGAGAAAGAGAGTGAAGGGAGAGAGAGAGAAAGAAAGACAGAGAGAGAAAGAGAGAGAAATGGAGAGGCTAAATAAACAGATTTCAGCTCTGAAGAACCATCAATTGTCTAATAAAGATCTTCCAAACAATAGATGAATACTGATTAAGGTTTTAAAGTATTTGCATTTTTCTGTGTTAATAAATGAAATCAGCTTTCAGTTGCTGTCTTGAGGTTGATGTGACATTGACGTCAACTGAGAAGAATGGATGAAGTTTCTTGGACTGATATATTGTCATCATTTTGGATAAAAACATGTTCCTGTTTGATGGAGCTTATTTTCAACCAGCACACTGTGAATGCAGGTAAATGAAATGTTTTAGTGAAAACCCCCAGTGCCTTAAATTACTAGGATTTTTTTTTCCTTTGTGAGATCCTTTGTGACAAAGGCTAAGTTTCAAACTTGGGTCCTTCAGAGGGTAAACATGTACCCTGACTATCAGACCAAACAAGCACTCTGGCACTCCACCAAGGGCATCTGTTCACCTTCACAGACACCCACAGCCTTACTCAACTGTGCCATGCCCTGCTGCACTCACCTGACTAACACAAAGATAATTCCCAAAGCCTGAGTGGTAACAGAGTTAAACTGGACCTCTAAGAACTGGCTGGATAAACGACATGAACTGGATATGGGTCCCAGACCTGAAAATAATTATGACTGAACAAACCTGATGTCATTTGCAACTATACTGCCCTCTAGTGGTCAGGGCACACTAGTACATAGTGCAGTAATATTTTACACACCATTCATGAGGTCACATTAGAAAAATGTCTAAATTTATAAAAATGTTTAAAGACAAAAATGGTGGTCAGCTAATAAATACTGGGTGCTCTGGATTAATATGCTAGATACCTTTCTCTGCATAATGCAATACCGTCTGTCAGTGCAGCCACTTATCAATGATTGAAGCTTTATTTATATAATTACTAAAGACAAGAGTGCCATGCAGTAGATCTGTAATAAGTGATAAATGTCTGTTGTCAAACTGTCAGATGTACAAAATATGTTCCCTTTTTTGTGAAGTGCATTTAAGACATTAAAGATTATTTGGAAAAGAGCTATTTTACTGTCAGTAGAAGGCACAGAGCTTGATATCCTGTGACAGCTAAATGTTCCCTGAATGTGAAAGACTTCAATAAATCAGGATGTAAACTGAAATATGGAGAGAGGCGATGAGGTGAACTTGTTTGCTACTACAGAAACATTCCTGCAGGGTTCATCCTAACCTGCCGCAGCAGCATGTGGTCGATTCCAACAATAATGACATGCTTATAAATGCTAGTGGAAACTTGTTAACTCCAAACACACTTCCAATAGAAGGTTCAGGGATGATTGGTTTCTCGCTGCTGGTGAGAAGGTGTAAGGTGTAGAGATCCAGAAACTTCCCATCACCTGCTTTTATGAATGACTCAACAGTGGTGTCATCCGTGGAAGGTAGTGATGTGGTCCTGGAGGCTTGGTAGACGTGGGTTTGGCGTGGGTTTGGAAGATGTCTAACAAAGCCCGGACCGCTGGTTCAGAACACAGACCAGATGGGAGCTCTACTCCAACCACATCCATCCTGGAGGAGTGAGTGAAGACCTCATATTATGCGTTGGACCGCAGCCTTAGGAAAACCATCCATGCAACCAGCCAGCAACACACACACACACACTCGCACACACACACACACAAACACACACACTGCTCTTATATTTCTTATTGTTTTTACTTTCATATTTATCTTTTCATATCATTCTAGTGAGGAATCTCATTATACTTGTGACAAAAAACATATTCTATTCTATTAATGGGTGTAGGGCCATGATTAAGATGCTAAAAAGACCAAAAGCAACAACAAACAGAGCTTTTTAAAAAATGTATACATAAGGATTCATAAAAAAGTCTTGGTTAGGTTTTATTTAAGTACAATTTGCAATATTAATTAGAAATAGTATCACAAAAGCCAATATTAACATTTTAAAGTTGTCTTCTCTCAATGTCATGTTTCAAACAGAACCTACATCCAAAAACATAAATTATTAAATGTGGCTGAGGTTGAAAATATACAGACAACATTACAACACAACTTGAATACACAAAAATGATGAATAAACAAAAATGATTAGAAAACCGCTGAAACAGGATGTCAAAAAGGGAGCAGAGCTAAGAATTCTGGGATGCCTGACCTCCAGGAGCCAGATGTGGTGTTACTTGGAGACGGAGTGACAGTGACACTATGTGGGAATTTTATGTCTATTAATTTTATATCTGTGAATTTCTGGCCATAATATGACAACCCTATTATATTAGATCACTGCACATTTGAACATTCTTTCCCAGATAACTTCACAGATGAAGACACATCAATGGAGAAGCCAGCATAGAGGGGCTGAGTGAATGTGGTGTGGACTCTGTGTAGGAGGGTCATGTTGCGAGAGACTCTGTGGAAAGACAGAATTCCTGCACTGTGATCCACATAAACTCCTATTCTGGAAGGCGGCGTCCGAAAAATCCTAGTCTCAACGTTGTTGTGCCAGAAGGAAAGAGATGGAAAGCACTGTAGGCTCCAGGACTGAGCATTGTGTCCAAACCTAGACACGTTATCCATCCCTTTTCTGCTGATGGCTTTATATGCGAGTGATATGCACACTGGTCTCCCCTCACTGCTCCACTCCACCTCCCAGTAACAGCGTCCACACACCGTCTCCTTACACAGCACCTGGAACCAGTCGAATCTGGCTGGATGTTCAAGGTATCGCCCAGATTCCCAATCACAAATCCCCACCGTGTTCTTCTTAGACAGACTGAGAGAAGGATGTGCAGTGTTGGGATCCAGAGTGAACTGACAGAAATCTAAAAAAACAAACAAAAATAAGATTTTAGGATTTGTTTTACTAAACACCCTCATGTCGTGTCTGGAGGGGTATCCATGCTTTGTGTGATAAACACATTAAAGGTAACAAAAAACCAGAAATAAAATATGCAGAAAAATAACATATAAACATGCATGTTAATAAAATTGCCTCAGTATTTTTATACCTTTCTTTCTCATTTTTCTCATTTAAATGAACAATACATTTGTATATGAGTGTGTGTGTGTGTGTGTGTTTTCACACACATTTCAGGAAATCATCTCTGGTCTTTGGTTCTGGGTGTACAATCACATGAACTGCGGTAGCTGTGGGAAATCAGAAATAAAACAGAACAGAAATAAAGAACAGAATAAACACATGGATGTTCTATTCACACGATAACTATTTCTATTTATTTCTATTGCTTAGTTTGTTTAAGAACAACATGTGAAAATGTGTACAGAATGAGAAATGCATAATTCCTGTAGAGAATGTAAATAGTAAGACTTGTGAAATAAATTATTATTTAGAGTAAAGAATGTGAGAACTCTTTTCACTGTATATGCATGTTTGCATATTCTCTGTTTTAATAGCACAAAGGTTGAAAAACAACAGTTGGAATAAATGTTGAATAATTAAAAGTTTTCAAGATTATGTTTCAGAGCAGGACGGCTTCTCTTACCATGTGCAGGGATGTTGAATTCTTCCTTGCAAAATTCCTCAACTCGTTCTCTCATATCGGAGAGAGACTGCGTGACTCCATCAAACGAGATGTGCTGATTGATAGTGATGATGGGCGAGTCTTTAGACCCAGAAGATACACAGAGAGACAGAAAACTCTACAGAAAGAAGAAAACATAATGGAAATTTCTAAGTGTTACAAAATTAATAAATCATCTTGGATTAAATTAGTCCATTGTTTTATTTCTGTCAGGTATATTCTTAATTGTCTAGTGAGCTGAACATTATGAAGACCAGATTCATCTGGAGTTTATTATTATTATTATTATTATTGTATATTATTTTATATATATATATTATTATAGGTTTAGGGTTATAGTGTTTGATACCTGGAGGAAATGGATATGATCCTCTGTGTGTGAGAGCTGCTCCAGCTCAGTGTTTCTCCTCTGAAGATCAACAATCTCCTGCTCCAGTTGCTCAAGGAGTCCTTCAGCTCGACTCAGCTCCTCCTTCTCCTGAGCTCTGATCACCTTTGTTACCTCATTACGCTTTTTCACAATGGAGTGGATCAGTTCAGTAAAGATCTTCTCACTGTCCTCCACCGCCGCCTGTGCAGAGCGCTGGTAGGAGACAAACAGACCACATTCCATTTAATGCTGAACTATTTTAAACTCTCTTACTGTGTCCCTGCTTTACTGTATTGTCCGTACTGTGGCTGTTGTCTCCTCACTTGTTTGACTGGAGGAGAGGCCTGACCGAGCTCTGAAGCAGCTGCTCCAGCAGATCTCTACTCACTGCTCACCTTGAGAGTGTCCACAGCCTGCTTCAGCTCCTGCACCTTCTTCTCTCTCTCCTGGATTCTCTGCTGGTGTTTCTTCTGCACCTCCTTTAACTGAGTCTATGGATAAACAAAAAGGAAAGTCTAAGACAGTCATTGTAAGACAAGTGGATTCATATTCATGGCTGTAGCAAGGAGCTGAACACAAGTGACTCGTCTTTATTGAATGAAACCAAGACAGACAGCAGTCAGTGAACAGCCAGCAGGTACAACAGTCGTGCTCAGCATGATAGATGATAAAAATAAACAAATAAACAAATAAATGAATACATGACAAGAACATAACAGAGTCTCTTCCTCCTCCCACTGGATTCTCTGTGTCTGTGGTAAACATGGTCACCCCTGTTCTATTGACATCTGACTTTACAACTGTGGTTGTTGAAGAACACTTTAGACACAGCTTCAGCCACAGTACTTTACATTTTTAAGCCATTTAAAAATAAATACCATAAATTCAGATTTTAAGAAAGGAATCCAATTTGTTCACTGAGAATATACAAATGACGCTGGATTAGACAGAACATTTTGTTCTGGGTTTTTATAAAGGATTTTAGCATTGAGAACATAAATTATAGTTCTGACCTGTTTCTGAGTTGTTTCTGCTTCAGCTGAGACAGTATCGTGGCCTTTGTGTTCATCCGTCATACACAGATAACAGATACAGCTCTTGTCAGTACGACAGTAGATCTCAATGGGTTTATCATGGCGGGAGCAGATCTTCTCTTGTAGTTGTCTGGAGGCTTTGACCAGCTTGTGCCTTTTCAATGCTGGAAGTTCAAGATGAGGTTTAAGGTGAGTTTCACAAAGGGAAGCCACACACACTAAACAGGACTTGATGGCTTTGCGTTTTCTCCCAGTGCAGAAATCACACTCCACATCTCCAGGTCCAGCATAACAGTGAGGAGGGGGAGCAGCTTGGAGTTCTGTCTTCTTCAGTTTCTCCACCACTTCAGCCAGCATGGTGTTTCTATGTAGAACAGGTCTTGGAGTGAAAGTCTCTCTGCACTGAGGGCAGCTGTAGATCTTCCTCTGATCATCCTGATCCCAGCAGTTATTAATACACACCATACAGAAACTGTGTCCACAGGGAATAGCCACTGGATCCTTCAGTAGATCCAGACAGACTGGACAGCTGAACTGGTCCTGATCTACTGAAATACTGGCTTCTGCCATTTTCTCACACATTTACACTGAGAGAGAAAGAAACAAGCTGAAATCAGTTTCCTCTGAACTGAAAAGAAGTGACTTCCTGTTTCGGGCAGTTGAGGGTGGAGCAAAGCTGTAAGACAGGAAAAAGAAACTGAGAGAGAGGGAGAGAGAGAGATACTCTGTAGTGTCACAGAAAACAAGAATAAAGATGAACGTGAATAATAAATAGATGGATAATTGTAAAATTCTGAGGAAAAACCTTTAAAACAATGCATTAAATAGACTGTAACTTGTTTGTTGTCTCTGATCTGAGACTGAACTGCCCTCAGATCAGTTTCATGTCCCTTGAGCTCAGTAGGAGTGGCTCCCTTGTTCTGTGTGTGATGATGTCATCAATTGTGGGTAGAGAGACAGAGAGAAAAAAGGAGATTACTTAACTTTAAATACTTTTATTTATTTTTTCAATAAACAAATCAATAAATAAAATTTCCACTTTGAATGTATAGGTTTATTGCTCAGTTACAAGAGTCAAGAGTCTGCACAGTGGGCGGGGCTAGTGAGAATTTCTGGATGAGGTGGAGCTCTCAAAGGTCTTACACTCGTTCAATGTTTTCCAGTATTTTTATTCAGTACTTACTAACTGTTCTTTTAGTGACAAAACATGTTAATAGTAAATTCTGGCCAAAACTGTCTACGCAGTTGGCCGGAGTCCTGACCTGTGAGGTGTCTGATGTTATTTTTGATTTCCAGGTGTGAAAAAGAAAGCGGGTGTGTTATCGAAGAAAAACCGCGTTGACCTCAAGTAGTTGTTACGAGAAAGATCCACGAGGGGGCGATATTGTATTTCTCAAGTGTAAAACGTAACGCGTAAAAGGCTGTTACTTTATCAGTTGCTACTTTGGTACACGGCAGTGGGAACTGAACCAGGATGGAACCACGTGGAACACGAAACTTGTTTTCCACTATTTTTTAACTTCTCTCGCTTTTCTAACAGTTGCATAATCTTATTGCAGTAACTCATTGCACTAATTTAAATACAATACAATATTTTGGAATGCGTTAACGGTTACTTGCTTACCAAACTCTCCATTCTCCAATACCAGAAAGGACCTGGTTCCATAGATGTGGAGGAGGAAAAAAGTATTTTTCTTTAGGGGAATGAAAAACTTTCCTGCAGGAAACATTATATCCTCCCATAACAGGGGTCACTGCCTGATCTGTAAATCCAAACGTGACACTCCAAAGACGTTTGATTATTGTGAGTGTTCAAATTCAGGAAACTACATACAGTCTGAATATCACCATCATATGTGTTTGTCAATGTGAATATATTAAAAACCACTCCAGTAGTCCTGGAACACCACTGATCTATATTTATGCATGTACTTTGAAAGTGAAGGTAGTGTGTAGTCGTAATTAGCAGCTTCATATGTGTGTTGTCATAATTAGCAGCTTCATATGTGTGTTGTCATAATTAGCAGTATTACTGTTATTTAAAATGTTTCTCTAAATGTTTCTCTTGATGAAAGAGTAATCACTATTATCCAAGAATAAACTGTGTGTGTGTGTGTGTACATATGTTTGTATTTTATATACATAGTGTAGCAGTTTTAGAAAGGAAAATCATCTGGACAGTTTCAGCTGTAAGAAAGGAGATAAAATGACAACATTTGTGCATTTATAACACTGTTGTAACCACACGTTTGTACAGTATATATATATAAGTCTTATAGAAACTCCTGAGGTTTCTTTGGCACTAACGCCAGATTAGATTACTTTGTCTGGGGTTAGTTTTCCAGAATCCTCAAAGTGCAAAGAAAGGAGAATATTGATCATAAAGTGTGATTATCATCAGAATACTGTTTTTTTTTTTACTATCTCTTCTTTCGCCGCAATAAAATTGAACTACAGCAACATTGTGTCATCACTCCCAGCACGTCTGCTGCTCTAGTGGTAGCTCAGCGGTTAAGGTGCTTGTCTAGTAATCACAGGGTTGCTGGTTCAAGCCCCACCTTTACAGCCACAAGCAAGAGATGTAGTGATACTGGATGAATCTTCATGTCCTCATGCGAATCAAAGAGCCTGAAAACTCCACCGAAGGAACATAAAACTCAGAAAGGAAAGAGCCTGTTCCTTTTGCATCTTTCCAGCTTGATGTTGTGTTGTTGAGTCTTACAGATAATAAAGACCCCCCTCAGCTGCGCTGGGGTTTCTCTCCCTCCCTCCATCGCAAAACTGCACTTCAACAAATGCACTAAACTTAGAACCACAACACAGCGGTTTAATAGATTTTTTTACATTTATTGTTCAGAAAGAAGTTCTTCTTCTTATTATTATTATTATTGCTGAAATTACAAAAAGATGCATATAATAAAAGCGTGCAGTAATCCTGCTACACAGAGGCAGCCTCAAAATGCCACTAAAGTAAAGGCAGGAAAGGTAGGATCACAAAGTGCATCATCACTTCTAGAAATATTTCAACAAAATACGAGGGGAGTTTCTCTTTGAGATGCCTCATAAGGGTCGTCCCCCTGTGGATGGTTTTGACAGTGGAATCATCCATGCAGTCTCTGGGAACCGCTCCTCCAGCATGTCACTGAAGGCATGCAGGATGTGACAGACGGCATCGAGGATCAAAATGTCCATGTTGCAGTTCACTGCATGCTCAGAGACGTAGTTCCTGACGGGCAGGACACACGACACAGGCGTGTGCACCACTTCCGCAGCTTCCTCAATCTGCAAGCAGATTTGTGGGTGCTGAGAAATTCAAAAACACAGCGTTCAATTATTAAACCCTTTGGGCTCTCAGTGTTCCTCATATTTTGGAAGGACATGATAAAGTAGATAAACACATTTTCACACAGGAATCACAGGAATTCTAATAATACCATACGATATTTTTGAATTTCATGCAAAGATGTAACAGATGGTGCAGCTGTAAAATTCTCCTCACCTTTTAGTCTCTCATATCTCTTGATATGGTGAGACCATGTAGTAGAGCTGGTGCCATTTTGAATGGTCTCTTTTACACTCATTAGTTCTCGTTAAGGAGGTAGTACATGGTGAGGAAACGAGGGACATAAATGTACTGGTCCTGTTTTTATTGGATCTTCAAGCAGCCATTTTCAGGCATGTTTCCGGTTATGTTTGATGTCATTCCTCTAGCGTACCGTCTCCCGCAGAGTTCGGCTGGAGTAGACGTACTTCACATCCTCGTGCACTGCATGGCACACCTGGTCAACATGAGTCAGCAAAATCAACTGAGGAACACCTGTGGAAAACAACATTATAAGCAGTTATCTATAACAAATTTAAGCAGCTATGTATAAAAACATCTATAAGCAGTTATATAACAACATTTAATAAAACCTATACACAGAACTTTATAACAACATCTATAAGCAATACTTTTTTACATTTATTAGCAGTTATCTAACACATTTAAGCATCATTATGTACAATAGAAACCTGTGTTAAACCTTTGTGAAGTGAACCTTTATTAAAAAAGTACCCTAATGCTGTACTGTAAATAAAGAATGTTTGCATAGTTGTTACCTGTCATAACATGGTTATTCATGAGATATGATCATAAGATATGATTCATATTTGTTCAAAATTTTCACTAAATTCTCTAACTGGCTCTAAAACTATCCAAAACAGTAATAGTATTTTGGGAACCCTACCAGTATCAAAAATAGAAAACTATTTAAAATCTTAGCCAGAAATCTAACTTATTATTCGTATCCCAATATCACAAATGCAATGACTTTTAAATAGCTAAATTACCACTTACTATGACTGATACATGAACATTAAATTCTGTTTACAGTACCGACCGTTTCTGAATAGTTTAGCCTACAGTGATGTCTGTAACGAATGCGCTACACGTTTAAAGATTAGTGATACGTCTGTAACGAGTGCGCTACACGTTTAAAGAAAAGAGGCGAGCGCCGAGCTTCGTAAACAAGTTTCGCTTTTATTTCCAGTGACAAAGACAGGACCACCGACAAAAAAGCCGACAACCAACAGCCACATGCACCCACTCACACGAGACACACCACAGGTGAAACATCTAACGATAGCGATACAATCATTAAACGCACACAGTCACACACTCACCTAACAGACACGCACACACGGCCACAGGACGAAGGAGGAGGCGAGGGCGGATACAGTGACTATGTCAAAACGTCTTACCTCACAGTAAACTGACACAATTAATGGAGCATAGTTCTATGATACTGCATCCAGAGAAAACAGTCTGTCAAATGCGAAAAAAGACCAAAATCGAATAGCAGGATAAATTTTATTTACCTGGCATCTACATTTGTGATGAACAGTGGACAAAAAAATGCGTTTTTAAAAAACTTTTTTTCTAAATTAGTCAAGCTGTACAAGCCTGAAAACCAGCTGTACTGTAATGACACACACACACACACACACATACACACACACCCACACAGTTCATACTCATAAAAAGGATAAAAGAAAACTATTATGAATATTAACATTTTAATGTTCCCATGCTAATTAATCTGACATGACTTTTTATCATTTTATCATTAACTATCATTTATTTTCTTGAGAAATTTTGCTACTTGGATTAAATCACTTATCTGGTTTTATGTAGCTACTGACAGGAAGACTGTAGTCATTTGTGTGGTAATTGTTTCTATCCTCAATTAAGAATAACAACTATAAGTCTTATATTCACAGTCCCATTGTTGTTTGGGCTGAGGGATTGTAATGGGAAAATCCATGATGGGTCCTGGGTACTTGTCCTCAAGTACATCATCCACAGCCTGTAGGATGCTGTTGACCACACTGAGGAGTAGGATGTCAGTCTTGCAGTCCACTGACAGCTGGTAATTGTAGTTCTTCACTGGCAGCACACAGGACAATGGCAATCCCACTAACTGTGCAGCATTCTGCATCTGTTCGGAGACGAGAAATAAAGAGAGACAATTTGATTATTAATCCTAAATTGATTGCTTGTTTAACACATTTCAGAACAAAATGTTCTTTATATTCCAGTAATGTACTATACAGGAGCAAAGTAATCAAATATTTATACATCTGTTCAGAGATTAAAAAAATCAAAATGCAGTACTGGGTGGATATTTGAACGCATGTAAACATAGTCCATTATTTACACTCAAACAAACAATCTGAATGTGAAAGTTAGCCCCGGCAGAGTCAGTACCGTCTCCCGCAGGGCTCGGCTGGAGTATACGTAGTTCACATCTTCCTCAGGGCACATCTGGTCAACATGAGTCAGCAAAATAAGCTGAGGGACTCCTGTGGTGTGTGGCACAGGGACAACAGGATTAAAAACATATAACAGTTGAACTCCCTCCTGAACAGAAATCCTAAAATGAAGTTTTGTGTAGGGGTGCAAGCGAGAAAGCCTGAATACAGACAACAACAATACACTGCTTTTCCACTCTGGTCCATACTGTCTCCATACTCCATACTGCCTCCATACTCCATACTGCCTCCATACTCCATACTGTGTGGAGTATACATGCCTTAAAATGAGGCTTTTTGTATTTATCATGCAGTTTTAAAAAATGGAATCCAATCAGATATAAAGATTCAATAACAGTGATGAAAAACTCATGTGAAGTGAAAAGAAACTGGTCTGAGTTCATTAATGGTAGTAGACATTGAGTGCCTTGCTGTGATATGACATCTTCCAGTACTTCACTGATTTGTCTTAGCTTTCTGTGTGCCAGCTGAGCTGAGCTGAGCTGACTGGTC
>JAOXYF010000005.1:1404669-1425757 GCA_028565775.1 Sternarchorhynchus goeldii
GTGGTTACTGTCCCTAAACACTACAAACACTCCTGTGGTTACTGTCCCTAAACACTACACACACTCCTGTGGTTACTGTCTCTAAACACTACACACACTCCTGTGGTTACTGTCCCTAAACACAACACAGACTCCTGTGGTTACTGTCCCTAAACACAACACAGACTCCTGTGGTTACTGTCCCTAAACACTACACACACTACTGTGGTTACTCTCCCTGAACACTACACACACTCCTGTAGTTACTGTCCCTAAACACTACACACACTACTGTGGTTACTCTCCCTGAACACTACACACACTACTGTGGTTACTCTCCCTGAACACTACACACACTCCTGTAGTTACTGTCCCTAAACACTACACACACTCCTGTGGCTACCCTCCCTAAACACTACACACACACCTGTGCCTACCCTCCCTAAACACCACACACAGCAACTATTTATGCAGATACTGTTCTATGTTTTTTTGTTATTGTTGGATTCCACAGGGCAAGATACCACTGTGCACCAGACGCACATATATCATCTCAGAACCAAGAGCGCCATCGTGTGGATCTGAGACTGGTGCCTTCAATGGACAATGCTATTGGTCTTATTAAATAACTATTTTACTTAGTGATTTGTAATAATCAACGTTTCCTTTTTATCTTACGTATTACGTACCAATGTCTCAATAACAATTTAACGAAACACCTTTTAATCCTGTTATTTGCAACTGCAGCTCGCATGTTAAGCTGCGAATATGTAATAAATTGTCTATATGACCACGAGAGGGCCATACACCTCCACAGCACAGATGAACTCAAACGAGCAGTCTTATGGTGCTTTAGTTTTGTTCGCCTGCGGTAGCTAACTAGCTTTGGAAGTAAGCAATCGGGTACTGTATAGTTAGTGCACAAAAAAGATCAGGACAGGCGTTGGTCGAGTGCGCATCTTATATCGAGTAGATGTACCTTTTTAAGGCAAGTTCACATATTTGTCCTTCAGATTTGTCCACTCAAATAGATGGCTAGCTAATGTTTTCGTTTAGCCATTGGTGTTTAAGCGGTAACTCTTTTAAACACTGTGTAACTGTATTTATCCAAATACGTTTATTGGGGTATTTGTTAGCTAGCTAATGTTCACTTTAGACGCTGTATTGCTCGCTCAGTGTCTGGGATTATTCCTCACGTTATCTAGCTGGTGTTTATTCATTCAGACTTAGCTGTCGCTCTCTACAATAGTTCATGGTTTTTTTTTTACCGGCAGCATTATTTTCCTATTGCCCTTGACCTCATACACGTGATCTTGTATCGGTGTATAAAACTGTAAACCTACAGTTTTTTGTCGATTAAGACTCCTAAGAGACTCGTATTAACGCTGCTGGTTAGGTCGGGTCCTGTAACCTCCCCTTTACCCCAGATCCCTTGATTTGTTAATGAAAGAGCGAGTCCTGGCCAGCCATACTTATTCTACATTAGTGCTGGCGTTCCCGTCCCTGAGAAAGGGACATAAACAACACAGTTCCTCAGCTAAGACTGTGCGTCCAAAACAAATCGTGTAATAACCATGCTGTTATCTCATTCGGAGTTGTGGAAAGTCTGTGTGGAGTACATTTCTAGACCCTGTGCATTGGTCTTTGGAGCTGTTACAGCGTCGCTTTTCTACTTTTGGGGGAGCAAGGGGCAGGTCAGTGCACCGCAGAAGATGCAGTCGAGCGCTGGTGCTTCAGCTCATTGCAGCGCTTGACGGTTCTTGAGTCGTGATTAGTTTGTCGGACCTACCAGCTTTGTTCTTGGCTTCGGCTTCAGTTGCTCATACCTAGCTAGCTAACCCCATTATGTGATGTAGCCCTGACAGTTTTGAAACTTTAACGCTGTTTTTTTTGTTGTTGTTGTTGTTGTTTGTCGCGGTCGAACTAGCTTGCTTGCTTAGTGGCTGCATAGAGATTTCACGGCTTTGGTAAGATACTAATAGCTGCTTGAAAACCAGAAGTCACGCTATGATATGCGTTCGTGAGCTGTCTGTGTTCTTTCTTTTTCTTTACTCCCTCGTGCCAGGTGCCCGTGCTGGTATGCGGTGATGGCTTTCGAGCGTTTCTGCAGAAATACTGCCCCGTTGTCGCGGAACGGTTCTGCCCTACGCCGTGGTGCTGGGGCGGTCGCCTGCAGACGCTCGTGCGGGTGATCATCAAGTCCAGTCCTGCTGTCACTTACCGCAAGTACGGCATTCAGCCAGCGATTTATCTAAGTGCATGCGGACTTTGCGAGGTACCTTTACAGCATTCATATGACTTGAGGAGTTCAGGTATACTGGCTCACAGTTGTGTGGTTTGGGAAATTAGTTTTGTGGTATTTTTACACCGAGTGACCTTCGCTGCTCCAGACATGACTCCAAACCTTTTTTTGGCAACCACTTGTCTATTAAATATTTAGTTTTTAAGCAAGCATTTCTTCCATTTCTCAGCGAATTGATCCGGACGGGTGACGGGGGTCAACTGTCGCTGGACTGGGTGGATAACTCTGGCAGTGTCGAATATCCACAGTGCTCGTCTCGCCCAACGGTGCTGATTCTGCCTGGACTGACGGGAAACAGCCAACAGACATACGTCCTGCACGCGGTCCGACAGGCTACCCAGCATGGATACAGGTGGATGGGTGGGGCGGTGTCCAACACGTGTCCAACCTTTCGCTTATATGACGACATGTAACACGTATGCTAATGATGCTAAAGGTCACCACTCATTGTAATGAGCTTAATTTCTATGTCACTTGCCGTATTTTATAAGCCAATCAGTGACAGCATCGTAGAAATAATCTTTGGGCAAACAATCGTCCTCCCTCTTCTCTTGTAGGTGTGTTGTGATGAATAACAGGGGTTTTGGAGGAGAGGAGCTGTTGGTGAGAAGCGTTTTCTTCTGAGATCACGTTTGTCCTGTGCCCATCTTAACATTCTTCTTTCACCTTTGTACAGTGGCCTTGTACACACGATGTTCTTGAACCTCTGCACAGCAACTGATGGGTTTCGATTGTGTGTTTTTTGTCTGCTTGTTTTTGGCAAATTTAGATAAGTCTTAAAGTCTTAAATGTGGAAAGCGTGGAGCATTTTCATGGAGAAAAAAGGTGTATGTAATAAATCAGGTTTGGATTGGGCAGTTGAATATTTAAATTTACAATGTTTGACATACATATTTCTAATGTTTATGTTTTTTTTGTTAGTTCTTATTCCTAGTTAAAAATTGATTCTTTGAATTCAGAATAATTCAGAATACGTTTTTTTTTGTTAAGACTTATATCACAAATCTTCCAAGGACTCTCACCATGCACACTATAGTAAAGTTCTTTTAATTTCCTCGTTCATGTAATCATACAGACGTTTTTAACATTTAACAAGTTATTAACGTTTTATAGTTCAACATGGAATGTTTAAATATTTCTACATCTTTTGACTTGCTTCATCTTTGAGAAAAAGCAGCTTTGACTGATTTATTTATCTCTCGCTCTCTCAATCTCTCTCTCTCTCTCTCTCAGACTCCTCTTACATTTTGTGCAGCCAGTACTTCAGATGTAGAGACAGCCGTCAATCATGTAAAAGAGCTTTACCCACAGGCACCGCTCCTCGGAGCTGGGGTGTCTCTTGGAGGGTGAGAAACACAACACTACACACGTTTAGGTTTTGTCCAGCAGGTAGTGCTAGTGAGTAGATGTAGCTTTCAATCACATTCACTTTGTGTTCTACGTACTCCCAACACACCCAGTTCAGATTAGTCGTCAGTCAGTCATCAGGGCCTTTTACGACTGTTGTGTTCATGCAAGAAGAACATGCACAAAAAGTGTTTAAAAAGGTCCAACTGAGATGCCTCTGCACAGCCAGGCGTTTTTACTGGTTGCTACTCAGCTTTTAAAACAAAAGCTCTAACCCGCTGAAGCCGCTGTGCTTTAGAAGTGTCGGCCATGATGAACAACACGGCACAGATTCACTGGATCAGTCTGGCTGGTTTTCTACAACGCTACCGACTCATTCAACTTTACTTTACTTGTGCATTTCTAACTTGTATCAGGACTGTGGAGATATGTTATTTGTACTGCATGCTTGTGTATAAGCTTAAAGCTAAGTCAGACAAATCGCCCCATATTTAACCAGCGATCTGAAATGTTCTTGAATTGTTGGCGCTAGCATGTTGCTGTTGAACTACTTGGCCCGTAAGGGGCGGGACTCCAAGCTCATCGCTGGTCTCACCATGTCTGTGAGCTGGGACTCGTTTGAATCCTGCGCTTCCCTGGAGCAGCCAATCAACAAGCTGCTTTTTAATCGCCACCTCACTAGCAACCTATGCCGTGCCATTAACAGGTTAGTCCCGCCCACTCGGAATGGCATAATTTGATTAACTTGACTAACTGGCTATCCCAAGCCCTGAAAGTTAATTTATTTGCAGATGTTTAACCAATTCTAACAGTTATTAAATTTTATTTAGTGGCTTATTTGCATTTTTCCATAACTTTTGTTTAGTGCAAGTATACATGTGTGTGTGTGTGAGAGAGAGAGATTGGTGCAATTGGAAGTAAACCATGTGTTTGTCCTCAGACACAGAAAGATCCTGGAGAAGGCTATTGATGTGGACCATGTGCTGAAGGTATGAACAGCGTTTCTAATAAACCAATCAGAGCCGTGGTTAGTTAGGAAGGCGCAAGCAGCAGGGTTTTACTGAATCTTTATTCAGTAAAGGGTCATTTCTGATTTCAGGTGGCTCGAGAAATCAGATTATTACCCTTAATAAACGGTAGTCTCGAGTCACCACAAATCAGAAATGACCCTTTATAAATGTTCATGATCACTTTTTAGAACAGTAAAAAAATACAAACACCTCCTGCAAAAAAGACCTTTTTCATTTTCAGGTTTTTGTTTGAGTCGTCTAGAGTCCATTTGCTCATCTCAGTAGAGTTTATGTTGAAACATTAAAATTTGTCTGAGACTTGCTATAATCTGCTGAAATTATAACAGATTTCAGAGAATTAAGTACCTCTGTCTCTCACCTTTTACAACTTGCACTATGTTACAGTTTGTGTTTCGCTAGATAAATACCAGATTAAAATAATGTGTGCATCAAAGAAGATATTAAATGCCAGAAACTGTATTTTACATATTGGAATCGAATACAGAGATTACATGAAGTCTTTTGAGGTTTATTAGTGTAAACAAAAATGGAGCCAAACAAAAGTATAAATATGGACTGTATAATTAGTTTGATGGTGTTATAGTGCAGTCTTCTGATGGACTATATCATTAGTTTGATGGTCTTCTGATGGTTTGCTGTTTTTCTGTGTTTGTTTTTACCTCAGGTCTTTAGATGTCATACCCGTGCATTGTCATCGTTTTGGTTAGCATAGTTTGTGGATTTGCCTGTAAATAATATTATTAAGATCACCTCACTCTCGCCACCCCCCCCATCCAGGCTCGTACAATTCGTGAGTTTGACGAGCGCTTCACATCTGTAATGTTTGGCTACAAGTCGTGTGCTGACTATTACCAGGAGGCCAGTCCAGGCTACAAGCTTCCCCAGCTGGCCGTTCCCGTGCTCTGCCTCAACGCTGCTGATGACCCTTTCTCCCCGAGGCACGGTGAGACTGAGTCCCCTCTCCATCACTCATGGCTGGGGACCGACCACAGAAATCCTCCCCCGGCTGGGTCCTTTTGCTCCTTCCTGAACATGATCTCAGAAGTTTCTCTGATGGCTCGTCTGCTGGTCTTGTGTTCTCTTTCTGTTTCTGTCTGAATTTCATTCAAATGATCAGAAACAAGAATGGTATTGATGTTTATCCAAAGTACGTAAACTAGTGAATATTAACTCAATTTCATTCTCTCTCTCTCTCACACACACACACACACACTTTTTAGCTCTCTCACTCTCTGTCTCTCTCTCTCTCTCTTCTCTCTTTTTCTTTCTCTCCAGCTTTCCCAGTAGCTATTGCACAGCGTTTACCCAATGTGGCTCTGTTGGTAACGTCCCATGGAGGCCACATCGGTTTCCTGGAGGGCTTTTTCCCATCTGGAGCGGGCTACATGGATCGCCTGCTGGGCCAGTTTGTCTGGGCAGCTTTCGAGCATCTGGCAGACCTGACGGAGGCCTGTGGGACCTGCAACAAGACAGAAGAGTGATCCAGACGCCACGCTTTGAACCTGCTAACCTGCTTTTAACTAATCACAATTCAGCTCACAACAGGTAGGCAAAAAATTGGGGGTGGGACCTAGGGAAATCTGCTGTAAAATATTTTTTTTCTATCTAATATATGATTCAATAGGGTTTTTAAAAATACTTTTTGAAGCACTTTACTGTTTAAAGTGGTGGTGGAAGACTGAGTCTGTGTCTGCTGGAATGCTGAGACAGACATGAAGGTGTGATTTCATTTGAATTTCATTCAAATGATATGAAAAATTTTTTATTGTTTGTTCAAAGTATATAAGCTAGTAAGACATTTAGAAGGATGAATAATGATTTAACCAAGTATATTAGTTAAACTGTTTTGATTTAACTAAATGTAATATGAATTGGCAATGGTAATTTGTATGCCTCTCTTATGTTCACATGAAACATACTTTGAGTTCTTGGAAGTCAATGGTGATGATACATTTGTGCAACTCTTACATAATAAGAGTCCTCCCTGAACTGGCTGAACCAACTTCATTAACTGGAAAAACTTGACAAGGTGTATTTTCTGATTTGTCCCACTGAAGTGAAATGTGACAATACCTGTAGTATTTCATTGTCTTAAATGAAAAATGTTTTAACAACCTTGTGTTTACATGCAGTTAAAAGAACAATCCGAATTTAAATTTGCACTTGAGAAGCAGAACAATCTCCACTCATCTATAATAATTCTGTTGTAGGTCAGTGACAGTGATCACTTATTTTTGGAATTCTAAGGTATTTCCAGGTTTTATTTTTCAAGAAATTGTGACATTTTGGAAATCATTACAGATGAATTTACAGATGCAAGTCTCAGTGATGAATACTTCACGGGGTCTAGTACAACTTTTTCGAGAGACTGCAGTAGTAAACTACTGAAAATGCACATTTAGAGTCAAAATTGTCAATTTTTTTTAGTATTATTTTAGTGCTATTGACTTGTTTTGAAGTAATTGCACTTTTTCATTTTTATTACCATTTCCTGGTATATTTAATGTGGGCTTTATGGATATACAGATATTAAGATGGAATAATCGTGCAAAAAAAAGCCACTGGTGTTTCTGTAGAATGAGCAAAAACACAGGTGCATCTTCTTTTTGAATGAAGATGTTTAAACGCCTGAACCAGCCAATGCCTTATTTATTGCTGCTCACCGTTCCGCCGCAGCACATTGTCCCGCATCCGTCCCGCGTCTGTCCCGCTCGCTGTCCTGTCGTGATGCATCTCCACTGATTTAGGATCAGCTTCAGGGCATAGAGGAGTTTTCCACAAAGCAGGAGATCATAATCATAGATGGATAATGTGAAAAGGTTAAGAGCAATATCAGGACAGGTAAAACTGTTTCTACTGGCCAGTCTTCTATGCTGAGTAAGAAGTCCTGCTTTATACAGCACCTCCAAGGAAAGGCCAAACCGCTACGTACAAAAAGATGATCTAATTTCTTTTAATGTAATGTTTTTAATTTGTCTTTAAAATAATGTTTTTTTTTAATTTGTAAAATGTACCACTACCATGTTACATTCTTTGATATCTCAAAAAATAATGTATCAGTAAAATGTATAATGTGAAACCATGTAGAACTTTTGTACTTCTTTAATCTTACCTATTTTTTTAATGGGCAGACCATAGTGGCTGCTGGTAGAATAACGCAAGCTACCACGTAAAGGTGTTGCTCTCGATCTCTGCTCTGCTGTTCACCTGTGGACTTCCTGTATACGCACGTTATTGAGTTTACCATGATCTCCAGCCCATTGGGCACTGAAGCCTAACCATAACCTAGCAATAAAATGCTTACAACAGCATGGTGTGTGCATCTTCCTCTGTCTCCTTCGGGGTGAAGGTGAGGCTTCTGTTCGGTAGGATCGCACGCACGTACGCAGTACACTCACCTATAAATCCTCTACCAAAAGCCCCTCCCCTTCCCTTGATTTTACACACTGTTGCCCGTGACCCTTTTTTTGTCACTGAGAGCAGTTACCCCCCCCTCCAGTCTGACGTTTACTCTGAGAGTTTTCGTGCCTCGAGCTAATAATCTTGCTCGCACTTGGACGTCCGTACTGTCCGTACTACGTTCAGCACGCGGAGGAAATCCACTGTCCTCATGTGAAGGGCGGGTTTCTGGAATGTAACGATTCTTATTTTTCTATTTTTACGTGATGAAGAAGTGATTGTAGCTTCTTAAAAAGCGGAGGATTCCGTTCAGCTTTCATTTCAAAGCCACAACCAGTCGCGCTGCCTGTGTCCTGCAGCTGTTTCCAGCTCGCAGGCATCTGTTAATCCCTTACGGGGTGTTCAGGTAAGGAGTAAATTACTTACTTACCCCCCCCCCCCCACACACACACACCTGCAAAGGAGTTCCCTGCATTCCTTTACCAGTCCTTAAGAACACAGATCTTGATGCAGGCGTATTGGGGACTGGGTTAGAGACATGGTGGGTCCCCAACACTGGGAGAACCAACACCTGTATGGAGGCCTGCTCCATAAAGTACAGGACTGTAATGGGTAGTGCAACGACAATACAGCACTGAGCTGAACTTTGGACTCTGCCTCAGAGTGGTTCTACAGTATAACGTATTTAATATCTTTTTTCTTATGCTTATTTTCCCTGCGTTATGGTACTATTTTTACCTACATACCACTGTTTTATTTAGATCTCAAATTGATATCTGTCTACTGAAGTCCGTCTTGGGGTAGAAAAATGATATGTAGGTATATAACTCACGTTGTGGCTATTGATTCTCTCTAAGCACATGTTATTTGCTGTGGAAGTGAGAGTGCTTCACTACCTGAAGTCATTTCTATAGTCCCTGTGAATAGGATGTGTACTGTAGAGCCAGAACATGGGAGAGGTTTGTCATAGTTGCCCTTTTGGTTCCTATTACATTATACATGTTAAGTCGTTACATATTAGGCCATTTTATGTTGCACAGTTACCTATCTATCTCAATGAAAACCCCCATGTAGAACCCCTTCACTCCAGTTCGTTGTAGTGTAGGTGCTTGGCTGGAGCGTCTCTATCACGTACAGTGTCATTAAAGCAAATCTGCCACAAATTAATCTGAACTTCAGGGCAAACAATCCGAATAGCAATAGAGGTAAAAGCAATAATTCACTTCCCGTTGTCCTTCACGCCCTTCCTCTGTCCCCGTCTTTCTACCTGTTGGGGGATACAGGAAGAGCAGGTTAATGATCGATACCCGAGAGCCTGGAACGCCATTGGCTGCTGGAGTAGTTGTGCTGATAAACGGAGAGTCGAGTGTGGAGCCGCTCAGCGAGACCTGCACCCAGCTGGGTCGGAACAGCCAACCGTTAGCACGCGCGATTTTGTGTGTGACATACGTGCGACGCGGAAGGTGGACCTGACGGAGCACGGGTCATTGGAGCACGGGTCATTGGATCACAACCCGCGCGCGACACTACAGAAGCTGAGACCTCCCATCTGCATGAGCTCGGCATAGCGACCAGAGACCGTTCCCGCCCGCCCGTCGCTCCTGACTGAGGTGAGTTACGCAGGCGTCCTCTCCTTTATCCTGGCTCTTCTGTGTTTGTACTGATGGAGGCCTGGTACAGCAGGGAAAGGTCTGAAATATGATCTCACGCCAGTTATGAAACTGCATAAAACTAAACAGACATTTATTCCGCCATAGAGCTCCAACATTGATTACTGTTAACATTCACACTAATGGTGACAACAGTTCTTTACATGTTGCAGTTTTGTTTCAACAAAAAGATTTAATGTACTTATCAGCACGCACCTTTTTGCTATAAAGCATTAAAAATGTAATGTGTAATGTAAAATGAATGTTATGATTGAATGAGAGAGATAACGTTGACCTCCAAAAAGCTTGTGTGTGAGAGCATGAAGTGTGTGTTGTTGCGGACATGCGTTGTCGTTGTTTTCAAAAGGCTGTGACTAAATCATAAGTCATAAAACTTGAAACCAGGGGCAATCATTTGTTATTCATTTCTTAAAGGTTAACCTACCTTTAGGTTAAAACTCTGATCACAGTCTCACACCCTTACAGGTGCAGCGAAGCACGCCTTCTACCGTAGGGCATCCATAGATAAAAAAACTAGTTTCGTGGGTGAAATACATCGCTGAAAACATTCAAAGTAAAACATTGAAAGCATTGACTGGGAACCTTCTGGAAGTTTTAATTGCTCTACTCAATTGCCTAGGATATTTACTGTCTTTTATGACGTTGATATATTAGGCAGTATATTTACTTTTCTGGTATGCTGGTTAGAATACATTCCAAAAAACCTGACAGTAGAAACTAAGGTTTGGTGTGTTGGCTGTATGTTAATGGGAGCAAAGTCATTCCAGTAAGCCTGTATACACTATCCATTAAGTATGCAGTCTGTAGGCAAGCTGAGTAACTTTACTGGTGTTAAATGAACCCTTACTGGTCACTCAGGCCACTCTGTGCTTCATACACACCCAGTCCGAAGTCATTAATATTCCAATGATTTTATTTAAGTAAATAATTTACAGCATGCTGCGAATTTACCAGACGCTTGTTATTGTGTCAGAGTTCCCACAAATGGTAGCATGATACATGTGTACACACACACACACACACACACACACACACACACACACACACACACACACACACTCACACACAAGAACAACTTTCCAGCCTTATTCCAAGCTGGTGTCCTTTCTGGTGCTAGGCTGTGGAAAATGAGATGTCTCCTACACAGCAACCCAGAACCACCCAGAGCCTCACAACCAGAACTTCACACTCAGAACCACCCAGAGCCTCATACCTAGAACCACCCAGAGCCCCACACTCAGTTTCCCAGCAGGGAGTGCGGGAGCTGTACTGGGTGTGTATCGGAGTGGATCGGAGTCTTGGCCAAAGGAGCAGCTATGACACACACACACACACACGTTTTCCTGCATTCGCTTTGGATAATTACTGGAATGGCACTTTCACATCTGTGGCAGCCTGTATCCAGACCCCAGTGATTACAGTCACACAGGTCATTAGCAGAAGTCAGTGGTAACTCAGCAGAGGGTTATATGGTTAGAACAAGTCATTGTCTAATCGAAGGTTCTTTAATGCCCTGGAGATGGAAAATCATTCTATAAATTTTTTTTTCAGTGTGAATCTGAATCTGATGAATATCAAGGGTGGTCCACAGCTTCAGCTTTCCAGATTTGTGTGCAAAACCTTGGTGGTGGTATGAATAACATCTTTATGGGAAGGAGGGTAAATATTTGAGCTTTATTGGGTACAAAGGAAACACCAGACTGTTCTCCAGAGATGTTGATCTCTGCTCCCATGTGCAGTCTCTCTGAGCACGAGCATAGAAGGTTGCTGGAAGTTTTATTTGTAGACCACTGGTTCAACGTTGATTCTTCTCCTGCAGCGGCTCGTTCCATTCTGCAGTTCCGCGGTTTTCCAGTTGTTCACGTTCCGAGATAAGGTGGCAATATTCTTGGAGGGGGTTTTAAGTTTTTGTTTTTAGCACTGCCATCAGACCACAGATGTGCTGGACGTCTGATGGCCAAAAAATCGCCAACATCCTGCTGAGTACTGGGTCCCGTTTACATATCTGCTCATAATTTAGCCTCACAGCTGTTGTTACTATGGGGGAGCAAGGTAGGTACTTGTAGTGCCTCCTGCTATTTTGGAGTTGTGCATAATTGATGCAATGTTTTGTCTCCTGCTGTTCAAGGATGCTGATTGGCCTCGGGTTAATCACATAGCTCAGTATTGCTTATGTCTAATAAGTGGGTTTAAATTTTTTATGCTGTTTTAAAGGTTTTGTTGCATCATTGCTGAGCACACCTGAGAAACTCTCTGTGGTCTCTGATGGCTTGCAGTTATTATCGGGTGAGTTTTGACGGGAGGCAGGACTATGGAGTCACTGAACCTCAGTGTGTGTGTGTGTGTGTGTGCATATACATGCAGGTCCAGCCATGGAGGCCAAACTGAAGGAGCTCCGGCTGAAACTGGAGAAACAGTGTCAGATCAACCAGGAGCTGCAGACGCACACCTGCGAGCTGGGTGAGAGAAGTGCACATGTGTGCAAGTGCACAAGTGCTTGTACCTAAACAAGCACACTAGTAGTCAGATTGAGCTTCCTAAGTCTTTTCATGACACTGAAAAAGGCGTGATATACTAGACATAAGATGTAATTGGTGATCTGTTGTTTAGGCTCTAAGCTGTGTAGATGATCTGTGGTTTAGGTTCTAAGCAGTGTAGATGATCTGTACTTTAGGTTCTAAGCTGTGTAGATCTGTGGTTTAGGGCTAAGATGTGTAGATGATCTACTGATTAACATTTATCTTTTTGCCCTCCAGAGAAGAGACTGATGGAGAAAGACAGACTCTTGGAAGAGCTGCAGACGCGTTTAGGTAACCATGGTGGGTATGAGTGGATGCGGTTGGGTAGGTATGAATGGGTTTCTATGAGTGGGTGCAGTTGGGTGGATATGAGTGGGAGTAGTTGGGTGGGTATGAGTGGGTGTAGTTGGGTGGGTATGAGTGGGTTTGTATGAGTGGGTGTAGTTGGGTGGGTATGAGTAGGTTTGTATGAGTGGGTGTAGTTGGGTGGGTATGAGTAGGTTTGTATGAGTGGGTGTAGTTGGGTGGGTATGAGTGGGTTTGTATGAGTGGGTGTAGTTGGGTGGGTATGAGTGGGTTTGTATGAGTGGGTGTGTTACTTTATCATAAATACCCTGAAGTTGGGATGTTTGCTGGAGGTCTGTGTGAGACCCTGGTTTAGGTCCAAGGGTTTATGGATTCACTCAAATCTGGTGTCTCTAGGGAGTCTGTCCCTGTGATGAGCTAATGTGAGTCACTCCAGCATGACCAGATAAATGGCAATGCAAATAACGCTGTTTGTGTGTGTGTCTGTGTGTGTGCCTGTGTGTGTTTTATCAGGTGGTTCATCTCAGAAGGACTGCAATGACAGTATACATGAGGTGCGTCAGAGCAGGGCGGCGGTCATGGCTCCAGAGCCAATCCCAGAGGAGCCTGACTTCCCAACCACCAGGGTCAAAAAGACCGCCAGGTTAAAGCCCACCTCCACACCCAGCACTGAAGCAGGGGGTAATGAAATGCAGGTTACCTGGTTACCAGACCAGATGGATGTGGTGGAGTGGTTTGGGGTTCTTGAGGGATGGACTGTTAAACATGACCCTAATATGTGATGTCAAAATGCAAATGTGGCTAAAAAAATAAATAGTGGCTAGTTAATATTATATTATGCAAATTAGATTAAAGGTCCCTCAGTTGATTTCTTTCATTGTTAGGTAACCATGACAGCCTGTGAACTGATTGATGTGGTAATCCATTTATAACTGGGTTGGAAGAGTGTGAAATGGTGTGTGTGTGTGTGTGTGTGTGTGTGTGTGTGTGCGCTGCAGTGAGAGAGCGCAGATCGTTAAGGCTGTGGGCAGAAATGACTTCCTTAGTCGCCTTGACGAGGAACAGATCAGCATGATGGTGGACATGCTTACCTTGCAGGACCGTTGCCCCGGTGATGAGATCATCATGGAGGGCACGGAAGGGGACAGCTTGTACATCGTTGCAGGTGAGTGTGTGAGTGTGTGTGTGTGTTTGTGTGTGTGTGTGTGTACTGCATGCTGAATGAGGGAACATATTCTTTCTGTCCAGCGGGTAAACTCCAGGTTACTCAAGCTGGGCGGGATCTGCGAACTTTGACCTCTGGAGATGTTTTCGGGGAGCTGGCGATCCTGTACAACTGCAAGCGCACAGCATCGGTCAAAGGTCAGTTCCAGGCAAGGCACTGAGATGCTGACCTTTTGACCTCCACGCTCCATGCATGGCCCAGCCTGTAGCCCTGACTCCCAGTGTGGCAGGAAGAGCAGCTACAGACAGGCTGGTGATGCAAGTAACATTGTACTTAAAATAATTCATTTTGTCTTTTTAAATATTTGAAACCTGTCTGTCTGCCTGTCCATCTGTCTGTTGACTATCACATTATATGTTTATCTATTGCTCTGCTGACTGTCATGTTATGGTGTCTGTTGATCTGTCTGTTGACTGTCATTTTATGGAGTTTGTCTGTCGCTCTATTCACTGTTGTGTTATTGTGTCTGTTGTTCTGTCTATTCACTGTTGTGTTATTGTGTCTGTTGTTCTGTCTATTCACTGTTGTGTTATTGTGTCTGTTGTTCTGTTTGTTCACTGCTGTGTTATTGTGTCTGTTATTTCGTCTATTCACTGTTGCGTTGTCTGTTGTCTGTTGTCTGTCTGTTCGTCAGCGGTTACAGCTGTCAGGTTATGGTGTATCGAGCGACAGACGTACAGGAGTATCATGACCAGCAAGTCCAAGAAGAAACGTGAACAGCTGATGGGTTTCTTAAAGACGTGAGAACTTTCTTTCTTTCTACCTTTCTTTTGTTTGTTTGTTTGTTTGTCCCACCTCTCCACTCTTTGTCCCACAAGTTCTATTCACACTGCAGTAAAATGATCATGCGTGTAATTATTGTAGTTCAGTAAGCGATTATACCGTATTTGATGTTTTCCATAAATATTCCTGAAGAAACCTCTGATATCCCAGCAAGATCAGGGTCATGTTAATGCCAATTCATAATTTTAACCGACACTGAATTCTAATAAGTGCATGTAACTGGATGAAAGAATCTGGCTGGTGTTGTGCACATTAACCTCCATCACAATACAAGGGAAAGTCTTCAGGAGCCAGAATGTCTGGCACTTAGAATATATAGATAATGTGAGTCTCTGTCTCTCATTTCTCAGTGCACGCACTCTGAAAGGCCTGAGTGATGGACAGATCTCCAATATCATCGACTGTATGGAGGAGGTCTGTGGTGCTCACAAACACTGATGATGATGTGTGAACAAAAGAGCCAGGCTAGGTTACAAGCACAGAGCAGGGCTTACTGATGGACATTTCTCACACCCAGCACTGTTTGAAAAGGTCTATTGCTACAAATGTGCCTTTGTGCAGCCTGTTGTTACAGAGTGCGAGGTTTAACACAGGCCTGCCAGTAATGAATGATAATACTGAATAAATCATTTATGACCAGTTATCGTGAAGTCAAGTACTGATTATTGTGTTTTGTCTAATCAGTACAGTGGCAGTGCAGTGAGGTAAATTCAGTGCAAGTCTTAGATTTATTCTGGCAGTTACATTAAATCTGAGGGCAATTTACAGGTGAAATTTCAGGACAATGAGGTCATCGTGCGAGAAGGTGCTGAGGGGGACACTTTTTACATCATCCTCAAAGGAGAGGTGAGTGGGGGACATTTTTGACATCATCCTCAAAGGAGAGGTGAGTGGGGCACATTTTAACACTTATTTAAATTTTTCTCTCTCAGGTTTTAGTTACCAAGAAGGTGAATGGGCAACAGAAAGTCATCCGTAAAATGGGGGAAGGACAGCACTTTGGAGAGCTGGCCCTCCTTCGGTGAGACCAGGGCTCAGGCCTCCAGGAAGAGAAGCACCCAGCATCACAGCTCTGTGATTTTAATGCAGCCTGGAGTGTCTCTCGTTAAGTTTGTTTGCATGTCCTCGGGCCCAACGTGCTGATTATTATTTGAATTGAAACCGATCGTTCTTTAATAGTTGGGATGGATCAGTCAGAGAACATTGGAAACTGGTCACTGGCTTTAATAAGGGTTTGTGTGTGTGTTTGCAGTGAGATCTCATGTCTGAGCATGTGTCTGTGTGTGTAGTGGGAACCTGAGTGTAAGTGCGAGTGTGTGTGTGTGTGTGTGTAGTGGGATCTACACTTATCTAATGTGTTTATAGTGAGATCCTGAGGACAGCCACATGCACTGCCGTAGGGCCTGTCACCTGCTTCTCCATTGATAAGGAGTGAGTTACACTTTCACCCCCTGTGCAAGGCAACACCCCCCACCCCCTCCACCCTAAATATGAGCCACGCCTGCCTAATTCCATATACACTTTAATACATGGTCATTAAAGGTCAACACTAAAGATAGCTGAAGAGTTTGTTTGGATTTCTTCCAAAGTTAAATGTTCTGTTTTCTGTACAGGGTGTTTGAGGAGACCATCCCTATAGAAAGCCTAGAGTTACATGATGAGTATGACATTTTATCTCACACACACACACACACACACACAGTTTAAAAGTTACAGTGCAGCAACATTGTACTGCTGTTAGAGCACATTTCTTCGTTTTGGACCTTATATTTAATTATATTTTGCATTTGCAGCTCAGATCTGGAGATTGTCAGCACTTCTGAGAAAGAGAGGTAAGATAGCCAACATTTCTTGGAAGTAAGCAGATTTTTACTGTATAAAACGCTTATACATACATTCAATGCAGAGTAAGGTGTCGTCACTTTAGAATTTGTGTGATTTAGAGAACATTTTTTTTTTTTTTGCAAAAGAAAATGGTGTTCAGCATGCAAATGCTTGTTTGTTGCTTTGCTGCATATGATTGGTCAGACTGCCGTGCTGCTATATTTGATTGGGCAGTTACTAGCCAATCTGCACTGGTTCTCCTCCACAGGCCTGACTCCACTCTAAAGCTCAAGGATCTGGTTCCTGTGCTGTACCAAGAGGGCCGTTACCAGGGCGACCCCGTTACCCTGGGACTGGGGGGGTTCGGGCGGGTGGAACTGGTACACATGTGTCCCTCCCTCTCCACCTGCACAGAACAGCCAATGAGAATAAAAGGAAGCTGCTACCCCCTCACTTATGGAGTGACTTGTGACCTTGTTTGTTTCCTAGGTAACCACACTGCACCATGGGAAATACTTTGCTATGAAGAAGGTGAGCAAGAAGCTAATCATG
Source organism: Sternarchorhynchus goeldii (assembly GCA_028565775.1). Taxonomy (NCBI): domain Eukaryota; kingdom Metazoa; phylum Chordata; class Actinopteri; order Gymnotiformes; family Apteronotidae; genus Sternarchorhynchus; species Sternarchorhynchus goeldii. Next base: position 1,421,607 of record JAOXYF010000005.1, read on the forward strand.
CATAAAAGGCAGGAAGCGCACATGCTGTTCGAGAAGAGGATCCTGCAGGAGATCCAGAGTGACTTCATCGTTAGGTCAGCCTGCTTCCCTCCGGGCCCCCGACCTCTGACCTCTTACCCTTTAACTCTGACTTTCATCCAGACGCTCTTCTCTCCTTTAGGCTTTACGCTGCCTTCAAAGACACACGCTACATGTACATGGTTATGGAGTTCTGTTCCGGTGGAGAAATCTGGACCAAGCTGAAAGAAGCGTAAGCTACGTCCGTCTGTTCCAGGGGTGGTGGTAGCTCACTGGTTAAGGCACTTGACTAGTAATCAGAAGGTTGCTGGTTCAGACCCCACCTCTGGGGTTCCTGAGCAAAGCCCTGAACCCTCAACTGCTCAGGATGTATTCAGTTGCTTTGGATAAAATCATCAACCAAATGCCATAAATTTAAATTCAGGAATCAGAATTGGCTTATTTGGCCAAGTATGCTCACACAAATAAGGAAATAGTAGGTAACTCTCTAACAATATACGTACAATACACTGTATACAAACCAGTTACGTACAGTGGCAGTGTGTGTGATGGGGCTGTGGTAGTGCTAACATCAGACATGTTGTGACAGAGCACTGTACGATACGTTGTACACCTTATTGTGTTGTATTTTTCTTAGCTGGGTGCAAAAAAAACCAGCAAACATTTTTCTAAGTTGAGCACTTTATTCTGTGTGTTTGTGTGTGTGTGTGTAACAGAGGTCGTTTTGAGGAGAACACAGCTGTATTCATAGCAGCATGTGTGGTGGAGGCTTATGCATACCTGCATAAGAAAAGCATCATGTACCGAGACCTGAAGCCAGAGAACCTCATGCTGGACTGTAAAGGATACGTCAAACTAGTACATATCACCCTTCACCCTGTCACTTCACTAGTACATATCACCCTTCACCCTGTCACTTCACTAGTACACATCACCCCTTCACCCTGTCACTTCACTAGTACACATCACCCCTTCACCCTGTCACTTCACTAGTACATATCACCCTTCACCCTGTCACTTCACTAGTACACATCACCCCTTCACCGTGTCACTTCACTTGTACATATCACCCCTTCACCCTGTCACTTCACTAGTACACATCACCCCTTCACCCTGTCACTTCACTAGTACATATCACCCCTTCAGGTGGACTTTGGTTTTGCTAAAGAACTGAAGCGAGGTCAGAAGACGTACTCGTTTTGCGGCACTCCTGAGTACATGGCTCCTGAGATCATCCAGAACCAAGGCCACGACTTCGCTGCTGATTTCTGGTCGCTGGGCATTCTGGTCTTTGAGCTCCTGGTGGGCAGGTAGGAAAGTCCAGCTGTGACATCCACCATCTGAACGACATGACAACTGTAGTTAAGGAATTCACCACAAGATGGCAGTATTAGTCTAAGCAAAATAAAAGCCACATTTAGAGAGTGAAAGGGCACTGGATGTATGAACTATACTGAATGCTACAATTTCAGTGTACTGTGTAGAAACCTACTTTAAATACATAATTATTCTTACACAGGAATATCCATATTATACACCCCTTTTGTTTCAGTTTCTCAGCGGCAGTTTCAAAGTCCAGCACTCGAGGTTCATGATTCAGCTTGGTTCTGATTCTGTGTGTGTGTGTGTGTGTGTGTGTGTGTGTGTGTGTGTGTGTATGCTTTGATAATTAGATAATGGATATGCAAAATGTGTTAGGAGCTCTGCTTGGGAACATGTTAAAATCTTTACATGTGAGATTTCCCTAAATTCTTGAGTGTGTGGAAGCCTCTGAGCCACTGGTTCAGAAGAACCTCCTGGCTGAGCACTTCCAAGCCGACTGACGCTATGCATGACCTGTGTTCAAGCCCCCCTTTCTCCAGCTCCGAGCCGCAGAAGATCTATGCCAAGATTCTGGACGGGGTGATGCGTTTCCCTCAGCACATGGGAGAAGCCGCCAGGTCTCTGATCAGCAAGCTGTGCAGGTGTGTTGCACAGTAGATGCTCCACAGACGATGCTCTGTCCTGTCAGCTAGTCTGGACCGCCAGGGTAGATGATGTTACTGCTGGAGAGCGACACTCAACCGGCCCTGACCCTCAACCTGGAGAATGACACTCAGACCTACTAGATGTTTGTTTGGCTTGAAGCCAGAGAAGCAATTTCAATAGAAAGGGGGATTTTGAATTAGAGTGGACAAGAGAGACAGAAATAGAGAGATAGAGAGAGACAGAGGGAGAGAGAGACAGAGAGAGAGACAGACAGGGATATCTACAGAGAGAGAGCATGCTGCTCCGTGGTGAATAGAGGGGTGGTGTATAAGAGTGGGCACTCTCTTGCATGATTCTCTATCCAGCGACTGTGTACAATTTCAGAAAGGATGGTCAAAGAACGAGGCAAGCTTTTGTAAACGTTGGCCTTTCACACAGAGGATGTGAAATGTACAAGCCTGAGGATGTAAGAAAACTAAGAAGTTGTGTTGTGTTCACTGCTTCTGCAGACCACGTCCGGGTCAGAGGTTAGGGAACACCAGAAATGGGATCAAAGATGTCCGCAACCACAGGTCAGCTTCATAACATCAACGCTAAGATCCATCAGTCTGCCTGTCCTTCTGTCTGTCTAGTAATATGTAGCTGAAAATATTATAGTTATCATTCAATCAAAAATTGAATGATCAATCAGATTTTATTATTACATGGATATATATATGCATGCATATAATAAGCTCTGTCCTGTCCTGTCCTGTCCCATCTTGTCGTGTCCTGTACTGTCCCGTCAGATGGTTTAACAGCATAAACTGGCACAAGCTCAGGATGGGCCAGACTGAGGCCCCAACCGTCAAGCTCATCCGAAAGGTGAGTACAAAATCCAGAAAGACCAGTTTAAGTGCTGGACTTATTTATTATTCATGATTATTCATGATTCATAATGATTATTCATTATTCAAGAATCTCGAATCCTCCCAAAGACACATTTCATTTAGCCGAGTAAGCAGTAGCTGCGGTGAACCGTGACTCTGAGTGATTGTTTGGTGTGAGGACTTGGAGCCACGCCCACCGTGGGCAGGGACAGCAGCTCTGCCCAGGATACTGTGGAGGATTTAGTGCTTTAGTTTGTGACATGCATAAACTTCCTCACTGGCACAAACATGAGCTCTGCAGTATTCTGTGAGGGGGGTGGGGAACTATTGATTGTTTTCGACTTTAAACATTGCTATTTCATTTATTATTTAATTTACAGTTTTGGGTGTTGTTTGGGGTGTACAGTGTCCTCAGAAGGACTTTAGGATATACAGTGTCCTCAGAAGGACTTTAGGGTATACAGTGTCCTCAGAGGGACTTTAGGATATACACTGTTAGCAGTAGTCAAGACTTCTGTAGGTCATACTGTTACAGTAGTGGTCATGCTGTTACAGTAGTGGTCAAGACTTCATCAGGTCATGCTGTTACCTGAACAATGTGGATAGGGCTAACGGAAGTTAGTGAAGGGCAGTGTGCTTTACACACCTGCTTGTTGGAGATGGAGATGCTCGTGTTCCAGAACATGATGGAACCAAAAAAGATGGAACCATGGAAGCTGTCAGTGTGCTTTCTGACTGTGCTTCTTCAATGCACAGCTGGTGCCATACTGGCCTGTAAATGGTCCTGTTCAAGTTCTGCATGGACTGAGTTCGGCACGTGTGTGTGTGTGTTTGTGTGTGTCTTTCTTTCCGTCACAGGGACCCTGCTACATAAACTTTGACCGTTTCCCATATGATAAGACTTTGGCAGAGGAGGAATTCTCTGACTGGGATCGGGATTTCTGAGGAGGCAAGGTACAGCTGAGGGCAGCTGGGACTAGCCAGGTGTGGTCCAGATCCGATGGATGTGTAATTACGACCATCACACCCATGGACTTCTTTAGGCTGAGCTATTTTTACTGAACATTATGAAATCATCTATGGGAATGTTTGTGCTTGATTCTGAAACATATCAGTAGAGTGGAGATCTTAACTGAAGATACCCCACACTGTCTGAAATTACTATTGCCTAATTTTATATGAAGGTTTTTTAATGACAGTAATTCTACCCTCTGCCAGAGGCGTTATACAGGTGCTGGTCATAAAATTTTAATATCAAGAAAAAGTTGATTTATTTCCGTAATTCCATTCAAAAAG
>JAOXYF010000005.1:1425857-1445041 GCA_028565775.1 Sternarchorhynchus goeldii
CTTTTCATTTTGATTATTATAACTGACAACTAATGAAAATCCCAAATTCAGTATCTCAGAAAATTAGAATATTACTTCTAATATTCTAATATTCTGGGGCTCCTTTAGCCTGGATTACTGCAGCAATGCGACGTGGCATGGAGTCGATCAGTCTGTGGCACTGCTCAGGTGTTATGAGAGCCCAGGTTGCTCTGATAGTGGCCTTCAGATCTTCTGAATTGTTGGGTCTGGTGCATCACATCTTCCTCTTCACAATAGCCCATAGAGTTTCTATGGGGTTAAGGTCAGACGAGTTTGCTGGCCAAGTACGAACAGGGATACCATGGTCTTTAAACCAGGTACTGGTAGCTTTGGCACTGTGTGCAAGTGACATGTTATGTTGGAAAATTAAATCTGCATCTCTATAAAGCATGAAGTGCTCTAAAACTTCCTGGTCGACGTCTGCGTTGACCTTCAACCTCAGAAAACACAATGGACCAACACCAGCAGATGACATGGCACCCCAAACCATCACTGACTGTGGAAACTTTATACTGGACCTCAAGCAACGTGGATTCTGTACCTCTCCTCTCTTCCTCCAGACTCTGGGACCTTGATTTCCAAAGGAAATGCAAAATGTACTTTCATCAGAGAACATAACTTTGGACCACTCTGCAGCAGTCCAATCCTTTTTGTCTTTAGCCCAGGCAAGACGCTTCTGACGCTGTCTCTTGTTCAAGAGTTACTTGTTACTGTGTGTAATGAATGAATGCACTATAAAGTTTGAATATACAAAATGTTTCACTTTTTGAATGGAATTACTGAAATAAATTTTTCATGATATTCTAATTTTATGACCAGCACCTGTAGTGTGTGTGTGTGTGTGTGTGTGTGTGTGCTGTTTGAACCATATCTGAATCACAATGTTGTTAAATGTGTATAGAGGTGTGTAATGACGGTGTTCAATGGCTCGCAAAAATAATCTTATGAGCAACATTTCAGTCTTTGTACAAAATTGCACTTTTTCAAATGAGGCAATGAGGTATTCCATCAGAACACTTCGGTAAAACCTCCAGGCCAATCATTTAATAAAAGCTGGGCAAAATGCATGAAGCTTCATTTCTCAGACAGTCTTTGCATGAAATGTTTCTGAGCTGAACAATTGCTAATCCACAAATGTCATTTTCAGACATGAACTGCTCTCCGTAACAGATGCTCCTGCGTATGCTGCAGTGACAATATGATTAGTTTGTTTTTGACGCATTTTTGTTTTTCCACATATGATTGAGTATATTTGCAAATGCAAATGTTCAAATGCTAAATTTTGCCAGATGTCCAAAAGAAAGAAAGTAGTGTCTGGGTGCATGAATTTTGAATCTACGGATCAAGGAATTCTGAAGGCCATCTCCGTCACTCTTCATGTAAAAGTACTACACGGGGAGTGTAATGATCCCTAACCCCCAATAGCTGTAACCATCTATAAATGATGGAACATCTCTCATTACGCACAGCCTCTAAATAAAGAACATCAGTATTTGTAAATAATGAACTGCCAGTCTATAGTAAACATGGTTATGAAAAGCCTAAATTGGACTGAAATTAATGTTATGAAATCTGCATCTTGGCTTTAGTGTAAAACACAGCATTTTGTGTGTGTGTGTGTTTGTAGTAAGGTTGGGCCTTTTTTTCTTTTAACACCAGCAGAAAGCATGAAGAGTTTATACAAGACAGTAAAATCTAAGGACCTGAATTATACTCAGTTCAGAAGCTGTTCTATGGAGGAGAAATGAGAGTCCTGAACACAAGCAGTGCAGCATCTCTGTAGTTTCACATGAGATTAATCGTCAATCCCTGGAGTGGGAAAGTGTCCTGGAGTGTTACATACTGATGGACAGAATCTTAATGAGACTGTAGTTGGATGGGACTGTAGTGTGGTGGTTTTACTGTAATGGGATTAAAGTGTGATGGAGTTGTAATGGGATTAAAGTGTGATGGAGTTGTAATGTAATGGGATTAAAGTGGGATGGAGTTGTAATGTAATGGGATTAAAGTGGGATGGAGTTATAATGGGATTAAAGTGGGATGGAGTTGTAATGGGATTAAAGTATGATGGAGTTATAATGGGATTATTCTGTAACAGGACTGTAGTGTAACGTGTAACTATGCATGTTACTGTAGTGTAACATGTGCTGTAGTGGGTACAGTCTTATGGAAGTAGTGCTCCATTACTGATGATTTGAACACTTGTTACTTATTGTTTGATATTAAATACTGTACTTGTGTTTATTTTGTATTTCTTTCTATGTATTAGCATTAACTGCTAGCATGTATCAGTCTTAGTTCAGTGTTTTTTCCCTCTATTACTTCTATGAGAAGATGACAAAGCACTATTTTAAATCACTCTGCATAACAACATCTGCTCAATGCAGTAAAGATAAATGTGATGGAACTGAGATTCAGTGTCATTTCAGTGACAGGAGACACTTCACTTAAATGATCACAGTTCAGTGATAGTGGTTTAATCGAAGTTACAAAGAAATTATTACGAGAAGGTGGTTCTATGTGAAGGTTGATGTGTGTTAGTTGTTGATTACTTTAGGTCTATGTGTGTTCATTTTCAAATACACTACTAACTTGACAACAATATATCTAGATTTGTGTTACATTTTAATAACGTGTTATATTTTTATAACGTTCAAGTTTGCATATATTGATATGATTTGTATTAGACCAAACACGCACCCATCCTGCATCTGTTCGTGAGGACGTTTGGACAACAGGCTTCATCATGTTAGTTACAGACAGACACACTCCGATACAAAAACACGAGCTCACGGCACAGCTCTGCATCTCCGCCCAAACTGATTTAATGGTGAAGAAATGGACATTCATTACCAGAGAACACTCCCTGAGGCATAACCGCCCGTCATAGGAATGAAGGAAAAAGTTGCAGACGACACTCCAGCTTTCACTATCGTCGAGATGAAAAGCCTGCAGTCGAGAGGACACGGTTCAGTACTGACCAAAATGTGCTTTTTTGAAGCTTAGATTATGGTTATTCTTTGCTTACATGTCTGATGATCTTGGCCTGTGTCTCTTCAGGCGCCTGCTCATGCAACGGGAGTCTCCGTTGAGCCAGTGAGCTTGAGATACAGGCTGATCAGAACATCCGCATAGAGCGAAACAAGGGCACACACACACACACGTGCTGTTCCTTTAATGAGTAGTTTCTATAGCAACGGCTCAGTTCTGCCTTCTGGTTAAAATGAAACTTGACAACAGATAAACTTATCAAATGCAGCATTTGAGTATTAAGGAGCCAATTAAGAGAACAGGTGAGGAGATTTCGCTGCCCTGAACCTCTCTGACAGACTCAGCAGCTGAACTGAAGAGCTCTTAAATGCCAAAATGCCAAGCATCTAGCCTGAATCGTTACACACGTGCTGCACGACAGACCCGCGTTAGTGTGTTCTTTTGTCTGCAGTTCGTAGCGCTTTGCCTCGCTGAAACGTTGTCACGTGCGCGGGATTTGCAGTGTGCGGTCTGAGCTAAGCGTGCAGGGGCATGGGTCGCGAGCGCACGACCTGGAATGCGATGTTACGGGCAGTGAGGTTTTCACCGGGTTGCCTGCGCGCCTTATGTGAAACAGTATTAAAGGTCCAAAGAGAGACCTTTGAACTTTGATCAGCACGGGATGAAAAATATATAGCAGATTGGCCTCAAAAGCGCAAGCAGTTTATGTGAACATTAGACATGTAAGATTTAAAAATTCATAAATGTTGCTTGTAAACTGTAAAATAGTTTCTGGAATATATAAAAACCTTAAAATGTTGGCTTCATCAAAGTCAACATAATTACAAGAGATCTGCATTTCGAGCAAATTAATTTGTGAATCCGCTCGGAGCCGCTCAACGCACTTAGCTGAGAGTACGGAGGAGGTGAAAACTCCTCCCTCGCTTGTGTTTGTAGTTCCCGATAGAGAAGGTTGTGTTTTGTTCGTGCAGTAATGATACCAGTAAGGGCGGCTTTTTTCAGTTTGGAATACAATAGTAACCTGCTGCCTTTAACGGCTGCAGAAGCGGTAGGGCCGCAGCATGCCGCGTGGGTGTGTGTGTGTGCTGTAAAGGGCAAAGGTCACACTGACTTGCAGCTGTTTATTAAGGGCAGGGGTTACAGCCACGTTCTCAAAAGAGAGGTTTTCTTCATCTCACGCGTTTTCCTGTTGATTCATAATAAATGACCTTTTCATCTATATTTTGTGAAGTTCATTAATTTTAATTCCACTTCCATTTTGCTATGATTACACCTTTACAAGCTGTGTGTGTGTGTGTGTGTGTGTGTGTGAGCACGAGCGAGAGAGAGTGAACATTCTCCTGTCTACTTTACGTTTATTTTGCTCCTTCATTTAAATGATTTGGTTTTCTTCATTCCTTAAGATTTGGACTGGAGAGTATTTTCACCAAAACATAATAAAACCACTTCGATTCATTTCCATATTCATTTTTTTTCTGCCCAGAAACTCAAAGCACTGAGTACTTTTTTTTTGTAAGCCACGAATGACTGGCTCTTGTGTTTAGGAAGCATCTCGAGGTCTCCACGTTCACGCTGAGGCTTTAACAGAGAGAATGTCAGGGTCACCACGGTGTAACCATGTAACCACAGTCCCCAGGCTTGAACTGTGGCTCAGGACGAAGCACGAGAGGCTCTTTCACTTAAAGGCTGTCAGCAGGCAGGGGCCGTGACGCACGGAGTATGTTCCCGGCTCCGAGCTCAATTAAAAAGCCGCTGGTTGCCATAATGAAGTAGTTGCGGGTGATCCAAATCACAGTTAGGGCAATGATTTCCGTATATTTGCCAGCACTGTTCATTTTAGCCCCGGGAGATAAAATCAGTCATTTTGTCATGTTTGAAAGATTTGCAATATAATGGTTCGTACTTATTTGCATGCTCTTCTCTTTAATGCTTGGGAACATCAAATTAACAATATTTTGCGCATCCCATTATGCTGTTGCTATGGGAGGCTTAGCGACAGTACAGAGCAAAAGAAAGAAGATCTTTGTCAGATTAAGGAAATTTTAGTAAAAGTCCATGTAGTGAAGAGAAAACCTCAGGCATACTGGAATACATATGACTGAGAAGCCCCATCTAATCAAACACACACACGTTTATTTAAAACTCTTAATGGCCAATCCACATTATGGGGATATAATCTCATAATCTGTAGAACACGAGCGTTCATCAGATCACTTCACTCTGGCTTTGATCACGGTTCAGAAACTGCCACCATCCAGGTGGAAACATGGCAGGTTTATTTCACTCAACAGACTGAAAATAATACCATAAGCACGGTGCCAGGAAAAACCCCACTCTGAATAAAGTGAAGATGTTTCGTTCCTTATAAGTCTTATAAGTACATAACATCACAATAGCACACCATCATCACATAACATATCATTAAGTGTATAAGGAAATGGAATATGAATGTAAAATGTGAGTCTATGAGACTATAGCTCTGATCCAGCTGTCACAGGACATTCAGCTGTGCAGCATTTAATTCCCAATATATACATTCATATCCACTTACATTAGCATATAAAATTCACAGATTAGCATATTGTGTTATCACCAGCAAATGTTTCATTCTTATATCTGTCCATATTCTAGTCCTCTTGATGTTTACAGATCTCACTTACAGATCTTCTTATGCTATTTATAAAAATGTATTACAGGCCATTTATATCAGTATTTCCCCATTATTATAGAAATCCTAATAAATGAATCAACTGAATTCTCATGTATATGCACTGGCAGTGTGAATGCATTTTTAATGCTTCAGTCTAATTGTGTAGGTGTTAGGATGCACTTGTCTACTGAAACACAGAGCTGTACTGTAATTACTCCACTTCTACCTGCTTTCCAAACATCTTCCTTCCATGTTACCAATGCTGCCATTAGTGTAAACACACCGGACAGCAAGTTGAGTTCTTTAACAGCCAATAGGTGAGGTTGTGGGTGGGGCTTAAGGTGAGTGAACTCAGAGGTGAGTGAACCGGCAAAGTTTGATCTGTTTTCACAAACATCAATTAAGCCATGTGTAATTAGAGTGCATATGTATAACATCAATTAAGCCATGTGTAATTAGAGTGCATATTTAAAAGGCATGGAGGACTTGGTGTTGTGGTCTGGTGGTGTGTGTTAATTATCAAGGCGGCGTCCATGTTTGCTCCTGTCAGGTTTGGGTTCTTCAAAGCCTGTGGGGGACTGAAGCTGTACAGGGTTTTAACCTGAAAACAAGTACATGCCCTGCACAGAATCACACACGTTCACTGAAGCACTGATTCATTGCTTACGTAGATTTTAAGAAAAATGTAGGTAGATCAGAGCTTGCAGATCAGATCCCCCACCACCTCAAGCTAAGGATGGAACCAGGTTAGTGGCCACAGCTTTAGACCCTGTCAATCATCACGTGATAACAGAAAATAGATGTGATAAATTTGAAATGTGAGGTTGTTGTGTAAAATACCAAAACGCTTTATTAGAAAAAGAGCTTTATTGGGTTATTTTTGGATTGGTTGATATGATTTTAAGATACAGGAAGTCATGGACACATTTCAAGACAGCGATTTTGAATCATCAGATTCCTTGTTTTGATTGAGACACAAAGAAATCTGATCTACATACACTGGCAATATACATTAAACATGCAGCTTTAGAAATATGTCAGTCCGTTTGCACGTCATTATATCAACGCTTTAGGCTGAATATACACAGGGACTGAGTTCAGATATGAAACAAAATTGATCAATCTAATTATAAAATGTTTATAAATCACTTGAATGTTCCAGACGATGTATTGATTCTCAAAAGCCACAATCTTCTCCGTGCCTACATTCGTGATTAATGTATTGTTGTCTCTTTAGGGGGAATGTGGGAGGCACATTCATCGGCGTACTTGGCTAAAGCCAGAGTCAGGTCTGGATACGGCCACAGCTGCTGCGAGACGTCACCGAGACCCACGTTAGCGGATGACGTCAGCGGCAGGTTCTTAGGCAGCGCCTGATTTACGACGGGACCTGTGCAGCACCGCGGGAGCAGGGTCCTTTCCATGCGCCACAGTGAGAGACCTGATCTTTGGCTAAATTACAAAGTGGGATTTCGATTTTCTCGTTTCTTTAGAATCATTTGCTCCTTTTCAATCTGACATTAGACTTCAGTTTGTAGAAACAGCTGGAGAAGCTAAGGTTGATCTACCATTCTCTTCTACAGCTTTAACTCTGTGTAGAGTAGAATATCAATACACACACACACACACCTCCACCCGTCGGGACGGTGGATCACACCATAGGTGTAGAACGTGGCTGGGAGCACATGCTACATGCTACCTACTTTCAGAGTGTTTACGACCAGCTAACTGCCCCATTCACACACCAGCCCCCACCCTATTCCATGCTCCAAAATGCCATAGGGTAAAATGAGCACATTAGGTATTAGATGATGCTGATATTCCATGATCTGGGCTTCATGGCACCTTGGGGTTCTGTTCCCCTGCTGGAGTGATGACTTGGTTTATGAGAATATAAGGAATCCTGCCTGTTTCACTGGTCAGAACCACCCTGGAAAGTCTTTCTGTAAAGGCCACTTCCTCCATTTGGCATAAAGCAATATAAAGATTTGCACAACTGTGAACTACTCAAGTAAGAAAGTTGGTAGGAGAAGCAGAATCAAAGATATGAATATGAATGGGAATGTGAAATACAGAGGAATCTCGCTGAAGCAAACCCCACTTCCAGCAGTAGCTTTATCTCATAACGTTCCTATGAAATTATTCAGGTGCCATCATAACTCGGGAATTAAAAAAATAAATTAAACGCTAGTTCTTTAAAAGTGAATTTTCCATTTGGTGAACAACCGTGCATAGGAGCTGAGCCTCTACCATTTTGGGATTTACAGGAACCTGGCAAGAGAATCTTCTCATCATCAGTTTAAGGCAGAGATGATAACAGAGGCTGTACTGGGATCAGTTAGATTACTGTTGGAACTAAACTGTGGAGCTCGGTTTATTTTTGGAAATCTAAAACTAATCTGTCTTGTTTCACAATGATTAGGTCAGTGATGATTGGGTAATACAAAGTGAATCAAAACAATTTTTAGTGCAACAGGAAAAAGTATAAAAATTAAAGAAAGTATCTAAATTAAACCTAAACAAACTATTAGAAAAGATGGAAGTACAAGCTTTTAAGTAACACATCCCTGTCCACCTACCTTGTCTTCAAAACATATGACTCAAGAAAAACTAAATAACACACATTAAAGAAAAAATCACATTAAAAATAAACATTTGAGATACAAGAAAAACATAAGCAGTGAAAAACAAACATGGATGTCCTTTGTTTTGTGCTCTCTTGGTTGGCATAGTGCTCTGTTGGTTGGCACAGTGCTCTGTTGGTTGGCACAGTGCTCTCTTGTCTGTTATCTTCGGGCTTCCCTGTGGCTCCTGGTTCCTCACCTGGAGCTCCGCACACATTTGATGCATTCAGTCAGGTGTGTGAGAGCAGGAGACACACGCACACATGCACACACACACACACACACACACACACTTGTGCCAGTCTGCAGTGCTTCAGGAATAATTCGCCCCGTGGCACCTGCAGGGCCGCTGCAGGTGGTCGTTATCTTAGTACATGGATCGTTTAGCACAACATGGCTGGCTGTTACATTTCCTGGGGTCATGCATTCTTTCCTCACTGTGCTGAATCACAGATTCATGAGGGGAAACTCATCTGAGATAAGAAATCTTCAGACTTTTACTGAGAAACACTGAACCACTCTACTGTAATGAAAACCACTACTCCAGTAATTTGCTGTGTGTGTGTGTGTGTGTGCATGCGCGTGAGACCATACTCATAGTTGCCATGCTGTAGTAACCATGGTAATTCCCATGGCAATAGGAATCGTTTATTTATTTCTTTATTTTATTTTAGAAGGGGGCAGAAGGTTCTCGTTCTGTTCCCAGATCACCATAGCAACAGCAGACCTCAACGGGTGTCTGGTTAGCTACCTGGGGTTCAGAGTTGTCCACACGACCCCGTACAGATGGACCTGCCTCGCCTCCGAGGCAGAGGGCGTCCTTAAGGTGATGGGGGAGGGGGGGGGGACTGAGAAGACTCCAGCTGAGCACGTGCACATGCTCCGTGGAGACGGTCGTGTGGAGTGATGGCGGCTGTGAGTGGGTCTTTGTTAAGGCACTTGAGTTTCTGTGACGGCTCGAAGCTGCTCTGGGGAGAGGGCCCTAGAGCCGCACGTGGAACATCCACTGCTCTGGGCAGAGGGGCCCTAGAGCCACATATGGAACGCCCGCTCATTAACAGCAGCAACAAAACAAAAACAAAAACAGGTTAAACAGTTTGGCCTAGAAAGCATGGAGTGTACATTCAAGCAATGGTGTAGTTCTTTCTCTTTGTGAAGTCACTTGTCGTGTCTGTACAGAGGCGGGGCTACAGGAGCAGAGGCAGAAGCACAGTCTGATTCATCGTTGATGATACTGAGGGATGTAATGAAGAACCTCTTTGTCTGATGCAGACTCAGGGGCCTTTGAGCTCATTGGTGGGTTTCTCAGAGAGGGGATGGAGTCAGAGTCGATGGGTGTGGCACCTGTTTAAGTGCCTTTATCCTGTAATAGTGGTCCCTTGATCAGGCCGTTATCTTGGTCTCTGGAGAGGCACATTGCTGAGGGCACAAATGCAGACATCGTGTATGGGTCCTGTAGTCAGGACAGGGTGCAGGACAGTAATATAAAACAGCAGGATGCCCTGGACAGCACAGCACTCTCCTTTGCTCCCTGACTCAGTCCTGCCACTGTCTTATCTTGCTGTCTTCATTATCTTGCTCCTTTCACTGTTATCTCTAAGTCATTGTTGTAGATCTCTCTCTTCCCCATAACCCTTCACCTCCTCATCCCTCTTTCTCCATCTCTCTCTCCTCCTCCCCATCGCTCCCTCTCCTCACCCCTCCCCCCCACCTCCTTATTTCAGGTGTTCTATTATAGCGATGTCCCGCCGATCGGCGTATTCAGGGCTGAGGCCGTTCAGGAACAGGCTGCCGTTGCGGGACAGCGGGAGCGTGGCGTGGGAGTCCCGCTCGTCGGCCAGGTTGACGGAGAGGGTACGCTTTCCGGGCGTCATCTCCTGCCCGCCGGGCGCGTTGGTGAGGCCCAGCTCGGCCGACAGCTTGCGCTTGATGGAGGCTGCGCGCTGGAACCTGTCGTAGATGTCAACACTCAGGCGCCGCCGCGTCTCTTTGAACTCGGCGGAAACGTTGGCGGTCCACTCAGCAGCGTGAGCCCGGAACTCCCCCACCTGGGAGAGAGAGAGAGAGAGAGAGAGAGAGAGAGAAAGAGAGAGAGAGAGCCTTTAAGGCTGTACATCTGCCTTTAAGGCTGTACACCTGCCTTTAAGGCTGTAACCCTGCCCAACTGACATCAGCGTGTGCTTTAGAAAGACTGATAAAGAAGTCTAGGCCTCTCGCAGTGAAGATTGACTGTCAAGTCAAATCCAACGGTACTTAAGAGGAACTGTGGTCCAGCAGTATCAGACATTACAGGATCTAAAGCTGCTGTTATCCTTTGGTGACCCCCTTGTCTGTCTCTCTTTCACACTCTTTCTCTCTCTCATATATGACTCATCGCTTAGGCTGTACGTATGTGGTGGAATAGGCTTTCATTTTTGCTTCTCACATACTCTCACACATTTAACCTTTAAACACACATGACTGTACACATGTATATGCACACACCCACACGTGCCTTTGCTAAGGTCTTGGAAGCCACTGCCCTTGATGTACACACACATAAACACACACGTGGAGAGAGAGAGAGAGAGAGAGAGAGAGAGAGAGAGAGAGAGAGTCGGGTTCAAGACCTTTGCAGAAGCCCAGCATTGCAGTCAGATAGTAATAATGAATAATAATTAATGTGGTATTGTAAGGAGATGTGGTTTATGTTTGCAGTGGTGCATGTGTGGGTGTGAGAGTGTGACAGAGGCAGTGTTATACTCAAACAACACTCATTTGGATGACATCATGGTGTCTCTACAGTGGAGGCAGCGCAGGGTCTGTAGTCTACACAACATAGAATAAAATCACTCTTTTGCCTATGGCCCTGTGTAACTGTGCCCAGCTGTTCAGAGGTGTGATGGGAGCTGGAGGGACTGTGTGGGTGTTTCTACAGTGTAGGGTCTGTCTAGGGTCTGGGGTCCTTGCCTATGTAAGCAGATGATTATTATAATCAATCAAAATGTTTCATCAATATGTTATATTTTCATGCATTTCCTGTAATGTGAAAATGGTTGTTATGGTGACTTGATTTTTCCATGCCCATTTAACAAAAGGCAGCCTCTTTCTCTGTCCATTGTAGGCCTTAGAAATTCAGCTTTTCAGTCAGTGAATGTCAGGGAATTTGACATTTGACTAAGAGCAGGATCCCTGTGGTGTGAGTGTGTATGGTGAGCTGCTGGAGTCTCCGCCCCTGTGGGCGTGGCCACGGCAGGGGTGGAGCCCTGCAGCACTCGAGCAGGATGGCCGCACCTCTTCCTTGGTTTTCTTCGATATGACGCGGAACCAGTCTCCAATCATGCTGAGCACGGCTGCAAAGTAGGCGAGACCCACCAGAATCCAGAACCACACCACAGGCTTATAGTAGTCCAGGTACTCCATCTCAGAGCCACCTGCAGATAGGGAGACAGAGTGGGAGAGAGGGAGAGAGAAGGGGGGAGGGAGGGAGAAAGGGAGAATGAGAGTCTCATCAGTGCTCATGAACCTCGAGTGACACTTGCTGATGTGAACCCACCCAGGTCTGTTATTCTCTTCCTAACGAACAGCGTTAAGCATTCAGGGCAATTTGGCCATTTCCCGAGGTTACACCACGACAGCCTTCAGCTCAGCAGTTAAGAGAGATCCCCAGCACTATTAGACAGATGAAACATTTCTGTGGACGGCTGTCTCCACCTCTGGAGATGTTAGTAAGAGTGAACGCTGAGATGCACTGAACAGCCCAGTGCTTCTGCGTCCACTGAGACAGTACTGGTGCAGTCCCACGCTTCCAGCACCGTTGGAGCCTGGAGATTATGTTTAGATTATGTTTATATTATGTTTATCTTACTGCATTCTTCAGATGCTTTATCCACAGCAACGTGCAACTGAAAGGTTCATTAGAGATTCGCGTGTCATGAGTCGTTTACCGTTGCTCTCCTGATGGTGGCGACGTTCTCCCTCGCCAGCGACGAAATCCCCGAAGCCGATTGTCGTCAAGGTGATGACGACGAAGTAGATGGCCTCCAGAGCGCTCCAGCCCTCAATGTGCTTGAAGATGATGGCGGGGAGAGTGACGAAGAGGAGACAGCCGAACAGGATGAAGAGCACCGTGGAGATCACGCGGATCTTCGTCTGACTCACGTTCCACTTCTACAGAGATGAAAAAGGGATGGATGGAAGGATGAGTAGAAAGATGGATGGATGGATGAATGGAGGATAACAGATAACTAAAATTAGAACTGTATGAACAATATGTACTATATACCCTCATCAATAGAATAGACCATGTGATATTCTTTGTGGGTATCTCTGGAGATTTTGCTCTGCGGGTTATATGAGGTTTACATGAGGTTTACACAAGGTTTACATGAGGTTTACACAAGATTTACAGGAGGTTTACATAAGGTTTACAGGAGGTTTACAGAGTGGTACATTTTTGTCACGTCTATCTTAAGTATTTAAGAGCCACCCAGACACTCTCATCATCACTGACACTTTTCTGCATCTTCTTTCTCCCTGTGGGCTTTGAAATATCATGCAAATGGGTTCAGATTCCCTTTCAACCACTAAATAAACAAACGTTGACAAATTAGAATTGTATTGAGATGTATCTGTCAGTCTCTCCCTCTAAGCACTTTCTCTTTCTCTCTCTCTCTCTCTCAGACTTCATTATCCTTGGGTCTCCTGACTGGCATCTCTCTCTCGAGTTTTAATGTTAGGAATGTGCCCTCTGTACCACACACTGTTCCGCTCATGTTATCCATGGCACCCACTAAGTGATCTCAGTGAACACAGCCAGCCTCTTCCATGAGTGAATGGAAACCCCTCGTTTCTCAGGCGATTTTCTGAACAATTGCTGCGCTCCACTAGATCAGCTCACCTGAATCCACTGACCTGAATCAGTTCTCCTGAATCAGCTCACCTGAATCAATCGACCGGAATCAGTTCATCTGAATCAATTCATCTGAATCAGTTCACCTGAATCACCTTCTGCTGTGGTTTAGCTGTGGCTGAGCTGGAACAGCAGTGGAGTGGCAGTCACACTTCACTTTAAGGCTTTATGAGGTATATCTTAAATTGCTTCAAAAGCAGCTTTCATCCTTTGCTTTTATAAACCAGTTATGCCATGTTTGTTGTGTGTTTGTATGTGTGTGTGTGTGTGTGTGTGTGTGTGTGTGTGCGTGTGTGTGTGCACAGCAACACATGGAAAACACAATGATTAAAATTTTCTTCTATTTGTCTTCTTGAGGGATTTTTTTTACACAAATCATCTTCACTGAAAATCTAAATGAGAAAACCTTTTTAGCTCCTGAAGGTAATGCTAGATATGGGCCCGGGCAGGTCATTAGGAGTAGTTAGTTACTATAATAAATCACATAGCTCTGTAGTACAGTCTGTGTACTCTATGTGTGTATGGAGACAGGAGGAACAGAGAGAGAGAGAGAGAGAGAGAGAGAGAAAGAAAAACATACTGAACAGGCTTTATACAATAAAATACACATATACATTGTTTCCATGCAGTAAACTATACTGGCATCCATCACAGAATTACAGGTCACTGTGCAACAGGACGGCTGGATGAACAGCTTGAGAGGCAGATGTAGCAGTGTGCCAGTTTGAACCATTAGTAAAGGTCTCCATTGCTCACGTGCTTGTGGATCTAATAGTGTGCTACTGTGATAACTGTGCTGGGAAAGGCCTGCGTGTCACCAAACGACATGTTTATTTGCATTTTGTGACGGCCACCTGCACCCGCACCTGTTCGATGAGGGCAGGAGACCAAACGCAGCTGGTGAGCTGGAACACAGCCTCTAGCTCTCGGCACGATGCGTTCGCTTTTTTCCACATGGAATCTCACCCCGGGCTCTTGGAGCAGCGTTCTGAGCTTCCTGAACCGTGGTCCACATGTGCTTCATCCTGGCAGATCCTTCCAAAGCTTTTAGTCTGCCAAGCAGGAAAACCACTGAAGCAGAGGTCTTCAGCTCCAGATCACAAATCTAAAATCCAGTCCAGGATTTTGTTATCACTAGTAATAAAACCCAGGTATGCCGGCCCTGGAGGACTATGTACTACAGCCTTGCCTGCCTCCCTGGGACGATCAGTCAGCTACATTGACTGTTCAGTTAACAAACAGGTGATTACAGAATCCAGGACCAGAAACTGGGTTTGAATACCAGAGGACCTCTGCGCTGAACATTAGAGTGGTCTGCCCTACCTCAAAAAGAGCAGAGAAACACTGAATGATCTTGTTACATAATCCCACTCTAAATATATTCAACGTACCTGAAAACAGATTTCTCAGTCGCCGCTGGAAACCACAGAAAATGTCTGTCACTTATTATGAGAGGGTTGTGTAAACAGTATCTATTGTGATGGGCAGTGTGTTGTTCCTGTGATTATAGTCGTGTGCAGGCATTTCTGCATAAGACCTTTAAGCAAGATGAAGCTTTGGATGGCCTGGATTTCTCATTAGATGCTTTAAAGGTCTAATGGAAGAGTTTAATTATAACCCATCAATGCCATGGTGTGACACTTCACTGCCCCTCTGGATGTTGTAAATCTGCCTGGCGATGGAGTGCTAAAAGCAAAGCACAGTAAGTTACGGGTGAAGCTGTTCACATTACTGAATTATTTCTGCATCATTACTGTTAACTACTGTCAGTAAACCCTTTCATAGATATGGGGCCCACTGGAGCAGAGCTGAGTGTGAAAGTCTCAAAAAAAGAACACAGACTGTTGCACAACTAAAATGGTCTCGTGGGTAGAAGTGAGAAAGGCTTGACAAACAACAGGTGAGAGAGCACACCCCCACATCCCTACAGCTTTGAACAGGTAAAACCCAAATATCAAGACCAAAATAGAAAGGTGGAGAGAGACAGAAAGAAAGAGGGAGCGAGAGAGAGAGAGAGAGAGAGAGAGAGAGAGAGATAGGAGAGGGTGTAGAGGAAGACAGGAGAAAGAGGGAGAGAGTGAGAAAGGGAGAGAGAGAGAGAGAGGAAGAGGTAGAGAGAGTTTTAGCACGGCTGTAAGACAGCGTTTAAACACTGTTAGAAGACCTGCACACGTCGAGATGAGCAATCAGGTTACATGTATATTTAGACACTTAGTAAGAGAGAGAAAGAGGAAGAAAGATGTAGAGAAAGATGGAGAAGCAGAGAGGGAGAAAGATGGAGAAGCAGAGAGGGAGAAAGATGGATAGAGAGACAGAGTAAACAAATGAGCTGAGCAATATGTCACCCTGAAGCTCTGGATGTGTGCCGTCCTGTTTTTTGGAGACCTTCTCTCAGTTCTACATGCTTTTATTCACTACCTTCAGAAGATGAAAAGGATCTGGATGCAGGTCTTCCATTCCCTTCAGTGGTGGGTGATGTGCACTGATTACTCAGTCGGACCCACTAAAGCTGACAAATCTACATTTTCTCATCCACTGTAGAGGCTGATCAAGAACAGAAACTATTATAGCAATAAGCTTCTCTTCAGATTTGCAGCTACGTACCTATTTTTACTGGGAATAACATCAAGTGTGATTTATTATTCATACAGGACATGAAGGATCAGCTGGACTCATTTTGACTGGTCTGAGAGAAAACAGATGTAATGTAGACAAAGGTACTGGTTTGCCAGATAATAACTGTCAAACACTGCAATTTATTTTTCGCACTAGAATGTTGAAGACTGATTGGTGTATAAGGTGTACTGTGCATCTTGGGATATGCAGGCTTCCAGCTGTGTTAAAACGATCCAAGCCGCTCTGCTTACAGACTGGTGCATTCCTCCATCGGTGCATGAATACTTCAAGATGTTTTCTCCCTTCCACCAGCCTTAAACCCCTTCTGCATGTGGTTATGTGAGTGGATTTCAGACCTGTCTTTACCCCAGGTGACCACATAAGTGAGGGCTGAGATTTCCTGGTGAAAGAAGGCTTGGCTGTGCCATCCATATTTCATAGAGATCTGTGGAAGCTCAGTGTGAGTGTTTGATCTTGTTGGCCATGTGGGGCTGTATGTTTCCCCTGAAGTGAGTGATTCTAGGCTGAACTTCAGAAAAAGAGGTGAAGCGAATCACCAAGTTACAGTAACAGTCCTAACACTTTCTGAGAACAGCCTGTAACTTTTCTGGAACTTTCTCCACCGTAATGATCACATCTAACAGTTTCTTATAGTTGGTTGATGTTTGAGTACTTCATGTTCTTTTATGAATAAAGGGGAGCTGCCGGCCTCTGGCACGACCACGTCTGACGTGGATGATGTGTTATAGCAGCCTGGCCTTGCGAAAGCCCCTAGTGGGTCGGGAGACAGGATGGTCTGTAGGATGTCTCCAGGATGTATAATGGAAGCTGGCGCAACAGGTCTCTGATTAACATTTCACTCCTCGTGAATGGAGCAGGAAATCCATGCATGAATAGCCAGTGGAGTCCTGAGCTTCAGAACAAGCGATGGACTTCCTCCAGAGTTCAGGTGATTGCACACTGACGATGCCAGCTGGCCGGAGGACGGCTCACAGAGGTGGTTATCAAGAACATGTGCTTTAGTAAAACCTGACAAAATGCTGTGGACTGATTAGGAGAGTGGCAGTGGTCTTACACAGAGTAGCATAAACCTAATCACAGCTACATAAAGTAAATCAAGCTGGCCTGGGATCAGATTTTGTGAGAATATGCAGATTTGACTATCATAAGAGTACTGTCCTGAGATCAGTTTTATGTACATTTTGAAAGAAGTATAGCTGCATAATATATTGGCATTTGGTGCAGTAAATCCTTGGCATTTATAATGAACAGTGCAGATTGTTTGGGACCTGATTCAACTGAACTGTGGAAGTGCCCTAGACCCTTCTGTTGCATTTCTAGTTTCTATCTTTACTTTATTAAATCAACCTGACTCGGGACAGACAGGACAGGACACGTACTCTCACTTTCCTGGGTAAGGGGCACGGGTTAGGGTCACTTCCCTGGGTAAGGGGCACGGGTTAGGGTCACTTCCCTGGGTTAGGGTCACTGGTTAGGGTCACTTCCCTGGGTTAGGGTCACTGGTTAGGGTCACTTCCCTGACTCAGTAGGACTGGTATCTAATGGCTGGGGGGTCTGGGCAGCACTGTGCAGTGCAATCAACACTCTAGTGTGAAGGATAGAGCATCTCTCCAGCAGACCAATGTGTTTCAGCCCATCATTATTTTGGTGAACTGAAGGCAGAAGTGAGACAGTGAGAAAGACAGACAGATGGACAGGTAGACAGGTAGTCAGAGACATGAGGATTCACAGAGACACAGAAAAGGGGAATGTGTGATGAGATAAAGATAGAATAGGGAGAAAGAAAGAGAGAGAGAGCAGCAGACAGAAAAGAGAGACTCACAGACACAGAGACAGAGCAAGGAGAGTGAGGGAAAGGGAGGAAACAGCCATAAATGTTTTAAATGGCCTAAGGAAGGAATTTCACATGTGGTTGTTATGGAAACCTGAGACACATTCCTCACATCACCTTGTGGACCTGCAGTATTTTGCATCTGCCTCAAGCATCTTTGAGAATTATTCCTGGTCTGCAGCAGATTTGCAGCTGGAAAATCACTTAGAATGAAGTACTGATACTCAGTGTTAAAGTATATCTGTGTTAACTGTTCAGTGCCACATTAGAGCAGACATGCTAGATGAACAACTTTCTTCGTTGTCACAGTGATCCTTTCTCTGTGGTTAGTTTTAGTTTATTGGTTATGGAGGGACGACTCTCAAGATCTGTAATCAATGACAATAAGCCACAGATAATGATAATAATAAGAATCCAAAGATACTCTATAGAGACCAGAATGAATGTGTCTAGACACTGAACCCTGAGCCTTTTGAGCTCTTAACAGGGTTTAACAGGGATTAACAGGGTTTAACAGGGTTTAACAGGGATTAACAGGGTTTAACAGGGTTTAACAGGGTTTCCACAAATTAAAGAAAACCCTTCAATAAAAGAATAAAAGAAAACCTTTTTAATTTCTCTTTTTGTTGTTGATTCTTGGTAAAATATCTGATTTCTGTGTAGTCCCAGGGCTCTCCGGTGGGACACACCTTTCATATTAGCTTGAGAGTAATTAATTAACTACTCTGAACCACAGAAGAAGCTGTGAGATGAATAACTAATCCAGGACATGGTGATGCTTGCAGACTGGGCGAGGTGAAGTGCGCTCACCACAATCATCTTCTCCACTCTAGTGATGCCTTTGCCAAATATTGTACCCAGCTGGTCTCCCACTCCAGCCAGCAGGAAGCCGAACAGGGGGATTCCCAGCAGGGCGTAGACGATGCAGAATATCCGACCCCCTTCCGTGTGGGGAGAAATGTTCCCGAATCCTGCGGAAGCAAAGAGGGATTGAGATGGAGTCTGAGATGGAGTCTGAGATGGAGTCTGAGATGGAGTCTGCTGGAAAAAACCCCAGTTGCTCAGTTTTATTGAAGAATTTATGGAAGATCCCTTAATAATAATGGAATGTAGAAGTGCTGTATCTGAACACATGTGCTGTATCTGAACAAATGTGCTGTATCTGAACACATGCTGTATCTAAACAAATGTGCTGTATCTGAACACAGGTGCTGTATCTGAACACAGGTGCTGTATCTAAACAAATGTGCTGTATCTGAACACAGGTGCTGTATCTGAACACATGCTGTATCTGAACACAGGTGCTGTATCTGAACACAGGTGCTGTATCTGAACACATGCTGTATCTGAACAAATGTGCTGTATCTGAACACATGCTGTATCTAAACAAATGTGCTGTATCTGAACACATGCTGTATCTGAACAAATGTGCTGTATCTGAACACATGCTGTATCTGAACAAATGTGCTGTATCTGAACACATGCTGTATCTAAACAAATGTGCTGTATCTGAACACATGCTGTATCTAAACAAATGTG
>JAOXYF010000005.1:1456771-1466909 GCA_028565775.1 Sternarchorhynchus goeldii
TAGTGTGTTGGGGTGGGGGGGGGGGCATGATCCTACAGTATGAGCGCATTCGAGAGGCCCATGTCAGCGTTACAGAGTTTCATTTCTGGATCAGTGAATTCTCAGCACTGGATCTTCACAGGAATTCATATCAACAAAGTCACATTTGGGCGAAGAACGGCGGTTTAGGGACTTCCATATGACGTTAGGATCTAACAATAGCATACATGCAGGACTTCGCAGGAACACACTGAAGCACATGATATGTTACAAAACCTAGGGTTGGAGCTAAGGCTGGTACAGTAATGGCACTATTATTGTGTGAGGTTTCCTCACATTTGATTTGGAAGATTTCCAAAACATTTGTCCTTGAAGACCTACTGGTCACAATGCCGTATTAAAACCACTCTACATGGACAAATCTCTGAATCATTTACCACAGCAGATTTCTCAGGAAGACGGATGCAAACGGCCCGTTTAACATTGCTAAGTCCTAAACTGAAGCTGATGATAAAGGCGTGTTGATCATGTTCTGTAATATCATTGCCCTTTTTACTCCACATTTGGGTCATAATCACAGCAGAAAGTTTCTGTCAGCACCATTTGAATGACCATTTAAATAAATGTTTAGGATCAGTTTGGTTATCAAGGCGTGTGGGGAGGTTCCTCTCACAGGACCTCATTGCTGAACTTATCGCACAGTGAAGTGAAAGAATATTGCTTGAATTGTTCTCTTGAGTTGTTCTCTTGAGTTGTTCTTTTGTGGCTTTCACACAGATCTGTGTCCTTGATTAAGACCTATAAGTAATGTCTCCATAAGTAATCTATAAATAATGACCCAAATCTGAAGTTACACTTTTAAAAACAAGGCAGAAAGCAATTTCAATAAATGAATGAATTGGTACATTTGTTTGTAACTGAGGTATTAGAGCATACTTAACCTAACTGCAATTGAGTTTAACACATCATTAGTTTGGACTAATAAATTAGCACATCTGATTTCTAAGCCTAACTGAGAATAAGTTTAACACATGACCTAAAGTACACCGTGACAGGGTGGAATAACAGTGGTCATTACATAGTATTTCCACAAATAGACCTCACAAGAATAGAGCTTTGTAAAGGAGCTGGTTGTTTTAGGCCGTCGTATAAATGGCATCTGACGTTATAATAGGGGGGAATTGCAGGGGGCGGTGCTCTCCGCTATGCACCCAATCAGGAGCTGATGGTTTGATAACCGCTACAGACCATAGCGCGATGCGGTGCTTGTGCAGGTGAAAGTTAGTCGACTTAATGACTTCCTTGGGAGTTTTGGATCGCCACAGCATGGCAAATCGTAAACATAAAACGTTCGTAAATGTAAACGTTCGTATCTTAGAACCTGGCGTTTCCCAGTCCTGGTCCCGTAAGATCGCAGCGGAATCTAGTCAGTGTGTTATGGGGGTTCTATAACTTTGGCAGGCAGTTTTATCCGAAGCGACTGTGAGAGGAGATTGAGCTGCAGGTGCTGTTAAGTTTCCATTAACTGGTCAAATCCTGTTCAAAAGTGTGGCGCTAGAAAAGTGTGGCGCTATAAAGTGTTATAATTTAAGTAAAAAAAGATAAACAAACAAACAGTATTCAGTAATTCAGTGTTCAGTAAACGTTGCCGTGTGAGCTAAAGGACGTGTTAAAGCGTGGTGGCTGCTTTTTAGGGACATTATTAGATATATTGTAGATAGACGGTTATATTATTTGTAGATACACAGTCGTATCACATTATGAGAAACAGTCATAATATTTCGGGAAGGCATAATATTTACTCTCGAAATATTGCGAATTTATTCTTATAAATGCGATGTTATGAATTTATTATAACTTTATTCTCCAAATCTACTAATTTTATTCTTTTAACAGTGGCCCTAAAACGCCGTTGTACAAAACATCATTGTGCAGCCGGTTGGCAGGGCCGGAGTTGAGTACCGTCTTATTGAAGATGCGATGGGCATTCTTGCCACTAGGTGTCCCCATTTCTTGTGAGTTTGGTGGCTGGTGACAAGCTGTAAGCGATGTCTGTTCCATGTCTTCAGAAGCTCGTTAAAAGGCCAGGCGTGTGATTCTAAGAGCTAAGAGGTGTGACATGCTATATTTAACACTACAGGAATCGGTCCCCCCCACAGCTTGGAGGAAAGAGTTCTTGAGATGCTAATGACGCGTTCTCTTTTAGGCTAAGCTAATAAAGAGGGTCATGATCAAAGATTTATGCCAGTAAAGTTTGAGATTCTGTGGGAGAGAGAGGGAGGAGGCAGAGAGAGAAAGAGAGAGGGGAAAGGAAAAACGAGTGGAATAAAGAGAAATGTGAAGATGTTAGTTATTTGTCTGTCGCTTGAATACAGTAAGGAGGGATATCATGTAATTTCACTGTCAGGAGCCCACAGTGAAGGTGACTTCACCTAGTTCATGTGATGGGCACAGCACAGAAGTGGAACTGTTTCAGTAGCCATAGATCTAAGAGAGTGCCTGGAAGTTTACTGAATCTAATTCCATGACTGCTGAAATTCTTTTTGACCAGACTGGTAATGCTATGACTGCCCTATCCTGTAGAGTCACGCCTTTCAGTCAGGAAGAACCCTAACCTTATCCAACATGTATTTAGAATTTCTCCTCTTTTTGAGGACAGTCTGTTTTGTCAGAATTCGAAGCTTTCTAATGAGGCACAGCACTCAATTTGGATCATTTCTGAATATAAGAATTGTAATTTAGGCAAAAATAAATAATTTCCTTACAGACAACACAGTTTACATCATTGTATGTTTTGTTGTAAGTCACTTGACCCCCTAGGTTAATTTGTTCTGAATGTGGTGTCAGACAAGGGTCCATAATTCATGTAAGTGCAGATCTTCAACAGCCAAGTCAAAAATCCAAGGGACCAATCGTGACTTTAATTAAGGCACTCGGTGTCAGAGTCTGCAGGTGGCTCAGATGTGCATGTGAGTGTGTGCATGAGTGGTGCAGGTTCAGATGTGCATGCGATTGTGTGCATGGGTGGTGCAGGTTCAGATGTAGCGACAGATGGTGTTTGACTGTGCAGCAGACGGTTTGTGTCACACAAAGATGCTGCCTCAGCTTTTCCCAAGGAGTCTTCACACTGCCTGCAGACTGAACAGAGAACAGAGAGAGGGAGAGAGAGACAGAGAGAGACAAGGAGAGAGAGAGAGGGAGGGAGGGAGAGAGACAGACAGAGAGAGAGATGGAGAGAGAGAGGGAGGAAAAGAGGAAGTCCATTTGAATCAGTGTGTGTGTGTGTGTGTGTGTGTGTGCGTGCCCAAGTCAGTCTGAAAGAATAAGAGAGAACTGGTCTGACGTTGTTTTTTTTTCTTTCCGAGTCCCAGGAGGATCAGGGATTCTGCACGTTCAGGGAAACCCTGAGTCCAACTTACTCATGTTGTGCTGTTTCGTCTGATGAGACCTCAGCTGCTTCCATGGTCTCAGAATTCAGGGGCTCCGTCACTGGGCTCTGGCAGGGGTCTGGGGCTCCGTCACTGGCTCGGGTGGGTGTCCGGGGGTCCCGAGGTCCGGAAGTCCAGGGCTCCGGACTCGGTTCAAACCAGATGAACAAGGGAGAATTGCTTGACTTTTAATAATAATGAGAGCCCCCCCCCCATCAGCCACTGGGAGAGCAACACCCTGCAGCACAAAGCTTGAAACAGCTTAAGACACTGAGACTCCCAGCCTCTGGCCCATAAACTATTGTGCCATCTCGCTGGGCACTGGCAGCTACATAACAGCCTTGCGCCAGTCCTGGTCACACCACTGGGTCTTTTGTTCTGTGATTCACTGATACCTCTCTGCTCGATTGTTTTTTCTGTGACCCACCTAAAGTCTAATAGTTGGGTTTAGTGTTTCATTTTTTAAAGAAATGATGCAGATGAAGTTAAGTCTGGTCTACAGTGAATTCCATATGGGTTTGGCTCCTACAACCCACATCATGGGAGAGTGTAACTGGAGTTAGTGACAAGGGAGTCATACTGATGCTTATGATCTTCCATACAGTTTAGTAATAATCCTGCCCCCACTCCCCCCCCCCACCCCCACACCGCTCTGTCTCTCTCAGGAGGGTATATAAAGGTCTTTGAATCCTTTTGACTGCTGAAGTAAGATGAAAGATTCAGTGATTGTGTTGCACAATGTCAAAGACCACTCCTTCATCTTTCACAGAACCAAAAGATCTTAAGATGAAAAGAGTATCTGAAAGAACAGCGCCACAGTAACAGGTGGAGTCTTGCCTTTGTGTGTGGGTGTGTGTGTAAATATGCAGTCTTAACTATCTCCCTTGTACAGAGTGGGTGTACAATACACTGGTAAAAAAGCGAGAGAGAAGCAGAGAGACCTGGTTCACTTGAGAACGCTCTAAACATTCTTTGCTATAGAACTGGGGTGCTTACAATCGTAACAGAGTACAATTGTCTTCTTCTTGTTAGCTTGTTAATTAACTTCAGGTTTCAGTTGCAACAGTTCAGTACTGTGTGAATTTGTGACTGTACAACACAGCCATACAATTTTCAACATTTAAAAACTATTTCCAGTACTGCATTTTCAGTGACTTGCGCTTAATTTTGAAGCATTTTAATTGAAGCCTCTTTGTGTCCTAGTATAAGTGCTAACCCAGTTTACAGTGTCATTTGTGAGTTCTTAGCAACAGAGTTCTTAGCAACAGAGTTCTTAGCAACAGAGTTCTTAGCAACAAAGGATCCCATTCTGTTTGGTGAGCCCCAAGGTTCAATTCTAGGTCCAGTCCTGTTTAATTTGTACATCCTTTGCCTTGGAGAAAATATAGGACAGCATGGAACTGATCTTCATAGGACAATGTTATATAACTCCTATTCATTTGATAAATAAAGTTACAACTTTTTACAATTATAAACAGGGACATAATAGTTCTATTGGTTATTGAGAAATCCTTAGCATCTAGCAGTATCAAAACGTTTGTGATTAACTATGATTTTGTGCACAGGGCAAAGATCTACATCTCTTGTCACCTGTAAAGCATTCTGCTATTTAAAACGTATTAGAAAAAATCTGCTTTCTCTGGTAAAGTGATGCAGATTGCTTAATACATGATTTTATATCCCGCAGACTTCAGGACTAGCATTTTCACGACTAGCATTTTCTCTTGTGTGGTGAATTCAAGACAACCTTGGGCAAATTGCCATTTGTACAGAATGTGAAGTCCGTAGAAAGTCTTTTTTATCAGTGCCTGTGATTTTTGCACTAATGTCAAAGGTCTTATAGTTAATTTATTGTCCAATCCTATCCTGTCCTTCTATTGTGGAATGAGCCTGCAATCACTTAGAATCCATGGAATCTATTGTGGAATGAGCCTGCAATCACTTAGAATCCATGGAATCTATTGTGAAATGAGCCTGCAATCACTTAGAATCCATGCATGCGTTTGTCTGCATCTCTACATAAAGGACATCACATCTTACTAAAAGTACATTAAACATTACAAAGTTGCTATGTCATGAACCACTCAACACAGCGGTATTTTCTGTCTTCCTGCCCTGATTAAGTGACAAACATTTTGTCACTGATAAGAAGTTAAAAACTACCATCCCAGGAAACTATAGTAACCAGACAGATTACGAAGAAAAGTTATTCAGCCGCTCACGGATGGGTTTTTGTGACAAAGCCTTAGACCACCAGGTAAATGAAGGATTATAGTGTTTAAGGAGCTACAGGGACTTGCCAAAGCTGCAAGAAAAACGTGGAGGGCAAACAGCAGCTTCAGCAGAGTGGATAGAGTTACAGTTCTGGCCCAAACCTTTTGGTTTCCATTTCTACCTTTTATTCCTGACATTAGCAATATCCATGGGCTTCAACATGTCCCCCACTGAGCAGGAGTTTATAAGCAGAAAAAAACTCCTGTTTTGTCTAGTAATTCCCTCACTGTGTCCTCAGAGATCTTTAATATTGTGTTCTTTCTCAGATGTCCCATCTCTTTCAGACACATTAGCATTAGCTGTATTCTCCCTTCCATTAAACATCATTAGGTTGAACATCAAAGAGAGAGAGAGAGACAGAGATACAGCAGAGACATCCAGGGAGAGGGACAGAGATAGAGCAGAGGAAGAGCAGAGATAGAGCGGAGACCAAGATAGAGATAGAGCAGAGGCATACAGAGATAGAGACTGAGATAGAGAGACATACAGAGGGAAAGAGATAGAAGCAGAGACAGAA
Source organism: Sternarchorhynchus goeldii (assembly GCA_028565775.1). Taxonomy (NCBI): domain Eukaryota; kingdom Metazoa; phylum Chordata; class Actinopteri; order Gymnotiformes; family Apteronotidae; genus Sternarchorhynchus; species Sternarchorhynchus goeldii. The sequence continues at coordinate 1,462,970 of JAOXYF010000005.1, forward strand.
CAGAGTGAGAGAGAGACAGTGAAGACAGAGAGACAAAGAGAAAATTGTTATCCTCGTTGTTTGTTTATTGATTTAATTTCTAATTATAGATTGAATTTTTTGTCTATACAGTATTTACCTATACGTCCACATTTCTAAGCAACCAGAGAAGTCTAGAAAATACAAAATAAAACATATGCAGGTTCTTTTCAAGTATATTTTCAATCTTTATTAAATAAAATCCAATGTCATTTCCTCCACTGAACACATAAGTGCATTTTTAAAATTCATATCCATACAGTACAAACTTTCAATCATAACATCCATGGGAAAAAAAACGTATGCAAGGATTGAATTCATATTGTATTGTGTCCTCTTCAAACTTTGTTGACTGTCATTTAGTCATTTATAGCAGGTCTGTATTCAAGAAACACCATAAAAATACTGAGCTAAATACCACACAGCAAAAACACTCATTCAGAAAAGAGTCAGAGGCCTACTGCATGCTCTCTCCAAACTACATACACACACACACACACACACACACACACACACACACACACACACACACGTGCACACACACACACACATACGTGCACGCACACACACACATGAGAAGGTCTAGAATGATTCCTCTGGAATGAGAAGTTGAAGGGCTTGTTTGCGTGTGTTCTTGAGGTGTGTGCACAGTGATAGGTTCAAAAGGGTTGAAGTGATGTCATCTTGGTCAGCACGCAGACTGACCAAGAGCCAAGCACACACCAAACCTGACCAAGCAGGATAGACTGTGTGTGTGTGTGTGTGTGTGTGTGTGTGTTTGTGTGTGTGTGTGTTTGGGTGTGAGTGTGTGCTGGTGACACTAAATATTTTAGAGCCATTGGAAAATTGAAACAGCTGCTGTTAATTGATGAGAAGTATTATCGTTTTCTGTGCAAACCAAAGAATCCAGAAATCTACAATGGCTATGTTGAAAACCCCCCACAACAATAATAAAGGGAAGTAATATAAAGAAGATGGACTCCTGGGCCCTTTTATGTGCTTCGACTGGGCCTCTGAACTGTAGGTCAAAGCAGAGGAAGTATCAACCCTTGGACCCATACAAACCAAAATCACTGGGAGGGCCAAATGAGCACTACTCTAGTGGAAAGTCCATTTGAGCTTTGAGTCGGTAATATAGTTTTGCATATAGAGATTTACATTTTGGAATAATAATTTATTTCTTGCAACCTTATCATGAAACAAACAAAAACCTCCAAGTGTCAATCTTACCCAAGCAAGAACAGCAACAGAAACAACAACAACAACAATAATAATAAAATAACAATAATAATAGAAATAATAATAATTCTATACACCCTATAAATGCAATGCCCTATTCTCCAGAAAAATACACACTTCAGAACTTCAGTTTGACAAGCCCGAGTGAACTTCAGTCACACCAGTTCAGGGAGTTGTTTGGCTTTAGTACAAAGGGGTGCCATGAGAATTACCCATAATTCCAGACAGGGTGGGCAGTCAAAGACAAAGGACCCAACCTGAATCACAGCCAAATATGAAAAACACAAGAAAGAATTTGAGTAAATGAAAAGTCTCAACTTTAACAGCTAAGATCACCCCGAGGGGTGTGGGGTGAGGGAGGGGGTTGAAGCTCAGGAATGCTACTTCATATGCCATACTTTCAAAAACAAGAACTAAATACCAGAGAAACAAGGAAAAATGTAAAACTCAAAAATTAAACTGAAATCATCAGGTATTTGGGGCAGATTGGGGAATTGTTTACTCATGCAGGAGCTCTTGGAGACAGTTGGGGGATTTGAAGATTTCTGGAACCTCTGAGTCCAGTTTGCAGATGACTTTGTAGATGGCCTTCTTCCACGAAGGGTCGACATCTTTACCTGCCACGATGGCGTTGAAGAACTCCCGCAACGTTATCTGAGCAACCTCCAAGAAACGATCAGGAACCTGTGGTGCAGACAAGAGAAGAGAGGGTCAGCAAGAATGAGTATAAAGAGATCACACACACACACACACACACACACACACACACACACACACACACACACACACACGTGTGTGTATCTTATCAACTATTCCAGCTCTCTAGAGAGGTACAGGAAATGCAGTGATACGGGGTGCTACAGATCACACTGTCTTGTTTTCATTTCCTGTAATATGGCTCTCCAAACACAATGTCTTGTGGGACTTCCTGGTATTTGTAAGTAACCTGGCATTTGTAAAACATGCAAACACAAATCATCAAATCAGGAGAAAGGAGGAAGTGAAACCACGACAGGTGCGTGTGTGTTATATGTATATGTGTGTGTGTGTGTGTGTGTGTGTGTGAAAGTGGGTAAGTGTTTTGTGTGTTTTTAACATGCTCATAAATCCAAGGTAAGCAGAAGAAAGCAGAAGAAGATTAAAGCAGAAGTTATACTGTGAGGAAGCTCCGTCCTGTACTCCCTCTCAACCCCACCCCGTTCCCTCCTGTTCCCTCCTCTTCACTCCTGTTCCCTCCTCTTCACTCCTGTTCCTTCCTCTTCACTCCTTCACTCCTGTTCCCCCCTCTTCACTCCTTCACTCCTGTTCCCCCCTCTTCACTCCTTCACTCCTGTTCTCCCCTCTTCCCTCTCTTTCCCTCCCCTCCTCTCTCTCCAGTGTGAGCGACTCCGCCTCCCTCACATCCCTTTGCAGCAGGACGCTGCGCTCTCCTGCACGCTGCCGTGGAGGACAGACACAGGTGAAGGACACCGAGGAGGTGCGGAGGGAGAGAAGGGAGCGTCTGCTCGAGCGGCAGAAGCTACAACTCAGATCCTGAGATGGCCGTGAGAGTCAGGAGTTAGGGATCAGCCATCTAAGCAATCTCTAGTGGGGTACATGGCACTTCTGTGTGTGTGTGTGTGTGTGTGTGTGTGTGTGTGTGTGTGTGTGTGTGTGTGGTGGGTGGGGGTGGGGGGGCAGACAGCACTCAAGCACCCAGCAGATACTCATCAACAGTGTTAGGACACTGCAAGGTTAGCGGCCACACACACTAACACACACACACACACTCACACACAAACCAGCAGCTCTACCATCTTGGCAAAGGACTGCCTCTCAAGCCAGGGTGAAAAAATGAGCCATAGTGTGTGTGTGTGTGTGTGTGTGTGTATATGTGTGTGTGTATGTGAGAGAGTGTGTGTGTTCGTGTCTGTGTGTGTGTGTGTGTGTGTGTGTGTTCATGTGTGTGTGCGTGGTGGTGGGGGGGTTGGTTATGTGTATGAGTGTGGATATGTGTGTGTGCCTGTTTTTATAAATGTACTGTATTGGCGCAGCATAGCTCTGTGTGAACAATCGAAACTCACTGTGACCTGTGTATCATTCTGCACACGTTGCGTCTATGAACGCATGTGTGTTCTGCAGAACAGGTGAAACACTTTGTCATCACCACTCACACTCACAGCTTGTGCAGTACAGTGCTCTCTGATCCATCCATTAAACAGCTCTTTCCTTCCCCAGCAACTCTCTACAATACCTGTTTTTATACCTGTGTGTTTGGGTACTTGAGCTTGTGTGTTTGGGGTCATGAGCCTGTGTATGTTTGGGTTCTTGAGCCTGTGTGTTTGGGTTCTCGAATGTGTGTATCTGAGTTCTGGAGCCTGTGTGTCTGGATTCTTGAGTTTGTGTGTCTGGGTTCTTGAGTGTGTGTATCTGGGTTCTAGAGCCTGTGTGTGTCTGGGTTCTTGAGTGTGTGTGTCTGAGTTCTTGAGCATGTGTGTGTCTGGGTTCTTGTGTGTGTTTGTCTGGGTTCTTGAGCCTGTGTGTGTCTGTGTTCTTGAGTGTGTGTGTCTGGGTTCTTGAGCCTGTGTGTGTCTGTGTTCTTGAGTGTGTGTGTCTGGGTTCTTGAGTGTGTGTGTCTGTGTTCTTGAGTGTGTGTGTCTGGGTTCTTGAGTGTGTGTGTCTGTGTTCTTGAGTGTGTGTGTCT
>JAOXYF010000005.1:1480060-1490914 GCA_028565775.1 Sternarchorhynchus goeldii
GGGGGTGGTGGTTTGGGGGGGGGGTGTGACATTCCTGCAGAGGACGTCCTCCTGCCTTAACCTCCACTGCACAACAGAACGGCTGATTATGCGATTCTGCCAGACAAAGAGTCCTCCACGCTCTCCTCCCCATCCGGCCCTGCCTCCTCTCACACCAACTCTGGACCCTTTTTTTTCGTGTGTGTGTGTGTGTGTATGTGTGTCTGTCAAACAGAGACTGGCTGCCAGAAACTCAGTAGGGGAACTTTCACCTGCTACTGCTTCAACCCAGTAGAGATTTCTGGGTACAAGCTATAAACATGTTGTTCTCAAACAAGAACATATTCTAAAAGCCAAATCTTTAATACCTCCCCAATATCCTGACCAGTAGTATTACCTCAGTATTACCTCAGTATTCCCTCAGTATGCTGAGAGATGGTATTCTCTCAATATCAAAAACTGTTACCTCATCCCATTTGCTGCCTACTGACTGTTCTTAAGTCTTTGGTGAACAAATTCCCATTCCAACATTGCAGTTACTCCTAACACCATTGTGGAAATTCCACAACCTCATTCCAAACACAGCCAAAACATTTTGATTTCCAGTAGTTTTCAGCCATCTGTACATCTCTTGTGGGCTTCCTGTGATTAGAGTTGAATTTATCATATTAAATATAATTATATGTCATTAGCAATTACCAGTAAAACCATTTGAAAGTGGAGATACGTCCTTGGACATATTTATGTGGAGTTAAGCGAGTCACTTTGGTCTCTAATCAAACTCCATCCTACTCTACAGCGTTTTGAGCACAATCTGCTCCAACAGATCCACAAGCCAGAGACTAGAGTGTGTGTGTGTGTGTGTGTTTGCAGCTGAGCTTCACTCCATCCTTCTACAGCTTTATTCCTCTGGCTCCGGGCTGGGGGCGGCAGGGCAGTGGGGAGAGGCAGGGCCCTCGGCAACAGGGAGTAAGATGAGGAAGCATAATGAAAGACAAACAGACAGCGGCAAACACCTGTTAATGCCCCCGCTTCAAAGAAAAGAGGTGGGGGATGGGGGGTGGGGAGGGGAAAAAAAAAGGGAGATTGTTTTGCTGCCAAGCAACAGCTGAGGGCCCTCAGGTTGTTGACAGATCTTTATGAATCAAAAAGGGAGAGAAACAAAAAGGAAGGATAATTGTTCCTGTCTCTTTTTTTCTATAATAGGATAGAATGAGAGTTGATGGAGGTGGAAACTGTCAGTTAAAAAACAACAACAACAACAACAACAACAACAACAAAAAAAACCGAAACAGTGGACAGCTGAAACAGTCCTCAGTTGAACCTGCCAACACGGCAACAGTAAACAGTAGGAACCGAATTATGCCCCAAGGATCCCAAATGATTTTGAATCATTTTCAAAGGTATGCAAATGTATTAAACATTTAAATGTAGGGCCAAGGACCAAACGTGTTAGGTCCGGTAGTATATGCGCAAGAATTTATGCCAGCCCCGCATTGACTGAATGTGGGCGGGGCCAGGCAGCCCGAGACCCAACGACAGAAAGGTTCTAGCATCCGAGCGGGGAGGTCAGCGCTACACAGACTCCCTCGGGAGCTCACCTGACAGCCCCATCCCTACACTTCACTCCTGACACAGCACCATGGCACAGGGTTAAACCAAGGGAATGGGGGGTGGGGGTGGGGGTGGGGGCGTGGAGACACTACACTCAGGGGTACACAGGGCTCATGGTGAAAGGCTCCTGAAGTGGAAAGGGAAAAACTAGTGTGACTTTGGGATGTAATATATTTTAACTGAACAGGAAGAATCCTGGATCATTCTGAATACTCAAAGACATAGTTTGAGCACGCACACACATACACACACACACAAAAGCCTTTCTTTGTCGGCACGAAAAGGATATTGTACTCCCTGAATATGGCGAGATGTCGGACATGTCCTGGAGCTCTCCACACTCAGACTTGATGAGGGAGAGGGACAGGCTCTCGCCCGTGCTCCCTGGGTGGGTCGGTGAACAGGACCGGTGGTGCCCCAGGTGGTGGCTTGATGTCATCTTGGTCCGTAAGCTGGTGGTCTCCCGCGAAAGGTCCATGGAGTCAGGTGAGCCTCTGTCCTTGCCTGGGTACCCCAACGATGGAGCCCCTAGTGGGCCCTGGAAGGGGTACCCCATGAGGGGAAGGGGAAAGGGGTGGCGGAAGGAAGGCGGACTGAAGCCCATGTTGGCGGAGAGGGAGGAGGGGTGTAGGGAGGGGTGGTGGTGGCCTCCATGGGCACCCACCGCTGATGACTGGTGGTGATGGAGGTCAGATGCGGGCTTACGCACCACCAGTGGGAGAGCCTCGGTCTGATCGTTGGCACTGGGGAGCGGAACCCCACCGAACGACTCATGTGGGCTCGGGATGATGACGTCGCCGAAGCACTGCAGCCTCTGATTGGTCTGGTGGAAATTGGGGTTGTCCCCATTGACGGCAAATCGGTCCTGAGGCTCAGGAAGCGGTGGGAACACCTGTGGCAGGGGACGCGGCGGCTTGGCGAAGACCTTGACAACCGTGTCGACCACCTGAGACATGGCAGAGTTCAGCTCCTGCTTCAGGGTCTCGGCCAGCTGCTTGCCCTCCGCGTGCATAGAGGTCGGCCCTTGACCTTTGACTCTCAGCGAATTCTCTCGTTTGGGCTTCTCTCCATCCAGCAGGGCCTGCTCCCTCAGCAACGCCCTCGCCCGATCCAGGAAGTGACCTGGATCCAAGTCCGACATCTCATTGTCGGAGCGGGAGGCGCCCGAGTCCCGCACGGGACGCTCGTCGAGGCCACCGTCGGAGCGAGCGCTGTCCTCCGAGAGATTCCCCCCATCGGGATCCGGATCGTTCCCCTCGGAGTCGGTGCTGTCGTAGATCTGGAAGAACTTCTCCTGAAGCTGCCGCAACTGCTTCTGCATGTCCTCCAGCTGGAGCTTCAGCTGGCGCCGCTCCTCCACCTTCTGTTCCTTGTGTGCCGACACCAGCTGCTGGAAGCTCTGCTGCTGCTGTGGGACTTTCTGCTTGCGCTTGTTCTCGCGGTAACCGTCCCGAGGGCTGTGCGGATGCTGAGGGCCTTCGCCATCGCCCTCCCCGTCCCCGTGCTCTCGTTCCCGGCCTCCAGCACTCGGGGGAACCCCCACGCTGGGCGAGTGGCTCATGCCGCGGATGATGTTCTCCACGCGGGCACGTTTGGCCCGGAGGTGCTCGTCGCTCAGCCGCTCCAGTTCGAAGTGGCCCAGGGTGGGCCGGGCAAAGGGTGACAGGCACTCCTGCGGACTGTCCCGGGACGAGCTGCTGCACATGTCCTCCTGGGCCACCTCGGAGCCTGTGCTGGAGAGGGCGCTGCCGGGGAAGCCCGGCTCCGCCCCTCCAACTCCTCCCCCACCTCCACCGTTCTTCGCCATGTTACTCTTCAGCAGCTGCGAGATGATAGTGGCGCCAGGGAAGGACACCATGGCCTCCTCATAGGAATTGGCCCTCTTCAGAAGCTTACGGAGCACGTTGGACTTGTTCTCGCTGGCATCCCCGTGCCCGAGCTGGTTCCCCTGGCTCTCCAGCAGGTCCTGCTCCACACTGTGGCGAACGTTCATGGCCCTGAAGATGGCGGCGGGTTTGGCACGGGCGGCAAAGCTGTCGACTGTGGGTCCTGTCGTCAAGGCGGAGCTCGAGCCCACGGTTCTCTTCACGCCGATGTCCACTCGTCTTCTTTTGGTCTGTCGGTTTAGGAGAAACTCGCTGTCATGGTCCGGCATCCCTGGTGCTACGACTGATCCATTTCTCGCAGGCCAGGGCTCGCGCGTCTATAGAACCACTCTGGAGACCTGCAGCCAGCGAGAGGGACAAAACGACAAAGCATGGTTCACAGGCAAAACACAACGACACACAAACGACACAAAGTCCTGCTTCCCTGCCATACGCCCACTGCTGTCTGTCTGAGAGCTTGTTTTACATACAGTCACTCTTAACTGGTATGTAATAGATAAAGAAGCAGATGACATATACAAATAAACAGTTATTACCAAAGGAAGGCATATAAAAATAGTTTTCTGCAGCTGTGAAATTATTTGTAATTGTTGTAATTGGAAGCAATTGTTTTAATTTCTTAAATGTTAAAAAAAAAGAAACACACCATAATGCTTTCGCCTACAACACTGCAACACTGTGGCACAATCACAGTCTCAGCTGCTAACAAAAGCAAATTCTAAAGAAATAAAGATTATATATTGTTATTGGGAACATTGTGTACAGCCCGCTAAGTTGATCTGTCTAAAATAAAACTGTTTCACCTTAAGATTATATTGAATATGCATTTCTCCAACTAGGAAATTTGATTAAATTTGGTCGGCGCATTGGAACGGGAAGTAAAGGAGAGGGCTGTTGAGTGCATGGTGTGTGTGTGTGTGTGTGTGTGTGTGTGTGTAAGGGAGGGGGGGGTTGTTAATACCTGAGCTTTGCATATATGAGGAAAGCCCTATATTGTGCACAATGTCTTGCTGATTAACAGCAAATAATTGTCCGTTCACATGAAAAAAAACCCCTCAAAAATCTGTATTAATTTGCACCAATAAACTTTCTACAGTCATTAATTGCATGATTTTATACTGGGCAAAACATCCAAAAAATGATAAACAAATAAGCAACAAACAAACAAATAAAAAAAATCACACCAACATTTCAAATCACCCACGACTGCCTATTTAAGCAGTGTATTATAAGTGAATCATAAGTGAAATAAACATTACATTTCTGTCAAAAAAATTGTTTATAGCCAGTTATTACAATGCCTGCGTTCTTTAGGTCTTACTGTAATGACAGAGGTCAAAAAGGTCGCATTCAGTTTTGGGGGGAGGGCACGTAACTTGCGTCCTGAGATGAGACACAATCAGTACCGCATATCGCTTTATATAACAAAAGTCTAAGAGCAGGGAGTTTACTGAATCTTTCTCTTTTCTCCAGAGGACTTCGCGTGACGGGATTATTTTGTCGTTCTAAGCGTTATTGATTTTTGCACAGAGGACATATGCAGTTAATTATGTTAACGTAAATGAATAAAAAAAGCTTATTTATTTGATATATTGTTTACACATTCAAAATCTGACATAACAAGAAATAAACAGAGAAAACAGAAGAAAAAGTGTTCAATATACTCATATACTCAGTTACTTTGAAAGAGAATCATAAATGTAAAAATCAAATTAAACATTATTCTATGTTGAGGTCATCTTAAATGTCTATATATTATTTTGCTTGGTGTGCCGCTTTGATATGCGACTTTCTACATCTGGATCAATCTTGTTTCTACACCACGGCTATACGTAGATCATTGCTAATTAATAATCATATATTTCCATGTCTTAGACGGAAAAATCATTAAAGAGCAAGTTCTCTTAAGAGCTGTTAAAAATCTTGCCAGACGATTCGAGGGAAGTGCCGGAATCTCCGCACTTCGTAAAGCGGAGGAACTGTGAAGTTTCACTGATCGCTATTATCAGGAAGATCAGAGCCAGTCAACAGTCTGAAATTCACCCTAAGAAAGGACTCAGGTACTTCCCCTTCGTTTAGCCTAATTTTGTAGCAGACCTTTCTTTTTTAAGGCTCTCTTTAAAAAATGATATTAAAGGAGTTTTGGTTCACGAATATTACGCCATTACTCTAAATTGAGGTACGCAAATAAAATTCACGGCAAACTGACAACATTAGAGTGTAATACATTGCTCTGGATTTAATACATTTGTTCTGTTTAAGGCCGAGCAATTACGCACAATGCACATAAAACAATACGGAGGTCATAAACAATGCGTGATGTGTCTTTATCAGGCGCGAGACGGCTTCCAGCACCTGTCTTTCCTAGCGACGCACCTGTCTCCCTCTCTGCCCATGCGCAATACCACGCGCAAGCCTCGGCTTTCAGTAATTTCACAGAATTACGGACGAGGAACTAGCGCAGCCGTTAAGAGTTCCAATGAGAAGTTCCAACTTCCCTTCAGTCATATTTATTGAAGCTTGCGTAAACACTTCAGGAAAAAAACTTCTTAACATTTTCTAGTCACGCACAAAATAGAACTGTTAGAAAGCTGATGTTTATAACTTCCCACAAAACCTGTTCGGCGCACATGAAACAACAGTAAGTCGTTTCTAAGTCGTTAGGTTGCATTCACGGGACATAAAACGCTTCCCTATGCTTTGACAGACGACCTGGATACGGTCAAACATGTATTAAAGTAACTAACCCGTAAACGAATCTCACAGGGCAGCGGGCATGTGGGTACAGACAATGCGCTCTCGGGGGACACGCAAAAGAACAAACCCTAGCACCGTGAGAACTCAGTCGGCAGCCAAAAATAGTGAGGCGGCAGCGGCCTTTAAACGAGAAAAAACGAACAACGTAAATACGGGAAGTCCTAAATCGGTGAACAGCTGAAGAACGGGCACCTAAAACAAGGAAAGAGGGAAAGTCCGTGTAACGGGGACAATGACCACACGTCCACGAGAGCGACGCGTATCTTCAAAGTGAACTGCGGAACAGCTTTAATCTCGTCAAGCAATTTGATAGCCCAAATTGACCACAAACGATTTAATGGTCAATGCATTTAAAAAAAACTATTTGGGTTTATCGTCTAGTTTTCACATTTTTAACGGAATGCAACGGGACTCACCGCCTAAAAACTTAGGCGATGTTTCTATCAGTATTTAGATTTAGGACTATCCGTTAAACAAACTCGTAATAGCGTTTTGTTCTATATGAGGAATGAGTTGGTTTGTGCTTCGTTTGCCTAAAAACGTATGAAACACCGAACAACACAGCGGACAGAGTTACTTACCTCGCAAATATGTGGAAATCGGAAAATCCTGTTCTTTATAGCGACGAAAGGCAAAATGCTGGCCTTGTTAACGCCACGATGAATAGCGCGATATCTGACTGAGTAACGGGGGTGATGCGCATGGGAAAGAGAAAGAGAGCGAGAGAGAGGGGGATGAGAAAGAGAGCGAGAGTGATCCTTTGCGACTAGAACAGTATCTCCGTGGCGCGCGCCGGGCAGTGCTCTACAAGCACTCCTCCAACAGCAAGACCCACTTAAAGACACGACTGAAGGAAACAGGAAGACTCCGCGTCATAAGCATCGTGATGTAACGTTAGCACCTACCAATAAGAACTGCCCGATGGCTCGCGAGGAATACCACGCTGTGAACTTGCCCCAAGGATGATCCGCGAAGTGGTCTTCGATGAGTAAAAAAAAAACGGCTTATTACCTTACATGACAGTCATCACAGAAAATGACAGGACTTGTAAGGAAATGTTTCAGAAGTGGCTATTTGAATATCTAGTTTATTCGTAACAATGGTATATGCCGACAATTAATTATCGGTTTATTATAACAATAGATATATTATAGACCTGACCATGTTTAGAGCTTTAGGAGATTTATGTTCAATGAAAATAATAATTAAACGTAAATGATTTTGCTACTTTAAGAGACGTTTATTCATTGTCAGACTGAAATCGAGCAAATCAATATAAGACGTTAATGAAACAATACAGGGTTAATCCATATAAAAATCAGAATTTTTTAATGAATTAGGTGCGGAATTTATAGATATAATTTGTATTTATTTTTGCCTGTTGCTATATATATCGTAGGCTACTTATTTTGTTTGTGAGAGAAATAGTGCGAACGTATCCATGCTGTTAAAATTTTCACGTTCAACTTTTTGCGCGTGCGAAGTCCCGGCGCGGTCCCTCTTCGCCCGCTCCATGCCCTTGTTAACGCAGTCTCAAATTTCCACTGCTTATTCACTGCATTCTCCGCGCGCTGACGGCACTGCCGTCATTCCATTTTGCCCTTAACGTGTTCAGTGTTCAAGTAAATAATAATTTTCTTATTTTGTTATGCAGGCACCAAGGAATGGCAAAGACGTTTTTGTTTGTTTGTTCTGGTCAGCGCAAATCATAAAGAACAAAAACGAAAAGAGAATTTGCCAACAGATCCCAGACAACTCTGCGTGAAGCCTGGTCATTGTTTGCATATGCCTGAGAGCTATACCAGTAATTTATCACACTTTATCACACTCGGAGGATTTATACTATATGTAGTGGATGTTGTGCTTAAATCCCTTTGAATTTATGAAGCCCTTTTACTTTGCCGGGTCTCGCCTTTTTTAATATAAGTCAAATTACTGGCAGTAATGTGTACGTGGATAGAACGTTGTCGACGTACGATGGAAGCTTTTTTCAGTAACATGTCATTGTTCATACAAACCCCAAATAGATATGTGAAATTCCGGGAAGAAATCAAATGATATATGATTTAGTCTAATTTAACCTGGATTTATACACGTTTGTCTGGCCGAATAGCTTCACTGCAGCCTTCGTTCATATTTAAATCACATCACTGCGTGCACCACAATTAAGGTCGCATCAGACACTAACAAAACAACTAAAGAAAAAAGTGACCAATTCTTGAGATATCTAATAGATTCTGGGTTTTTTCAACTTATTTAATAAGGGGAGGTGTGTGCGTTGTGTCGTTAATTTTGTTAGAGAATTCAATTTCCTAGAAAATTTAATAGAGGTATTAGCACGGACGCAGCTTACACCTGTACCTAAATTTCGCGACTTATGTAAGAAAACATTTTTGTAAAGATGTTTCTCTTTGTCTGCCAATGAAATGTATGTCAATTCTGGTGGAATTATGCATGTGCGCAAGTAAGGAATTTAGTCAATAGTTTATTTAATGTTTTTGCACTGAAAGAACAAAAACAATATTTTAATTTTCCTTTAGCTGCCTTTCCCCCCCAAAAAAAAGAAAAAAGAAAAAAATGCAATCAAGCTACAGAAAACAAGTTACCCGCTTCCTTAAATTGTTGCAACGCCTTTTGGGTGCAATCTGTTCAAATGACTTAAACGTGCGCATCGTCCCGGCCATAAACCTATTAATAAAGCAAATGTAATGTTCCTAATAAATTGTTTTTCCCCCTTTTTCGATCACCTCAGTGCCATAAAGGAAAGGCGAGTCTCTTTTCCATGTCGCAAGCAGGTGTTTTTTTGAGGACGAAAATTGCTCCGAAGTCAGCAAACTTCGGCGTCTGGAGTGCCTTTTCCAAAACAGGTGTTCCGCGCCTCTCTCGGGCGCGCGAGCGCCGGTTTTGCATCCCGTCCCCGCGGTGCCTGTCAGTGCGCACGCCGGGTGGAAAACACATTAGAACATAAAAGAAAAAGGTGTTTGGAAACGGAAAAGTGCGAGGAGGTGAAGAGGATGTGTGTTCGCTACCACTGGCACCTCTACTCGCGAGCCTTTCCAGAACCATCAGCGGCACGCGGCTATTTCTATCACATTTTTCCTCTTGTCCAAGCGCACCATCAACACCTTGATGCCTGTAGCTGATAAAGATGCGCAGCTCGCGGCTCGTTAGGGCCTGGTTTTGATTGAGGTATTTATGGAGTTTGGGGAGTTGGATGAATGGGTGCTCGAAAGACAGTAAGGCCATTGTGTAAGCGCGCGCAGAAAGTCCCTATATGCGAGCGCGTCCTGACCTCTTTTGGAGTTCTGCTCCCTCGATTCATTCATTTGTAGTTTGATTGAATTATGTGACCTTATTTCCGGAGCTGTTTGTATTGTTGGTGAACCGTGTTTCATGCTTTTCTGCATATTTTACTAAAGTCCAGCTTGTTCACGTTAAATGCTGCAGTACGATAATATGGGAAATACAAATGATTTGCTGTTATTGTTGCTGTATTCGTCGTTTTTGTTATTGTTAGGCATTTTTAGGTGTAACGGTTAGGCCCACGAGTCTCGTGGCATGTTGCGCGTAGTTTTGACAAGCCCGCCAGGCATTTGGCAACATATTTGTCTAAATGTAAACTGAAGGACGCGCACGTGCTGACTGCTCCGTTTCGGCAGGTTCAAATGGGTGTCCAGACACAATAAGACGCATGCACACAGCCGGCGTTTGACATGGTGCGGTTATTTTTGGCCGAGAACTAGAACAATAATCTGATGTAGCAGACTGCATAATCTCCCGTTTAACAGACCCAACGTGCGGTGGTAGCACGACACAAACGTTTCCCAGGTTCCGTGGAGATTTTGTACAACATATATGTCGCATATGATTGATAACGAAATCTATTAAATCTATGGTACAGCGAGCTGCTCTCTCATTTTAAATATTTTCTTGGAGACACAATAGTTTCAATTTTGCATTAATGCGAACGAATTGTTACTTTGTAATTTTGTGCGTGTTTTTTAAATATCATTTCACGGTCTTATTTAACGTTCGCATGCATAGGGGTAAAGGCGGAACTGCATATTTCTCTTTTAACACACGCTATCGATTTAGCGCAGTTACGCGCAAGGTTTCAAATAGTTGTAGGACAAACTGCGAGATTAGGACACACTGTGAACATTACCTGCTATAAAGACCGTAAATACAAGCTCTCAGAACGTATATGAACTGAAATGTACAAACTTGAAGACTTGCACTGATAAAATGGTTTAATATAAGACTGGAGATATAATGTGACAGTATGACACACCTTAGTAGTGTTTTCTGCCCAACCTCTAAGGGTTTCATGAAAGTGGAGAAAAACAGACATGGTGAAATTCTAGAGTTCACTCACAGTTTATGAATGGCATGCTGTTTAAGGGAATGTGCTCTGATTGGCTCCTCTCACGTGGGTCAAAGGTCAGGACTTAGAGAGGTGCAGGGAGCAGAGGGAAGAACTCTGGAACAGGCACCATGTGGCAGTGCCAGTACTGCCACAAACACACCCTCCAGCCATCCCAACGGATGTGTGTGTGTGTGTGTGTGTGTGTGTGTGTGTGTGTGTGTGTGTGTGTGTGTGTGTGTGTGTGTGTGTGTG
>JAOXYF010000005.1:1501173-1514025 GCA_028565775.1 Sternarchorhynchus goeldii
ATTTGTTTTTGACGTTCTGATCTTTGGCTGAGGTTACCTCGCGCTGCTTATTGCCTTTTCAGATCGCGTTTATGTATTCCGTTAACAAGAGAGAGAGAGACGGAGCACGCTGTCACTTTCTTGGCGCGTGCGCCCCCCGCGCGACACAGCGAACCTGTCATCTCGTGCCCCGAGCGCCCACTGTTCTCTCACCACGTCACAGCGCTCGAATATTAAAGCGAGGACTTTTAAACAGTTTAAAAGTAACAGTCGCATCTGTTCGGTATGCACATGTGGAGTGAAGAGTCTTATACAGAGAAGCCAGCTGCTAAAACTTTCATACACTCTGCGCGTTAGTGTAACAGCGGATGGTACAATCTCTCTCTCTCTCTCTCTCTCTCTCTCTCTCTCTCTCTCTCTCTCTCTCACAAAAAAAAACACACACACACACACACACAAACACAAACACACACACTGAGAGAGAGAGTAATTGATAAAAAAGAAAATTTTTTTTGACTGTATAACTGATAGTTATCCTCCCACTCAAACCCACTCCCCTACACACACACACACACACACTGTAACCTGCTCCAGGACGTGACCTCTGGCTCTCGGGCCTGTGGAACAGAGGAATAAAGAGAGAGACTGCAGTGGATGACAGAAGAAGTCTTCCAAGGAGTTCATGTTACCGCCTGCCTGTCATAATAACAAGGAGCTTCAGTTACTACCCCCCTACAGGTCCTTCCTCTTTTGTCTTGAGTTCTATCGCCCCTTCAACACACACACACACACACACACACACACACACACACACACACACACACACACACGCACACACACCACCCCCAGAGAGATCGGACATAGCTGAACACAACAGCCTCCTCTGAAATGGAATATTAGCCACTACAGGCATTTAGTTTCATGGTAGATGTAAGAGCAGCACTGAACAGGGCACATCACCCCCAGTTCAACCCCCTCTCTGTGCTCCTCTTCCCTCTTTCTCAGACACACACACACACACACACACACACATACATTCATGCATTTGATCAGGATGGGGGGTCATTTTTATATACTCATACCCTCCCTCCACACACACTCACACTCATACCCTCCCTCCACACACACTCATACTCATACCCTCCCTCCACACACACTCACACTCATACCCTCCCTCCACACACACTCACACTCATACCCTCCCTCCACACACACTCACACAGTTCTGCGCAAAGGTCTTAGGTCACCATTAGATTTGTTGTTTTGTCAATGGTATAATTGATCATATATAATTATTTCTTTATTATTTATTAGAACACAACCAGAAAATACAGGACATTTGTAGCAGTATTACAAAACAAACAAAACACTTGAGCAATAGCATGAACTCTCTTCAAGTCGCTTCAAGCCTGGTATTAAATACTTCAGAAAACTTCACAAAAGAAATCCAGTTGTGCTTACTGTTGAGAGAGGTCATACTTTTGACAAAAATTGTTTTTTAAAATTCTGTATACATATTTCCTGTATTTTCTGTGAAACGAGACTGAGAAATAATTATATAAGGTCATTACATTGCTAAAACAACAAATCTAATCTAATCTAATCTAATCTAATATATATATTGTTTTGTTTTGTTTCAGTTTTAAAAGTCAAAACATGCTTATGTTTTTCTGATTTTCCTATATGATCTGTACACACAGATCTGTGTCCTAACAATGCACATAACACACACATACACACCCACACACAAATACATGCACACACACCTCACCAGGAGGGGCCGTGGATGTCTGTGATGCTGTTTCCAGGCTGTGCGCGTGAAAACACGGCTGAGTGCCAAACCCCTGTGTGTGTCACAGCTGTGTGTTATGAATGTTTGTGATTAAGAGTGCTTGAGTGCACGTTTTATAATTGGTTATGATGCTCATGTGTTGATGCATGTGTAAGTGGCTGTGCGTGTGTATGTGTATGTGTATGTGTGTGTGTGTGTGTGTGTGTGTGTGTGTCTTGCTGAGCTGGTGTAGAGTGGATCAGTCTTCACTTTCAGAGCTCTGAAAGGAAGGATTGACCTAATGCTGACACATATACACCAACTCCATAGAGCTGGTTCCACCTGACCTTTTAACCTTTACACAAACACACAAACACACACACACACACACACACACAAACATGCAGATATCCCACACACAAATGCACACACAAAGCAAGTGCACACACACACCTTTCATACAAATACCTCACTAAACACACACACACATATATACACACATAGCGTAATACATGAACTAGGTGGGCAAATTCACAGCACTCAGATTTGATTAAATACAATATACAGCCATGTGAACACAGGAACAGAGGGAATGCAGATCACAGTCATCACATAGTCATTATCCACACTAACCTATCCTTAAACAGCACAGATCTGAACACACACACATACACTTGTGTGCTCACGTTAAACAGCACAGATCTGAACACACACTTCCACACTGAAAGGGAAGAAGAGTTGGAGGCATCATCAGAAAAGACCTGCCCTTCCCCTCACACCCATTCAGAAGAGTGAGGAAACTTCTGGACTTGTTCGTGTTCAGTTTTCTGCAGGCAGTCATGTGGAAGTTTGAAGTGGGTGGTCTGAGTCGTAGCCTAGCAACACCAAACACATTCAGTTAAGGAAGATAAGCACTAAGCACCTCTAGCTTACAGAGCTCAGTGGAATTACTTTATAGATGTCTAAATAAAGATTTATAGATAGATGGATGGATGGATGGATGGATGGATGGATGGATGGATGGATGGATGGATGGATTACTTTTTACTGTCATTTGTTCACTATTCACTATCAAATATTTAGCATCCAGTAATCCTCTATTCATTGTTTACTTTTTACTACTACTAGCTACTAGCCAACATCCACAATTCACTATTCACTTTTTATTAGTCACTATCAACTATTCACTACCTGTTATCAGCTAATCACTATTATCTACTAATCACTATTGACTGTCAGCTACTCACTATTCTCTACCCTCTAATCACTATTCTCTATGCACTATTGAATACCCTCTAGCAACTATTTATTACTATCACATAACCACTAATTACTACCCACAGTCCACTAATCACTATTCACTATTCACTGTTTACTATCTACTAAACACTATTCACTATCCACTGTTTACTATCTACCAATCACTATTCACCATCCACTGGTTACTATGTACTAATCACTATTCACTAATCTCAACACTAATCTCAATGTCTCATCGTGTCTCATCATTTATTCTTGTTCAAGTGTGTATTTTGTATGTGTTTCAATATGTTTAATAGACCACGAAGGAAAACTGATAGCTGACTAAGTAAGAATAGCCATACCAGTGTGTGTGTGTGTGTGTGTGTGTGTGTGTGTAACAGAGAGAGACAGAGACACAGAAAGAGGTATTGAAGTGGTTGAAATGGAATGATTCGCATGGAGACATTTGGGGCCTGCAGGAATGTCAAATACTGCACACACACACATACACACATAGACACACACACTCATACACACATAGACACACACACACATACACACATAGACACACACACACATACACACATAGACACACACACACATACACACATAGACACACACACTCATAGGCAATAGGAAAGCAGGATTGTATCAACTCTGGTAGCTGCTTTTCCAGTATAGATGGACACGATTTCTTCAGTGTGAAGTGAGTCTAGGACTACGAGTAGGAGTGTGTGTATGTGTGTGTTCTAGTTTGTGTGTGTATGTGTATGTGTGTGTATGTGTTATCCTGTACATAACCATAAACACACAAACACTGATCATAAACACACACACACACACACACACACACACACAAACACATGTCCAACAAGGACACACATTCACAACTCCACAAGTGAGAAAGAGATAAAGAGATAGAGAGGAAAAGAATAGGATGAAAAAGAGAAGCAAGTAGCTTGAAAGGAGAATGAATGCTTCTGTGTGTGTGTGTGTGTGTGTGTGTGTGTGTGTGTGTGTGTGTGTGTGTGTGTGTGTGTGTGTGTGTGTGTGTGTCTGCGCAGATGTCACCAGCTGTTCCTCTCAATACACAGAGAAGAACATCGCCTGCAGCCAAGTCCCTTGCCATCTTTTAGAGAATGTGTGTGTGTGTGTGTGTGTGGGGGGGGGATTACGCTGTAATGAGAGAGAGAGAGGACAGTCGATGTGAGTGGAACCAGAGAAATATCAACAAACATTATTATTATTATTATTATTATTATTATTATTATTAATCATTTTTATTATTATTATTAATTATTATTATTATTATTATTGTTAATTATTATTATTATTATTATTATTAAAACATTATTATTACATTTGATCCCAATTATTATTATTAGTGGAGGCAGCAGTGGTAGAAGTTATAATGGTAATATATTGTTGCTGTTGTAGATCTTGTTATTTTTAATTATTGTTGTTATTGATATTATTGTGTGATATAACAATCCCTACCTGTGATTTGCTGATTCTTGATTTAAACAATTTTTTTTTATCTTTTGCTTACTATTCTGTGTTCATAATTTCATCATCAAAGCTTTAGACATACAAGTGTGAATATGTTTCAGGCCAAATAAGCACCATTGAATTGAACAGAATAGAAATTGAAAGAGAGAGAGAGATGGAGGGAGGGAGAGAGAGAGGGGGGGACACAGAGAGAGAGAAACAGAGAGAAAGAGAAGAAAAGAGAGACAGATATTACCAAATAGAAGCCTGTGGCAAGGTTACCTAAAGAGGACTAATGCACACACACACACACACACACACAAACAGACACAAATTGAATCCATCCATACATACAAAACATCTATATGTCCTCCAGCAGGTGACTTTGAAACAAAAAACAGACAGTGTAAAAAATCTTTCTCTCACTCGCTCACTCTCTCTCCACACACACACTCACTCTCTCTCCACACACACAGACACACTCACTCTCTCTCCACACACACACACACACACACACACACATATACACACTTACTCTCTCGCCACACACACACACACACACACACACAGACACACTCACTCTCTCTCCACACACACACACACACACACACACATACACACTTACTCTCTCGCCACACATTTTCAGATATTTCTTTGTGTGTGTGTGTGTCAACAATAAAAAAAACACAGGATTGAATTCATATACTCTTGCTCTCTCTCCACAAACACACACACACACACACACACACACACACTGACTATGTGTCTGGCAGACAGGAGTTCAGGGTCAAAGGCAAAGCCAAGGTGAAACAGTGTGTGTGTGTGTGTGTGTGTGTGTGTGTGTGTGTGTGTGTATCCTGTGTCTCTGACAGGCTTTCTCCAGTGACTCCACTCAGCTGCTGGAGAGACACTTCCTGTTCCCATCAGTCTCTCATCACCTTTAGCTGCTGTGAGTGGTCACCTCTGCCGCCCGTCAATCGCTTGGGTCTGACCGGGACTAAGCTCCCAGCCACCTCGCCTCAGCAGAAGAGAAAAAACATGTCCGACTCACCTTTTCCTTATACCATCTCCTTTCCTCTCCATGTACTTTAACTTCTTTTTCTCTGTCTCTGTTTTTTTCCAGTGAAACCTTTTTCCTGTCATTCTCTTTGAGGTCCTACTGTTTGGAGTATTTCTTTTGAAACACTTGTGAGGGGATAGTCATCTTACGGCATGCAACTTTTCTACTTCGTAAGGCCCCCCATAACCATGACAACGTCAGTCAGAACTCGCTGATGCAGGGCGGCAGAACCCATCCGTTAGCGGCTCAAAGAACGACGATTGAAAAGCAAAAGGGTGGCAACCCACTTAAACACACACATGCGTAAATCCAACACATTTGCACACACACACACACACACACACACACAGACACATGAACCTGCTCTCAACACATCTACACACACACACACACACACACACACACACAAACACAAACCCAACACATCTACACACACACAGATGTACACACATAAACACACACGTGAACCTGCTCTCAACACATCTACACACACATCTACACACACACACACAAACACACACACACTCACACACATCAGCTCTTTTGGGCAAACAGACATCCTCACGCACACAGGAAGACGTGTGCAAACTCACACACATACACAAACACACACACACACACACCTCCGACTGGGGGGGGGGGGGGTAAGGAAGGCCACAGCTTGTCTAAAGTCTGCCTTGGAACTGCTTTCCCTCACGTGACTGTTCTTCTGTAACACGGAACAGACAGGATGTGTGTGTCTGTCAGCGACCATTCACTGAGTCACCTGTGCGGAAATAAGCTGAGAGGGAAGTGCTGACGCAGGCAGTGGAGCTCCTCAAACACATCCTTAACTCTGGAACATGAGTACACTCTCACCTAACCTCCCAGTTAGAAATGTACCCTTATAACACTCCTTATAACACTCGTTATAACACATCCTAACTCTGGAACACGAGTACACTCTCACCTAACCTCCCACTTGAAAGAAACATATCCTTACATACACATACACACACATACACACATACCCCACCTCCCCAAGGGAACATATAACACACATCCTTATTCTAGAATATACATGCATACACACACACACACACACACACACACACACATACCTAACCCCCAGATGAAAGGAACACATAACATATCCTTAGTTCTAGTATGTGTGTACATACACACGCACATACACACACACCAGGAATGCACACCTCCCACCACCCCCATAGGAACATATAACACACACTTATTCTAGAACACACACACACACACACACTTACACACGCATACATTTAATCCTCCTTTTGAAAGGAACACATAACATATCCTTATATCTAGTATGAGTACATACACACGTACACACAAATGCCAGGCATGTATCTACCCTCACCCCATCTACCCTCAAAAGAACTATAACACATACACACACACACTCACACTCACACACAACCACATCAGCTCTTTTGGGCAAACAGACATGTTCACGCACACAGGAAGACGTGTACAAACTCTCTCTCTCTCTCTCTCTCACACACACACACACACACACACACACACACACACACACACACCTAACACTGTCTTCATGTATTTCCATTAACTAATAAACCCTCAGGAGGAAAAAAACAAACTCATGAATTGACTAACACACATGCTAGTGTTAAACTGAAACACACACACACACACACAGAGAGAGAGAGAGAGAGAGAGAGAGAGAAACAAC
Organism: Sternarchorhynchus goeldii; assembly: GCA_028565775.1. Classification (NCBI taxonomy): domain Eukaryota; kingdom Metazoa; phylum Chordata; class Actinopteri; order Gymnotiformes; family Apteronotidae; genus Sternarchorhynchus; species Sternarchorhynchus goeldii. Next base: position 1,508,419 of record JAOXYF010000005.1, read on the forward strand.
TGGCAATTCAAAAGATATGTACTAAATCCTTAGACACTACATTTCCATTAAACATACATTACAGTGCATTGTACCACTGAGAATACGTGGCAACCCATAACAAATGCTGAGAGACTATACACGCTGCAGTGGGGACAGCCCTGTGACCTTAAAGGGGTTGCCAGGTGCTCCGCGTACGACTCCGCTGGGGCTAAACGAGGGCTTTGGTCTTTGAGGCGCACGTCAGGCTGCTGATGTAAAAACGGCGCCCTCGCCAGTCTTAAAGACCGCCCAGAGGATTCAGCTGCCTATTGTCTCCAGTACGCATGTTTCACTCAGCAGGCGGTCACATGGCAACCGCTCCGAACGGTGGTCCGCAGGGGTGAGGTGTGGCTCGCATAAGTCGGCCGAGACTAACTTTTTCCACGGTGTTACAAAGAGCCCTCCTCTAAGTCTCTAACCCTCTCTGTTTTTTTGTGTTTTTATTTTTTTTATTTCCAAAAGGGAGGGTAGGAGGGATTGCTCAAAAATTCCTTTTCATTGTTTCTCCTCCCTCTGTTACGCTCTCTCCCTTCTTTCTAATTCTCTCTCTCTCTCTTTTTCCCCCTCTTTCTTCATCCCTCTTTCTCAGCTGTTTCATCTTGTCATAGCTGAGCAACATGACAGCAGCACGTGATTGTAGCATGCCATGGCAACCACAGCACTTCACTGAGGGCTGCAAGAGTGTGTGTGTGTGTGTGTGTGTGTGTGTGTGTGTGTGTGTGTGAGAGAGAGACAGATTTGAAAGAGAGAGGCTAAAAGGAGTGGAGGGTCCAAGGAAACCTCCACGATCCCTGCTAGTGAGCTCTGCGCACGACAACTGAACCTGGCACCTACGGAATTCCGAATCGAGCGGAATCCATCAAAGGGGAATCTGTAGAGCAAAACTGCCAACTCTCTCTTGCACAGCATCCATCAAATATTCACTTTATTCATCTGTCAGACACTGTGATGCGTGTGTGTGTGTGTGGGGGGGGGGGGGTTCATTATACAGTGTGTCATGTGTGTTTGTTGTAAGTGTGTAGTGTGTCATGTGTGGGGTAAGCGCACAGTGTGTTGTGCGTGTGGGATAAGGACTAGATGACATAGAGAGATATCAGTGATAGCTGTAGCCTGAATGCTACAGAGATGACAGTAGAGAGATACCAGTCGTAGCTGTAGCCTGAATGCTACAGAGATGACAGTAGAGAGATACCAGTCGTAGCTGTAGCCTGAATGCTACAGATATGACACTAGAGAGATATCAGGAATATCTGTGGCTTTCATGAAAATGATGCACTTTTTCTACAGTAAAGGATTGCTAAGAGAGTGAAAGATGGCCAGCAATTCATCCACTGGTACACGAAATGATTCAGTATAAAGAAGAGATTATAAACTCTGATGTAAAGTGAGCACTTTTTAAAAAAAGTGCTATGTTTTGATCAAATAAAAATGTTCAGACTGACATCATGCAGATTAATATTTCAGGATTATCAGGTCGCTAAAATATTCTTCCACGCAGCATCGTTTCTTAGTAAAAATGATGACCGATGTGGTGTTCGCGTGTTATTAAGATCTTACACTTGTCAGATTGAGTCATTTCTTGAGTAGCTTGAGTCCATGTATTTGATATGGATAAACAGAGCAGCTTTTGTTTGCTTTTGTGTTGTTATGTTCATTATCATGTTCAGACTATGAACTGTTATGTGGCTTCATAACACTGCAGGACACACACACACATGCACATGCACCGACACAAAACACTAAACACTTAAAATACAGCAGTGCACAAAACACACATACCTGCCACACGTAAGCCTGTACACACCAAATCCACATTCATGCAAACGTGTCAAACACACATGTAAACCTGTACACATCATCAGCACACACATGTAAACACCTCTAACACACTTGGCAAGTTTGTTTCAGGCAGAAGCATGTGCAGATTATCATTCTAATATCCGCCATTGTTTACAGCAACTCTCAGAACTCTTCTGCTCCTCGTTTTTGTCCCATTACTGCCATTTCCTGTGCACACACACACACACAGACACACACACGGCAAGCCATTATCAGCTCTTTTCCACTGTAAGTTTCTGAGCAGATGAGGGCATGAGACTTGGAGACGAGCACACTGTTGCTTAGGTGCTGAGTTAAGACACACGCAATCAGTTCAGCACTCAGAAACACACACCATCCTCTCCCATTAGTCTGAACAACAGCACTACTCCCTCTCTCTCTGTCTCTCTCTCTGTCTGTCTCTCTTTCTCTGTCTCTCTCTCCCACTCTCTCCGTCTCTCTCTCTCTTGCTCTGTCTGTGGTATTAAGTATTAGGAGTATTAAGAGGTCAACAGCTGGTTGCTTACCCTGACTTGAGTGCATTAACCTTGCAGGCCATCCTTTAGTGGTGAGGGAGGGAAAGAGAGAGAGAGAGAGAGAGAGAGAGAGAAAACAGAGGAGGATTTGCCTTCATAGAAAAGATTCCAGTTGGGTTTCTGGAATAAAACTATGAACATGTTCAACACATGAAGCTATGATGAAGGACCAACAACTTGTGTGTGTGTGTGTGTGTGTGTGTGTGTGTGTGTGTGTGTATCATGAGGTTCCTAAACTCCCCCATGGGATTAGAGAGCTGCTCATGTCTAAACAGGGTTTATTCTTCACACCAGTGTGTACATACACACACACACACACACATACACACAAACATTAGAGCAGTAGTCCCTGATTAATACAAAGGTTCTTTTTGAACTTCAGCAAACCTTCTCAAGCAAACATGGCAAAAGAACACACCCACACGACTCTCATGTGATTCTAATCTCTCTCTCCCTCTCTCCCTCTCTCTCTCTCACACACACGCACACACTCACACTTAACCTGATCTCATCACTCTCCTTCTCTCTTCTCTTCCTAATATTGCTCTGTGTATACCATCTGAATCATGTGTTGTTGTGAGGATATCCATGTGTATGTACACACACACACACACACACACACACACACACACACACACACACACAAAGCAAACATAAGGTAAGACTAAACCACTGAGCTTCAAGGTCTAATATGTGTATAGATGTGCTGAAACCTAGGCTGTCTTTTTGAGCGTGCATGTGTGTGTGTGTGTAAGTTGTCTTTATTCAGTATTTGGTTGTGTGTGCTCAGGTTGGGCCTTGTGTTCAGGTGACAATGGTAACAGGTGTTTCAGTGTTTACCTGTTTACTCAGGATAAAATATAAACGCAGCTGCAGATGCAGATGAAGAAACACACACACACACACACACACACACACACACACACACCGTCCTCCACCCAAGGAGACATGTCTCTTCAGATGACCCGTCTGTTTTACCACATCAGATGGAGAGATGGGTGGGTGGAGCCCGACCTCCGTCTTCTGGCTGTAGACAGGGTGGGTGGAGACCTCCGTCTTCTGGCTGTAGACAGGGTGGGTGGAGACCTCCGTCTTCTGGCTGTAGACAGGCAGACAGTCAGCTCGGTCCGAATGAGGTCAGGTCAGGGCCAGGTGGAATTGAGGAGAGCGAGGAATTGAACTACAACTTATTTCAACAGCTAGGATTGAAATGTTACCCGTAATGTTAAATGTTAATGTTAACCCCTAACCCTAATCCTAGGGTTACAATGGTGGAACTTTACAAAAGATTCTAAAATGGCATACAGTGCATGCAGTGTGTGTGGGGGGTAAGTGTACAGTGTGGGTGTGTTGGGGGTTTGTTAAGTGTGTGGTATTTACAATTCACACTATTACAGCTGGACACTCTCCTACTTCACTCAGTTTGCATTCTGATTCATCCCCAAAATTTTTTCTCAAATGTGAAAAAATTCAAAAAAATTAAAGAGCAGAATTTTAATATTCACTTTATACTTACCCACACCTACCCACTCTCTCTCTCTCACACACACACACACACACACCCTCCTCAATGACTTGCGCTTGCTCTGTTCGATGGCTGGACTCACTTAACCGGATTTGGCGTGAGTTGAGCGTACGACTGCGGTTTAGGGGAGGAGAATCACCGCCGTCTTCGCTCTGATCTCCTCTGCAGCTCCTCTCCACTCCCACAGATCCTCCCCTGCTACGACCTTCCAGCCTGGCTCCGCTCCTCTCTGACAAACCGCACAGATGCACAGAGAGCGCTCACTGGGACCCCAGTTCTCTGCCCTCCGCCAGGCGAGATTAATACTTGTATCTGAAAACCCATAATGTGGTTGAGTTGAATATGGTGTGAATGTGTGTGTGCGTTCACGCACGCATGTGTGTGTTGATAAAGAGAGAGACAAAGAGAGAAAGGATAGTTCTTAATTCTTAAACTAATCTGGTAAAGGCTTTTATTTTGGAAGAGTAGCTGAGCAGTGGTGTTGTTTTCTCTGTGTTCGTTCTGCTGGGTCTCTGTCTGACCCTGAGGTGGGCGGGGCCGACCTCACAAATCCCTGCAATTACATGCTTCCTTTCACACCGAGACAATGGGCTTACCAAGCATCCAGAAAAATGTCTTTATTGACTTTGAGGAGTTCTGAATAGATATTATTCTCAATTGATTTTTCTGGTCTGTTTCCTCCAACAGTGTCAATAATAAGTTCAGATTCTGAAGAAGGGCATCTTATTAAAGTATTTACAGGAAACTACATAAACAACTGAAACACATAGTACAAACAGAGCCATTTGAGAAGTCCCACAATCAACACACGGTCTTAATAATTTGATCTTAACAATGAATTGATTTTCACATATTTTGTACACATCTTCTATTATGAGATCATAGCAAAGCAACAGGACACAAACATTTAATTTCATTTCATGTTCACTTTCATATTCTTTTTAATTCGAGAAAGATTTATCAATAGAATTTTCCATTTACAAAAAACAAGACAAACTGGACAAAACAAAATAAAAGTTTTGAGTCGTTAACCTCTGGGCTAAGGATGAAATAAGTTAATGGATTACTGTCTTTCTCATATCCTACCAAGTAGGGCATCCTGGGAGATGCAGTCTCAGAGAGCCTTTCAAGAACCTGTTCTAAAACATGTCTATGTTCTAAAACACTACACCAAACACGGTACCACTGTAGCTGTTTACACACATCTCCTCATGGAAATCCCTCAGGACTTCAGTACCTGTTACGAACAACAACAATAAAAATCTTTAAATCATGGAAAAAAGTTATGTAAATATCTGTCACATAAGGCACTTGGTGAAAGATAATTACACTTAATCCACATACAAGGCCATTCAGAAACCACATGATCCTATGGCCAATCAGAAGCCAGATGATCCTGTGACAAATCAGATTCCAAATGATCCTGTGGCCATTTAGAAGCCTGTTGGTCCTGTGGACTTTAAGGAGCCAGTGGAACCACTCACTGTCCTGTTCATTCACTGTTCCATCCCCACAGTTTCAGATTAAGACTAATCCTAATATTCAACACAGCTTACATGCAGCTCAGACAGAGAGAGGGGTTAGGAGTATCAGAGGCATTGATGGCAGTGGAATCCTCCCTCTTGGTGGCATTACAACCTCTTATCTCCTGATAAAAACCCACCTCCAGACACCACCCCCCCGACCCCACCTCCAGACACCACCCCT
>JAOXYF010000005.1:1516729-1527484 GCA_028565775.1 Sternarchorhynchus goeldii
CGATCTGAATATTCCTTTATTGTGTCTGTTAGAGAGATCGTGTGTGTGTGTGTGTGTGTGTGTGTGTGTGTGTGTGTGTGTGTGTGTGTGTGCGCATTCTCAGCAGGGATCTTCATAAATCTGTCAGCAGACAAGGGGCAGAGAACCACTGATGCTACACTGCCCTTCAACCAAAACAACCGGCCCGGGGAGTTATGGACAGAGCGATGGAGAGAGAGAAAGGGATCAAAAAAGAGACAGACAGAAAGGAAGGTGAGAGAGACCGGCTGAGCGAGACCCATGCAAATAAACATTCTGTAGCTAAAATGTTCCACTGAACTACTCTTTCAAACCAAAAGAGATTAGTGAGTGTCTAAAAAGAACTCAAAACAAAGACTCAGCCAATCCACTGTGTGTGGAGGGCGGGGGGGGTTTAGATACATATGTGATCCATGACTAAATATGTTTAGCAACTTTGTCATGTGGCTCCCTCTAGAGGCAATCTCAGCACATGGCGCCATCGGACTTCGCACAGCCTGAAGCCCACCGTCCTCACACAGGGAAGACACTGTGACTGAAAACGGAGGTGCTTTACATAGGCAGATAAGAGCTGATCCCAGGTCAGCGCGGGACCGGCTCCTAAACGTCCCCCTGCACACAGCCTCGCAGCGGCAGGTCTGATCTAGAACAGTCTTGCATCATTTCCTTCTCAATGTGCTGCAAGGGTGTAGTTAAGCCATCACTATGAGTGTGGGTGTGCAGAGCGTACAGATGGACCTTCATAAAAACCATTCTAATTCCTTTTTTATGAAACTTCAGAAACGTCTTGGGAACTGAAAGTCACGTATCCAATCAGTATCCGAATATTTTATATATCCCAGAGTAAAGTGATGGATGGAAAGGTTCAATCTAAATGATTTGTAATTCTCACTGTTCTGATAAAAACCAATTTCTCAAAGTAACGGTAAAATAAATAACTGTAACAAAGGGAAATATACTGAACACCATATTTATGCTTATCGAGAACATCAACACTGAGGGAACTGTAAAGCGAAAGGGGTTATTCAGCTGGAGAAGGCAGTGCAGTGCGACAGGTGGAGGAAGATCTTCACTCTGAGGCAGTGCGACAGGTGGAGAAGGGACAGGTGGAGAAGCCGGAGAGGTGGAGAAGCCGGAGAGGTGAGACTAACCTGGTGCACAGTACATCTTAGCAACAGCATTAGCATCACACAACTCCTCTACTTCAGACCAGCTGCAGAAATAAGTCAACTCCACATGACCTGAGGGGAGGGAGAGAGAGAAAGACTGAAAGAGTTAAACAGACAACAGATGTATGAGTGAGTGAAAGAGAGACAGAGACAGAACATTATCTGGCTAATTAAACGGAGAGCAACCCCATATATCCACTAAAAGAGGCTGAAAAAATCACAATCTGCCCCTAAAATGAAATGGCTCCACCCCCCTACCGTTTACTCGTCTCTGTCTCACCACACACACACACACACACCCACACACACACACACACACACACACTGAATTAGGGAGGTGGTAATTGCTGTGGTTTGGGTGCTAACAGGGTTTCATTGGCAGTAATGTTGTTATTAACCATTAGAGCCTGGTAGACCTCTGATCACTAAGCAGGGTACCTGAGCCCAGGCGCACAGGAAAGCACCAAAACAGCAGGAAAACGCAGCGAGAATGAGAATTTATTCATACCTTACCAATTGTTAGTGTGTGTGTGTGTGTGTGTGTGTGTGTGTTGTATGTTTGTACAGACATGCATGTGCGTGTGTGCATGTGTGTTTGTGTGTACAGCATACTGAGGTTCTGCAGTATGATTTTATGGCTGTGTGTATGTGTACCTCTGTTGTAAAGCAGTTTACTGGGGCTGTTGTGGTTGTGTGTGTGTGTGTGTGTGTGTGTACCTCTGTGGTCCAGCAGTATGTTGCTGGGGTTGAGGTCTCTACAGATGATGCCCTCCTGGTGCAGGGCATCGAGAGCGAGAAGCATGTCTACTGCCCAGGTTCTCACCAGTGTCTCAGGAATGTGTGTGTGCAGTGCCACTTCTGCCAGCCCGTCCAGTTGGCGGAACAGTTCTGACACACTCCGCCCCTCCCCCGGCTCCTCCGCCCCTGTACCCGCAGCGGCGAGAGACTGGGGTGAGGCGGGTCTAGGGTGAGGGTCGGGGGACAGCATCGGGTCCGACTGGGAGAGGGGCGGAGTCAGAAGGCTGGAGGGGGAGGCGGAGCCAGAGAGAAGGGGAGAGCTGGAAAGTGTCCGAGAGCCTGTTTTACTGTGGACGGAGGAGGTGTAGTCTTTCTGCCCATCAGTGTCTGAGTGGCTACAAGACACAGAAGAGGTGGAGACATCTCTCTCGAATGACAGGTCCAGCCCTGCTTCCTCTCCTAGCTGCAGGACATCTGGTTTGCCAAATTTAGGCGAGGGCTTGGCCTCTACGGCAAAAGCCACGCCTGCAGCTACAAGCTCCTCTTCCAAATCATCCACAGTGACCCCAGTGACCCCTCCAACCCCAGGCAGGTTGACCAAGAGGTCAGGAGGTCGCCCGTCGTCCACGTAGCATGCAGTAGCGTCCTCCACCATGGCCTCTTTAAACGAGATCACGGGCACGGACTCGTTAGAACCCTGGTCACTGTCAAACCGCCAGAGGTCGGTCACATGACCTTTGACCTCCACAACCTCACCCACCTCCAGCGGGTCCTCCGTCACGTCGGTGATCTCTGACCCCAGGTCAGAGGTCGAGAACAGTGTTCTGGAGATGCCGGTGCTCTCCTTGCTGTTGACGGGGAACAGTTCCGTCGAGGAGCGAATCGACTGGTCCAAAGGGAGGAGGTGGGGTAGTTCTCTGGGCTCCTCCTCCTCGGTGAAGAAGCACAGCTCCTGCGCAGTGATTGGAGAGCATAGGCAGTCAGTGCTTAGCGACGAACGGGCCTTGGCTCGCACCCGCCCCATGGCAACGTCCGAGCCCTCTCCTCCCAGCGCGTTGGGGTCTTCCTCCGCTTCTTCTGCGTCGTCCTCTTCCTCGCCCAGCACCTCCGACTCGACTTTCTCTTGCTCGTACTCATTGCATAGTGTCAGGTAGCTGTTTGTGCACTCCTCCTCTGACGTGTCCCCGGAGTTCGCCAGGGGCGCCACCCGACCGCTCTCCCCCAGGCCGGGCTCTCCGAGCTGGGTCAGGCCCGCTGGGGTGGCCCCCTCTTCCTGGAGCTCCAGGCTGGGTCGGGAGCTAGCGCTGGCCGAGGTGCCCGGGGTGGCATCCAGGGTCCCAGCCTGGTGCCCCGAGGCCACATGGGACTTCTGGATGAAAGGGATGTCGAAGCTGTTGTCAGGACTGTCAGCGTGCAGGTACTTGGTGATGTGAGACCACAGTTTACCTCCTAAAAAGAACGAGAGAGAAAAGGGAATGAGAGATTGAGAACGAGAGAGTCTTTAAGCGTCTTTAGAGGTCTAATCATAAAGTAGCTTTACAGAACAATAAATTAGCCAAACCTCAAATCCTGTAATTAACCTGCTCCACCGAAGCAGCGCTCGAGAGCTAATCAGCGAGCTCCCTCAAGAACAACACACTCCGTACTCCCTGAACCCCTCTCAGGCTAGAGCAAGGCTTCAGGGAGCATTCAGAACAAACTCTGCAGTCGTTACCAGAGAAGCCGTGTGAGTCCTTACACGTTGTCTCCATTATCTACCGTTTCATATGAGAGACGCTTGCAACGTGCTGTGTCAGAGTGGAGGAGTGTTGTGTTACATGGGGGAGTGGGGTGGGAGTACCAGGGAGTGTTGTGTTACATGGTGGAGTGGGGTGGGAGTACCAGGGAGTGTTACACAGGGGCACCAGTTACAGACAGAAGCTGTAAGGTGACTGCAATATAAATAGCCAGGCTTTTAAAACGGTACCACTTCACTTCTAACAGATTGTAAGTCTTAAAACACGCACTAGCGGGCGCGCACACACACACACACACACACACACGCACACACTCGTGCACAGCTGTGTGGTGAGTGATTGGAGGGGAACATCTGCTGTGTTAACAGGATGAATTGGCTCTTCGGCACTGAGATAATGACACCACACCGCCAAATTATTCCAGACCACAAACAAAAGCAAAACAAACAAACAACAAAACAAACAAGGCTGGGGGAATGTCACCCAGGTCAGCCCCAACTCCCTGCCTGGAACCCACAACTCATGTGTTTTCTACACATGGAACAGCAGGACTGAACGAAGAGAATGAGAAGCTCCAGGCAACATCCTCGAAGTGAAGCGAAAGGTTATTATACAGAACATTAAACTAATAGTGCTGGTTGTTTTGAGGGTTTTTTTTTAGCTTTCCTCTTCTGAGTTCCTCTGAGTGAACGCACAACATCTCTTGTGTTATTTCAGCATGCGGCTAATCTTATGGGGGTTTTAGTCAGTGGTTTGCAAGCGAAGCGGGACATTTAAGCGGGATGTTGACACGGGACTCAGCTAGACTTGTGCTGTCGATACTTGAGAGGTTTCAGCCAACTTATTAACATGATGTTACTCAAATGACTGCTCTGAGATTAAGTGGTTTATTCGTTCCAATATAAACACAAACCTGAAAGCAGATGTGTGCCCTGATACACACACACACACACACACACACCAGAGAATAAGGAGACGCAGGTGTTAGTTTAGTTAATGATCCAGAGCAGCACCTGCTACCATAGATAATGACCTGTGACACGAGTCTAACAAGGACAGAGAGAGACGAGCATGTGTGTGTGTGTGTGTCAGGTGGAAGGAGAGAGAACAACTTGCCGTGACAGGCCAAGAGGCAGGGAGAGAGAAGGAGCACCCAGACAGACAATAGTGAGAGAGAGAGACAGAGAGAGAGAGAGAGAGAGAGAGAGAGAGAGAGAGAGAGAGAGAGAGAGAGGAGCAGACAAAAATGGCAGGTGAGAGCAAAAGAATGAGGAGAGCGACACACTGACATGCCTTCAGTCAGAGCTGACGTGAAGCCTTCAGTGAGTAAGAGAGAGAGAGAGAGAGAGAGAGAGAGTGAGAGAGAGAGAGAGAGAGAGAGAGAGAGAGAGAGAGACACATACCCTCAGCATACTGCAGCAACAGGAAGATGGAGTCATCCGAGATGATGAACTTCCTGAGCCGTACCATGTTGGGCACAGCGCGGGGTACAACAGTCTTCCTCACGCGCGCGCACTCACTACTCTTCCTCAGCCCCTGGAAAACACACAAACGGACTTAACTCTTTCCTCTTCTCCATCAGCATTAGGTCCAAAGCAGATGTCAGCTGTGACATGCACACACACGCAGGACTGCCATAAACCCTTTAGCTTCTACTGACACCTCATAAACAAATGATATTCAATTACAAATAGTAGCGCCCGCACACCCCCTCATCTATCTGACTTAACTCTCCTGTCAGAGGCCAGAGCCGTGTGTGTGTGTGTGTGTGTGTGTGTGTGTGTGTGTGTGTGTGTAAGGACATTGGCATCATCTGTGCCCATGCCATCAGCATCTGGACCCTATCCAGAGCAGAGACCACAAATAATGGCACCATATACACCCACACACACACCCACCCACACACACACACACACACACACACAAACACACGAATACAGAGGTTTGTGTCTCTCTCTCCGAGATGCCACTTTTGCTGGAACACACTGATGTCCATGGCACCAGGTGACACTGTGTGTCAAAGAGAGAGAGAGAGAGAGAGCACTAATGGCTGACCCAGGTACAGTCCCTGCTTTCCACATCCTATACATCCTATTAAAAGGCTGCAGCCTGGTGCAGCAGGCAGCTGATCCTGGGTCAGCCGCTGCCCCTCTGCATGGTGCCTCACCTTGAGGATGAGGGTCTCCTGAGTTCTCTTGTCCATGACCAGCAGCACCTGCACGCAGGACAAAAACATGAAAAACAGGAAGCAGCAGGAACGCCAATACATAAACCATGTTGTTACCATGGTGACTGGAAAGTAGACATCTGTGCTTTCCACTGTTCCTGTTAGCATGTACAGGATACTGAACATCTCCCCTCACATAAACACTGCAATAGTACACTAACCCTGACCCTGACCCTAACACTGGAAGAAAAGAATGCTCAAGTTATATATCTGTGTTATTTATGTGTCATACACAGATCACTATTTGTGTGTTGTGTGTGTGTGTGTGTGTGTGTGTGAGTGTGTATTGTGTGTGTGTGTGTGTGTGTGTGAGTGTGTATTGTGTGTGTGTGTGTGTGTGTGTGTGTGAGTGTGTGTTGTGTGTGTGTGCTGCATGATCGTTCCTCTTGTATGAACATGCACATCAATAAAGACAGAAGCATCATGGCAGACTGAGACATGCAAGCGTTACTCTTTGCCTCACCTTGTCAATGACCCCTAGCACTCTGTAGTTGTGCAGTTCATCAGCCTGACTCTGATGACCCCACGACCCCTTACAACACTGAGCAGCCAGTGTCTAGAGAGAGGGAGAGAGAGAGAGAGGGATGGAGAGAGGGAGAGTGAGTCAGGAGAGGAGGTGGAGGGAGATGGGGAGAGAGACTGTCAGTTATATACAAGTTAAATCCGTCAGTTAAATACAAGTGTTAAGGGGGTCACACAGCTCCCTGGTGGATGGCAGAGGTGGAGCAGAGCTGATGGGTTCTGCACTGACCCGGTTCTGGGTGGAGTTCTGACCCATAATGCCCTTCAGGTGGGTGTTTGAGATGACCTCAGCTCGCATAAGATACTCAGCTGTCTTCTTCTTCACAGCCTCTCTCCTGCTCAGATTCAACTCCCCTAATACACACACACACACACACACACACACACACACACACACACAAGTTAAATGCCATCCCCAAGTTGGCAGACAGGGATACCCGTGTTTTTTATTGCTAACTAGTGTTTTTATGTTTTAAACAGAAGCAGCAGTACCAATCACAATGCCACTGTAGACGCACTGTTGCCCTTAGCAACGTACGTCTTCGCCAGGGGACCCCGCAGAGGCTCAACAACCTGCAGTGGGTTTTTCGAGTGTAAAAGTTGTAAAGCGCCTGTTGATTTTAAGACTGCAGAATGTAACAAATCACAAGGCAGTTGTAAAAAAAAAAAATACATAAAAGTGGAGTGAACGGTTTTATTTGCTTGTTTGTTTGTTTTATTTACTGTTTCTTTGTTATTTGTTCCAGCTGTCTCTGAAAAGCCAGGACTCTCCACACATTCCAAAAGCCTGGGGGAGGGGCAAGCCCATCACCCCTTGAGTAATGGCTCCTCCCACCTGGCACCGCCCACCTCAGGCCCATTCACTCCTCACTGCAGAAGCTGGTGACCCTGTTGGCACTGGTTTTAAATCCTCCCGCCACTCTTCAGCACAGCAAGTTCCATTATAGATGATTTTCCAGTCTGAATGTCACAGTCTGCTCCTGGACTGTCAGATATGCCCCTTTATCTTGTCAGCATCAGGTCTCACAAAACAAATATTAAATCTCTTCGGTTAGGACTTGCAAACTGAGCGCTACATGTCAAACTCCCATCTTCAGAAAAAGAAGCCAGTTCATGAGGAGGGAGTCAGTTCCCTTTCTCATTGCTTCTGCTAACCCTGACACCACACCGTTCTGAAAGAACCAGCTGGACAACGCTGGCCCGAGGTTAACGTGAAGGCCCATCTCCGTCCTGCACCACCCTCTCCTCCACCCTAGCTGATGTCCAGCTGACCGCAGCAGCCGATCCACCTCCACGCGTTCACATCTGCCCAAGCAGGTGACGGCCCGTTCGCCAAACACAGAACCCAGCTGGTATCCTCCTCCGGATTCACCCGCCGGGAAACCCACGCTCGGGTCCAGAGACGTTCCTGTCCTTCTGTGGTTCTCATCGATGTTGAGAAGCTGGTGTGGGTGTGTATGTTCCTCTCCAGTTCTCTTCCTGCCATGACGACCACTCAATTACATGTACCTCAGTTCAATGATAGGGACACGTTTGGGAAAGGAAGTCAGATGCCAAAAAAACTAGTAATTGTGGAGGAATAGGATGTTTCCAGCACCAAAGGGGGTGGAACGGGGGAGGGTGGTTGTAAAAACTCAATACACATTCAGGTTTCGGTCTCCATGACATCTGCTGAAGTCTATTGTACTTCTTGATCTCTTTCTCTCTGGCACAGGAAGTGTCAGTGCGCTTTGCATAATCTAATCAGAGCAGCATGTGACAGATTAATCATCCACACTTCTCTCTCTCAGCTGGGGTCAAGGAGTGTTGACTGTCCTGTAGTTCAATCAGCCGCTGATCAACGTCATCTCTATCCAGCTGGATGTAAAGATGTCACTGTGTAACCTCAAACTGAGTCAAGAGATGCTCCAGTCATCAGCGAACGAGGTTTTGCTCCACTGTGTGTAAATAACGGCAAAACGAGCACGGAGCTGAGGAACGTCGAGGTGGCGCAAGCGAGGGGGTCCAAACGCTCACAGACGCAGACGTCCAAAGAGAAGGACTGGATCAACCAGACAAATCCTGAACACCAGTGGGGGAAAAAACTGAACGATCATGAAAAAGGTTTTTCATGGGGCGGGGAAAAAAAAACAAACCACTGAAGAAAACAACTGATGACAAAAAAACCCCACAAAACTATTGAAGGAAACAGACACATCCCTGCTCTACACACACGACAAAATCAACACACTGCCCTGTGTGGGAGTTCAGAGTGTTTTATACACATATATGAAGACTGTTTCTGCATCTTTCACCACATCTGGTTTAATGAGTGCACTCATCTTATATTGGGATATTTACCACAGCACTATTACAATATCATATGTGTGTGTGTGTGTGTACCTTGAACTCCCTGCAGTAGCAAGTCCACCCCGATGCGGTAATAAGTTAGAGCAGCAGTGAAGTCCTGTTCCACCTCCTTCTGAAGGGCCAGGCTGATCTGCTCACTGGCTCGCTCCAGGTAGTCCTTCTTGCGTAGGCTGGAGGGGAAGAGCGCCCCCCTGCTGGGCTCTAGCTCCGGCCTGCTCGGCGAGGCGTCCCGCCTGCTGCCCCCTGCTGGTTGCTTTGGGGAACTGCCGCCCGAGGCCATTCCATCGTCCAGCTCGGCCAGGGAATCTCCGTCCACCAACAGAGAGATCAGATCGCTGTCACTGGACAGACCTGTCGAGAAGGATCTGTGAGCAGGCGGCAAGTATTCAGGACACACACACACACACACACACACAAACTTCTAGCAGAGTTAACCTCTTCTCCACAGAGAGCACCAGAAAGGGTATCTGCCTTTCATACAACCAATTGGTGACTTTCACATACTGCCGAGATGATCCTGGTTTTACGGCTGTGATTACAGATGAGCTCTCATTCACCTCCATGCTCTGACTGACTGATCCCGGTCAAATCATCCACTCCACCAATGTCCTTATGAACTGAGTGCAGATACACACAAGGGAAACAAAGAGACAGAGAGGGAGAGAGATGGAGACGAAGGAGCATGAAGAAGGAGAAAAGAGGGTAAATGCAAGTGCTGTTCAAAACGCTAGATGTCAGCAAAGGTTTATACACTATTAACTACAATATCTCATTACAATAATGGCATTCTGGATGGTGAAGGAGTCAAATGTGGGGTTACAGCGCCCTCTGCTGGTAAGAGTGAATGCTACTGGACCAGCAGCAAAGTTAACATAGTACTACACTAAAGGAATATGCAACACATATCCCTACACACTCTGTGTGTGTGTGTGTGTGTGTGGGTGAGTGTGTGTGTGAGAGAGAGAAAGAGAGAAAGTGTGTGTGTGTGTGTATGTGTGTGTGCGCGCATACAACCACCACACTACAGGTGAGAAATGAGCTTAAATCGAGGGAATTCTCAACTCTTAATGTATAAAGCCAAAATATTAGTAAGTCTTAATCACATGTTTTAAAGATACAAATAATTTTGAAAACTTTCCCCCTGAATAAAAAAAGTGTGTTTTTCCATTTGCATTTTCAGTGTATTTGAAAGCAATGTTTCTATAACTAATAACAGTGAGGGGGTTCTGTGTGTGAGGAGGAGTGTTGTTTCTATAGTAACAGAGAGGGGGTTCTGTGTGTGAGGAGGAGTGTTGTTTCTATAGTAACAGTGAGGGGGTTCTGTGTGTGAGGAGGAGTGTTGTTTCTATAGTAACAGAGAGGGAGGGTTCTTTGTGTTGACCAGTTTCAAGTGTTCATGTTTGAGTTGATTTTGTCTCGTAGGCGGTTCCTGATGTGGTTTTGGGTTTATCACAATATACATGATAATGGTATAGCACTGTGACATAAATAAGCACGTACGTGCGCGCGCGCACACACACACACACACACAGATACACACAGATGTGCACACACACAGATACACACAGACACACTCATTCCTCGTACATATACAAGCAATTAAGCACACAGCAACTCACAGCAACTCACTGTATACACACACACACACACACACACACACACACACACACACCGTCAGAACTGCAGTCTGATAGACTGTCGGCCAAGAAGTCCGAGAAGGGTTCTGCTGGTCCGATGAGCTCTGAGCCGTCCTGAACCTCACCGTCCTAAACAAACAAACAAACAAACAAACAAACAAACAAATAAACAAACAAACAAAATAATAATGTAAAGATGAAGTACAGCAGGATGAAGTGCCACAGACATAATGTGATAGCAACAGAAACCTGAATGCAGGAAGTTGGAGTGTGTGTGTGTGTACGTGTGTGTGTGTGTGTGTGTGTGTGTGTGTGTGTGTGTGTGTGTGTGTGGGTGTGTGTGTGTGTGCGCGCGTGGG
>JAOXYF010000005.1:1537501-1577501 GCA_028565775.1 Sternarchorhynchus goeldii
GATATATATATATATAGATATATATATATATATATTAAATGCTTAAAATATATATACACACATAAGTATGTATATTTGGAACCTCTGTCAGAAACATCATGTTTCTTTGGAAACCAGTTTCCACAAACACACACCTTGTTCAAAAGTCAAGAAATCATAAAAAAATACATTTTGAGTTTTCAAAAGCATCATGTAGCATTAAGATCATCTGCTGGAGAGAATGATAACTGCTGTGATGCCTGGAGAAGACCAGGCCCAGTCTGAGATGTGGTTCACGTCCGGTGCGTAATCAAGGGATCCAGACAGAGTTCCTGACGCCTCTGTGTGTGTGTGCGTGTGTGTGTGTGTTACCCCTGATCGATCGGACAGCTTCTCAGTTTGGTCAAGTGCAGAGGGAGAGGAGGGGAGTCAACGGGACGTGGCAAATAAACGACGACCTAGAGCTGGTACTTGGTGCACTCCGGGGCTGTCCATGACGAATAAAGATGGTGAAGCAGAACAGTAGAAAGGCTGGATATACGTTATTTCTCCGTATGGCCACCAAGCACGACACGGTGCAAATGAAAGATCTCGGCTAAGCCAGACATAATAGTTCTGTTTGTGTTCGGTGAAGAGCTGCTGGCAGCAGCCAGATCTCTCATCTGAGTTTCCTCTTTTGCAGTGGTAGAGAAAATCCCAAGAATTGAAAGAATAGAATGTCTTCAGAAACATTGAGCAGGGGCACCAAAATAAAAATGATGTCAGTCTTGGCTGTTACTTTAGACTTTTTTTGTTTGTTTTTATAGATGTGAGTTGAAATACAAGTGGCAAATTATAACTTTTTTCCTTTGGTAGCTTGGCACATTTCTGCTCTTATGTAATGGCGTTGTGTGTGTTCTAGAGAGCTCGTAACCTGAAGGAATAAATCTATGATCTTGTGCTAATGCTGCTACTCTGATGAGCTGCCTGAGTTTAGCTTTGGGTAGAGTGCTGAGCTGCCTCATCTGGGAGAGATTTACTGAACTACACTTAGTTATGTAATGAGAGGGGTCATATTGAGGCCAGACGCTGCCTGATACGTGCTTATTCACATCCAAATACCACAAGGCGAGAGAGTGTGTTTGTGTGTGCGCGTGTAACAAAGAGAAAGAATCTTTGTGTATATATCTGAGAGAGAGAAGAAGTGAAAGAGTTCGTGTGTGAGAGGGAGCATGAAAGCGAGTGGGTGCATTTTCTGTGGTGGTTGGTGGAAATTCCTTCCAGTTGAACCACTGCAGACGTTCTCCTTAGGACCTGTTCTAGTCTCCAGAGCCAGGAGACACGAAGGACTCGAGTGATGACGGCCCCAAATCCATTAACGCAAGTCTCTGTGTGAGACAGAGAGAAAGAGTTGTGTACGTGTGCTTAAGAACGCTTGAAGGTAAGACAGACGGAAAGCATAAATACAGACGGAAATTGTAGAGAGAGACAAGAGGGGAGAGTGACAGAGAGGGGAAAGAGACGGAGGTAAAAGCAGAGGTGCCTTGGCTTGATACAAAGCATGGAAGTGGGAGGTGGGAACATAGTTTCCTGTTGTTGGTGGAGATTACTCAGGAGGAGCCGGAGGGAGAGAACTACAACCAGAGGCTCTCTGACAAGGAAAGCCAGCTCCGAACAGAAGAGTCAGCAGTGAGCAAGAGAGGAGAAGGAGAGAACGAGGTAGCAGTGGGAAGAGAGAACAGAGGATTCTCATAACATATTCACTGTGGGTAAAAGGGTTCCAGAGGGACTATGGTTTCAGCTGCTCTTCTGGTGACTGTGATGGGCTTGACAAGTGTGTCCTGGGGCAACACTGAAGTTAACAGGACAGATCATGTCTCCAATATTCAGGTAGCCCAACTTTTACATATATCACACATGCACATTAAGAATAACAGACGATCTAATCGTAAAATCCAGTTGATTGTTTACATGATGGTGTGATTGTGACCACAGTGATGCCGTTATAACGGAGACTATTAATTATTTTACTTATACAAATTATGCTGAAATGTATATGTGTACTATAAATGTATAGTGTGCTATTCAACTTTACACAGTAGGATGACAAACTAAAAAATATGGTCATCAATGGACCAATAAAGTAAAAAGTTTTAGGTTTTTGAACTCCAGTACAGTTTGGGTTATTTGTTAACGCACAGTAGTGTATCTATTAGAGTTCGTCTTTTAACGGATTTTATCACTGTCGTTGCTGTGTTGTGTAGAGTGACTCGAACGGTCCGCGACCAAGAGGGGACACTCCCGACATAGTGGAGCCCGATCCGACAACCGCCGCCTACGACTTCGAGGATACCTACAACTATGTGTGTGCGTCTGCCCGTAACGTTCACTGGTTCTCCTTACCTTGCCCGCTGTAAACAGACGTGCCTGTGCTTACACGAGACACGTACATACAAGTCAAGCTCACTATGCAAAACAACCAGCTGTCAACAACGGAGTTTGCTATTCGTTTCTGTGTCTCGGTAGCTGTGACAATGACAGTAGTCCATGAACTCCGTGCCGTAGGCGCACTGCCAGGTTTCGGTGCAGGCTGGGCGAATTTGCCGCTACGTAGTCTGGTGCCGCGGTCTATTCCCATGACATTGGTCTTGGCACATAAGTCGATTCGTTTTTTTTTTCTCAAGAACGAAATAGGCCTACACAAACATCGCTTGAGTTAACTTGCAATTTTTTGTGTGTGTTTATCCAACTATGTTCCTTGCCTCAGGAACAGTAGCTAGTTCATTTAAGAGACTGTCGTATTCATATGAAAGCACAGGGACTACATTCGCTACATTATAGACATCTTGGACTTGGGCTTCTAATGCTTAAAATCTTTCTATATGGCATAATTATTAACCTCTTAGTCTACCACGTATGGATGAAACCCCAGCATGTGCATATGGGCTCTCCTGGAGCAGGTAAACTTTGGTGAAACCTTGTGTCCTCTATGTCCAGTGTCCAGGCTGGCAGCGATGGACCAGGCCATCCACAAGCTGAATGTGGGCCACTACACGCTGGACGTGAAGCTTCTCCAGCTCCTGGAGCGCCTGGGCAGGCTGGAGAACAGAATGGTCGAAGCGGAGGACTCCGTCCAGCAGGTGGCGACGCACTGCAGGGACAACCGTAAAGAGATCGGACGCCTGGAGGGTGAGCAGCTCCTTCGCTCTTTCCGTCCTCCCGTCTGACTTTACGCTTCGGAGGGACGAGTGACACTGGGCTGCGTTTGCTCGGGGTTTCCCGGTAGAGAACTCAGGGGTGCCTGGCTTCGGACCTGATGTGTGGACCCCAGATAAGTCCTCTCGCACACTTATTGCAGCAGTGGTGACAGTCTGAGTGGTGACAGGCTCACTAAATCCCACAGCAGCAGGAAGCACCTGGTAGATCACTATGATAGGGCACCTGCCAAGATAGCTGGCAACATCAAGGGGCTTCTTGTCATCCCTATATTAACCCCTGTCATAAATTAGATACTGTGCATTCAGTGGTGAATCACAGGTGTGTAATTCATGCGAAACAGCCTCAACTCCACATCAATAATAATAACAACCTTTCTGTCTACTGTAGGCTTTAGGAAAAACAAGTGTCTCTTGATAGGAGTGTCTGCCAAACGGTGTTACAGTAAATCTGTGCTCTGTGTACAATGCCAATGGAATCCATCCCTCTAGGCTCTGAGGGGTGCGGGCTGACCTGAGATCAGGCCTCCCTGATTTAACACACCTGATTTGCCTAGTGGGTTCAGTGGCCATGTGACTGGTTAACACAGATGTGCTAGAGTAAGGGAAAAGCTCCACTGTGTCTCTCCAAACTTGGCTGCTGACTTTGCAATTTGGATGAGGAGTGTTTTTGATGACTATTTGGTTGTGTGTATGACAGGCTGTGTATAGAGACACAGGGTTGATGACTGTGTTTTTTTTGATGATTCGTGTGTGTGTGTGTGTGTGTGTGTGTGTGTGTATGAAAGGCTGCGTAAAGGGCCACAGGGTTGGCAAGAAGTGCTTCCTGGTGTACCTCACGTATGAGACGTATGCGGGCGCATCGCAGAAGTGCCAGGAGCGCGGTGGGCGCATGGCGATGCCCCGTGACCGGCGTGAGCAGGAGGCCCTGGCAGACTACGCCAAGACAGCCGTCCAGCCGGGAAATTGGCCCGTGTGGCTGGGGATCAACGACCTGCGTGCCGAGGGCCTCTACCTGTTCGAGGACACCACGCGGGTCACCTACTTCCAGTGGCGCAAGCACTTCCTGTCCAGCCAGCCCGACGGCGGCAAGAGGGAGAACTGCGTCGCCATGACGTCCGATGACGGCGACTGGTGGGACAACTACTGTGACCGGCGCATGTTCTACCTGTGCGAGTTCGACGCTTGACTTTGACCTTTGACCCGTCTGATCACCAGGCGCGTGGAAGAAGGACAGCAACTGCTGTTTTTAACTCGCTGTTGCTGCACAACGTAACTAACGAGAGGCAAAAGTGCTGGATCATCATAACCAAAAGGTTCAGAAATGCATTCAAATAAACATTATTATTTAATTTGAGCTCAACATTGTATTATTTTATGTATTATTCCAAATGTATAGTTTGCTCAAATATCAAACCCTCGCTGAAATTGGAGTTAAACCAGATTATGTACTTAAAATAAATAATTCACAAGTTTCTGCCCTGCTTGAAATTGTGGGGTAAATCTTTGTGTAAAAAAAACTAGCCTGAATACACAAATTAAAAACTACTGTTAATAATTTTTTATTCATTGATCCATTAGTAAGCATATCGAGTAAACAGTAAGTAACCAGTCTTTCACATTACTGAAGTGATTATACTGGAGATGGCCAGTATGTTAATATTTCAAAGTAAAAAAAATAATCATCTCTGATCAATTAGGCTTCATATGCAGTTGTAGAATTTAAAGTAAGGTGCTGGTAAGTGATAGTAGTTGAGGATGAGAGTAAATATTAGAGAGTAACGGGAGTGAGTGGGGTCAGTCAAGTCACGCGTCTGACTGGGGGAGGCAAGGCCTGCATCTGCTGACCCCACAGACCAAAAGCTCGGCGCTCCAGTGGCTGTGTAACTGTATCGGAGGTGACCCTTCCATCTAGAAGAGCTGGGGTCACTTCGTCATCCTCAAGCCCCGGACAAGAGCCTTCTCGTTGGGTGGAGTCAGCACCAACAAACGGCGCCCTCTGCTGGCTGGGACAGGAAAGGGCCAGTGGGGTGTTGCTTCACATTGTCCACACTTAGCTCAGCTCTTAAAGAGCGTAATTGCTGGTGATTGTATGGGGAACACTAAACTGTGCAGTGCTCTAGAATATTCTCTGAGAGAAAAAATAATGGCAATTTGTACACAGCAGGGCTTCACTGACACTGCACACTTGTGCTTCAGAAAGGGTTGCGGGATGATTGGCAGACGGGTGAGAAGAGGGCAGAGGTGGGGTATGATAGGTGTGGGAGGGTGGAGGAGGCAGGGTATGCAGATAAGTTTGGTGGGGGTGGAGGTGGTGTCTTCATGGGACGGTGTCTGGAAAAATGGTGGCGATGGATGGATGGAGTCTGTAAAGAGGGCAGCGGGTGTTAATTGGAGGTGGGTCTGCTGAGGCTTTGGAAGGCGGGGTTTGGAGAGAGGGCAGTGATTGGGTGTTTAAGTGGAGGCGGGGCCTGTAGAGAGAGCCGCCAGGATCTGTGCAGCTGAAGGACGGTCCAGTGGGTTCTGACACCGATGAGAAAATATCACTCCCCCTTCCTCATCCAGTACAAAATTCCCACCCATCTAACAGAGAAGGGGGGGGCAGGAGAATAAAGGGCAGATGGAAAAAAAACATTTTTCTTTGAACTCATACTATGCAATATTTCCATTGAATTATGTTTCCTTTGGACAAATATGAGCCTTTCTTTTGAAAGGAGTAGCTTTGCTTGAGGATATATAAACACGTCATGCCCAAAATATATTCAGGGAACTTGTGAGGACTGGATGCGTACAGACATGGAGCGTGAGGTTTTCTGCACAGCCCAGCTCTGCTCTGGAGCAACTCCATCTTAAGGACACTACATCACACCCACTCTGGGGTTGAACCTGTAGGGTTACCTGGAAAAGGTCCTCTAGGAGCTGACGTGGAAAGTCAGGGAGGCTTCGCTTCTCCACGCCGAACTCTGAGTAGAGCAACATGTAGCTGAACTTCATCACCTTGCTGAAAGAAGATCCCAGGCCTAAAGCTCTGTAGACCTGAGGAGCATCAAGGAGAAACAGACATTACACATACAAACATTTCATACAACTGCATTTACTGAAACCAGAGAGCTCAAAGCCACGTTAACTCTCTAGTCAGTGAGATGAATGGTAAGAGTGTGTTCTTGGGTGACAAGCTCCACAGGCAGGAGGTACAAGAATCCTGTCCTTCTATTGGTCAGTCTTGATACAGGAGACTATATCACAGCATACAGAGCGACAACTAATCCTAATAGAACAGGCCAAAGTGCCAGAACTATCGGGAGTCTGAGCCAAGAAACACACACACACACACACACACACAACCATTCCCGCACGCCCACCTTGGCTGGTGTAACAGTAAAACACTTTAAAAACAAAGTGTCCGTCTAGAGCTCCTAACGTTCAGACTGGGCTCATATGACTTCTAATGGCTGTAAGATGGCAGACAGTCTATACCTTTAGCTAGTTCAGACTTGGAAACCTAACGGGAGCCATCACACGTCTGGTGGTGACACCAGGAAGCGAGCCAGGGCAAAAATGCAGGTGGAATCGCAGCTTTAAGTGGAAAAGGATTTTAGGTTTTTATAATCTGCCACAAAGAACCGTCAGGCTTTCTTGCTTTGTGATCAGTTTAAGGCCCTGGGGTCAGACGAGGTCAAACATCTGACACCGAACAGATCAGGCTGTACCACACCCAAGTTACTCACGATGGTTTATTTGCTCGTGTGTCAAGAGATTTCAGCAGCTTGGGGGGGATGAAGCGGCGTGTTATCAGATTGTGGTGTGGGGCGTGAGCTTTCTGACCTCACGTTTGGTATCCAGGACCATGTCAAAGTCACAGCCAGTCTGACTCAGCCAAATCTCCGCCCCTTCCGGAGAGCCGAATGACACCACAAGCACACGCACAGACTGAGCTTCTAGAACACTCTGAGAGAAACGGAGATAGGAATCCTTTGATCTTCAGCTTTGTAATAAAATGGAAGAGACATTCTACAAGACTGGGGTGACTACAACACAGCACAAGGCTCCACTAGAGAACACACAGAGAAGGCAACTTCAAAGATAAGCTTAAACCACTGCAATTTAAAAAATAACAAGAAGGTACAACAACAACAACACGCTGGTCGGGTTGAATAACACGCCTGCACTTTTTAAGATGGACTCTTACCCTGCTGTCCCCGAGCTCAGTCATGTGATCCCGTCACGGCAGTCATCCAAAATGCCTGAGTAGGACCAGCAAAAGCTTGTGCCCTGTGCCCAGGTACTGACCCAGAGAAACAGCCCTGCAAACAGCAAACAGCAGGAAGGGTCATGGGTGAAAAGTGAAGCCTGAATGCCCTGTGGGTGTGTGCACTGGGCTCACTACAGTCCACAGCCGCATCCCACATCCACATGCAGGACATCTATGCAAATCAGCACTCTAAACTGGTCCAAGATCAGCCAACTCACTCTTTAGTCCTGACATTCAGAAACTGCAAGGCGGGGCTTAGACCATGCACAGGTGGTGTGGTGGAAAGTATCCCATCAGTCATCTGGCTTTCAGAGTCCAGGCTTGCCAAAAATCCATCCCATTCTTCCTGTCAATCAAAGACAGGAAGTGTATTCAGAAACACCTCCCAGTCAGCATAGTGAATGAAGGACAACATACATTAAAAAAAAACTCCTGCCACTCAAAAATTCAAAAACAACACTGACAGAAGTCCTTCCTATAATCATCATATAAATGTAAAAAATGGTTTCACTTATGTCCTCTCAGTCAAACAGTTTTTTTGTCTGTCTCTCATGTCAGTGACGAAATAATAACATAAAAAAATACACAGCTAAAATCCTAAGATTGTAAACAGGCCTAAAGTAGGCAGGGTTGCGGTGTGGATGGGGGTGGGTTGGGGCTCTGCAGATCTGCTACAGTTAAAATCACGTAACCTGCGTGTCACGTACTTCTAGCTGCAGCAAGTCCTCAACGTGTTCCCGTACCTCCACGTTACTATCAGGTCACGTGAGGGGGAGGGGTGGGCGGCAGAGATAGAGAAGGACAGAGAAAGATATAACACCTGTTATAACATCGTCATTACTGCGCGACCACCAAATTATCACCAATGACCTACGGACCAAGGCTGGAACTGCTTACTGGTAATACTGTTTCCACGTTCTCTCTGCTTCTTCCTTGTTTTTCACGGAAAGACTGAACAAAAACACGAAAGGTCGAGCAGGTGGATAAACGGCATTTCTTTTTGAAATGGTGTAGGAGGAAAACTGAATAAAAAAGAGTAAAATTGCAATCTTTTAAAGAAGAAACACTAACCTATTGAAGAACTTGGTTCCAGCTGCCATCAGTTGGAGCAGCACTAGGAGTTTCTTAGCGACAACGTCTTGCTGAGATCCACCTAAGATTTCGGCAAAAACATAAACAAAACAAAAAAAATGCTAAAAAACCGACATGCTAAAAAATCTTCCTCTTTTTCATAGACTATTGTTGGCAGGTATGCTGCTGTTGAAAGAGAAAACTAGCGTATAAACCCAGCTAATTTAACGTAAACGTAGTTGAAGGATCTCAGCAACTGTGACTTATTGCACGTACTTTTTAAGATCACGTTTGCCAAACAAGGTGCGGTCAAAGTGCGCGTTTGTAATAATAACAATTTTTGTCTTACCCTCAGCTATGCTTTTCCTCACATTTTCTAGCAAAGATCTTCCCACGCCGACAAACTCCTTTAGCGCTGCGATGAGCACGTTTTCATCAACTAGGTTAAACATTTTGATGTTTTGGTGCGCTTCAGAAGAAACGCACACTAGTACAGCGTCCTGCAGATCACGTGTCAAATATCCTTTTCACTGCCCTTGCGTAGACCAGCACGTGGGAGGGGCTTAGTGAGTGGCCACCAAAACGTGGGTCGCTGTAGCAATCACTATCATCATCATCATCATCATAGAAGAATCGTAATAACAGAACATTAGCAAAGATTCATCTATTTTTACCATGTTTTTAAATTATAGCACAAATATGTATTATTTTGACCTTTATATATCTTTTAATTTCAATTGTATACACATACAAAATGAGAAAATATTGGGGACACGCTTTAGCTTTATGGTTTCCCGTGGTAAATAAAATGTCTGTAAACAACAGTAACAGTATGAGTGAGGGCTTCCATGTAGCTTAACGCAAAACGTTCTCATCTCATGAGTTTCGTCTTCGTATGACAGATGAAGCTGTGATGTAACACGCTTGTGTTTGGTTAGTTGGTGTCAGTCATTTTTAACATCTCTAGTTCTGTTACTACATAGAAAATACGACTTTAAATATTCGGACGTTCAGTAACTTTAACATCATGAAAATAAACGATTGCATTATGAAATGAATAATGGCAAAAGTTATGTAACAATTCATGTAACACACTGTCCGGTATGTTTTAGTTTGTTTGGTGTAATATTGTGTTCTTTCATCATTTGTGTGCCCTCCATTGAATTTTATTGCTCAAGGCCAAGTGTGAAATTGAGAAATAAAGAGTAGACAAATATTACATTTTTGCAACACTGTGAATTTAATTGATTCTCTTCTACATCACTTATAATTACATTATATTTTCAGCATTTGACAGTTCCATGTCCAAAACGACTTACAGAAGTATGATGTTGATCTTGTTGACCTTGCTGATCCTGTCTCTCAGGCTCCAGACAGTCTATGGATTTCCAGGTTCATACAGACATAAAACCCAGTGCAGACACCAGGTCTGGGATCAGCTCTTCAAAAACAGCCCATGTGGCATCAGTGTGTGTGATGGGGTCATGCTGTCCAGGGTTACCTTTAAGCAGATCATATAATGGTTGAGCAATACCAGGGTACGAATCAATCCAGGGCCCACATTTGCTCATATGTTGTGAACCATAGGGTGAAGAGCTTCCAGTAGAAGAGAGCCCTGAAAAGCCCATGAATAAATACTACACTGCATCATAGCTGAGACGAGCGTTTTCACAGCTAGGCTTGTGACCTTTGCTCACCAAGAAAACCACAGTGCCCTTTTTCATGTATGTTCTGGCCCTCACTGCTTTAACAGCACATTGTCAGTGCACTTGATGATAACAAATCCAAGATGCACCTTTTCTAAGAAAAATGCTTCTTGATTAGTTTGGCAGACAGCGCTTCCGTTTTAAAAATGGTGGACACTGTCCTTGAGATTCCAAGCGATGAGCCTCTCACATAGCCATTGTCCTGCGTTTTCTCCTTTTTGCAGAGGTTGGATTTCTTTTAACAACAGTCTCTAAGCCCAATAGCCTATTCTGTGGCGATAGTGACTCCCAGAATCTTTACCATTGCTGGATCCCTTTCTGATGATCAGGTTGCCTGTGTTCGAGCCTGTTACCTGTACCTGTAACAAAGAATTAAGGCAGTTGTGAAGTCAAGAGGGAATCCAACCTAGTACTAGCAGGGTGGACCTAATTAAATGGCTGATTTTAAACTATAGTATCAATATCAAGGATATTCACAGGCTCTCAGAAAGATGACATTCTTTGAAAGTGAAATTTGATGATTGGCTGGTCGCCGGATTGGGATAGAAAAATACTTACTCTACAATCTGTTTTTGGTTATAAAATAAAATTCTAAGCTTTTAAATATGTGCTATCTAGTGAACCTGTTCCTGAATAGATTTAAAAAGGATCTCAATATCCACTGTTCATTTTGTAACGGACACCCAGAAACTGTTCTGCAATTATGAAAGCTCTGAAAATATTCCTGCAGATTCTTTATCAATTGTATTGACTCTGAATTTCATGTGGTGGTTAGTTGGTGTGATGCTCCATGATGGTGGTGGGGTTGATGTTGTTATGCTATTATATGCAGATCTAGATGGCACTGGTGCCACTGGTGCCAGTGGGCATGTGTTAATGGTGCGAGTCGGGCTGGATACGGGCTGTTGGGTTGGATACCAGACTTCACTGCTGAACCTACTGGTCTTAAATCTTAAGTGAAACACTGGTGAAGGGATGTGCCTTCCTGATGACCCCTGGAAAGAGCGCCCCCCTGTGGTGGTTGTATTAATGAAGCGCGCCCCCTGTGGTGGTTGTATTAATGAACCGTTGGAGCCTCTCTTTTGTGAAGTGTTTTGGATTGGCATATATTTTACATCTTACCCTGTATAAGCATATTTTGTTTATTTAACGTAAGGTTTATCTTGAGGAATTATTAAAAAAGTATTCTCTCATTCACTAATGAATAAGACTAACCTCAGTCCTGCATTTAATACATTCGAATTAAGACACCCAACCATGCATAAATTCAAACTTCTCTCTACCTAAAAGCCACTGGTCAGTCAACTCACGTCTCTTTTGGTTTCTATGAAGCTGCTAATCATTCCATATATTCACATTCGTGTAACGCATTTGATATTAACAGAACTGTGAGAATAAGCTTCCTCCTCCAACATCAAATGAAGAACCAGAAGAAACTGACCAAATAAAAAAGGACCGTCACAAAATTCAAACAGGAATCAAATTAAAATTTATTAAAGTAGTTTTACGTGTGCTTAATTTTGGCCATTCTCCTAAACTAAACTACCGGGGGATTCTCTGGATTGTGCATATTTATTATTACAGACATTTCTGATTCGCACAGAAAAGATTGAACTTGTCCCACTTTAGTTAGTAGGAGCTCTTTAAATAAGGAAGACAACACCCCACCCATGAGGCAGGGTAAGAGGAGACGCCAAAGAGCTGAGGGGGGGCAGATGTGGCCCTTGTTGGAGTAGATGTGAAAATCTGTTAGGACTTTATTGGACAATGGGAGGAGGAGTCGGTGTTTAAGACTTCAATCATGGTTCGGGAAAACTGGAACGTCTCCGATACGGATGGAAGGTTCTGGTACCAACTTGGCAAACTGAGGAAAAACAGGAGAGAGGGACAGAGGTTGGGAGAGACCAGGTTGGGAGAGGTATAACAGAACAGCTGAAGGCAACAGTGTTAAGTTCAAAACAGAAAAGTAAGATCTTTCTGATTAGTTCTGCAGGGCTAAACCGCAGATCTCACCTCTTCAAGTTCATCCAGCTTTTGGCCGTCTTGCTGAAGCGGTCAGGACTGGGCGTGGTCATGGCCTCGAAGTCCACCAGCTGGGAGAACAAGCACATCCATTTAAATCGCACTGTACTCATCACGAGGAACCTCAACGTCCAGCGTTCTCTCCTCCTGCTCGCCGAGGTCAGGACGTGCGCTTACCTTTCCGGACGGAATCCGGCCCACCACCTCTTTCCCGGTGGCCATGACGACACCCATCACCACAGAGTATCCCACGATGCTGCGGGACACACGCACAGACGCGCAGTGAGCATGCTCCGACGAGCGGGACCGTTATGGCTAAACTCCTGCAGGACACGGTGTCCGGAGGTATGTGGAAGGAAGGGGTGTTTAGTGCATGCAAACCTGGAGCCCCTGGACAGGGGCATGAGATTGCAGAAGTAATAGACCAAAGAGAGGATCAGATTACACACAGCATCCGCATCCTAGAGAAAGAGAAAGAGAGAGAGAGAGAGAGAGCACAACCGCATCACCATTAATACTGTAAGAATAGTAACAGCCTGTTTGTCTTGCTAGCTCAACAAAAAACAGAGAGAGAGAAGAAGAGAGAGAAACTAAGAGTGAGGGAAGCGTACGCCTAACTCGGAGGAGAGCATAAGCGCTTTGCCCTTGGCAGTGAGGTCTTTATAAAGGGCTTCCATCTCAGACTGGTATTGCTGGGTCCTCTCCTCCATAGTCTGGGTCTCCACCGAAAACAGCATGTTCCCCACACTGTGCGCACACGCACACACACACACACACACACACACACACACACACACACACACACACACACACAAAATTAAAAAGGATTTGGAGGTGGAGTCCAAGCCTAATTCATCAGTCCAAATAGATAATAGACTTAAATGAACAGCATTACAAAGCTTGAAGTATATCTATTATATCATAAACACCAACAGGAATGAACATGCGAGTGTGAGTGTGTGTGTAATACCACACACCAGACCAGAGTGTCTGAGCACAGTTAGGAAATAACCAACAACAATGTCCCCTAAGAGCAGTGAAGCACTAGAAAACCTACAGGATAAAGGTTAGAGGTGAAGGTGGCTTGTGTGTGTGTCTGACCGGTCTCCGGTGATGGTGATGGTGAGACCGTCATATTCTTTACCAGGGTCCTTCATACTAGGTACCTTTGAGTTCACTGTGAAACCATCTCTCGTTTTACTGTTGAACTGCTAAGAGAGAGACACACACACACACACACACACATGCATGAGTCATAAGTGATGTGGCAGTCACAGAGCTGGTGTGTGTGTGTGTGTGTGTGGTAAGGGAGTAGCCTTACCACACCTGTCCCCCACCGTGAGCTGCCTCGGAGACAGCTCTGAGGAGGAGGAGGTGCCCTCCGGCTGGGCAGAGTCCTGTTACCTTCATTATAGGCAGCAGGTCCTCCACTTTGTTCACATATTCAAGAGCCTGTTTGACCTGTGGCACTCGCCGTGGGTTATACGCCCTGAGAGAGAGAGAGAGAGAGAGAGAGAGAGAGAGAGAGAGAGAGAGAGAGAGAGAGAGAGAGGGAGGAACAGAGGGAAAAGAGGAAGTAGCCAGTTAGTGTGACAGAATGACACAATAATGAAGATCAGATAGACTGACCTCATTCTCAGTTAAAGTGTGAGGAGGTTAAATGCTGAAGACCTACCCATGATAGACTAAAATTCTGTCTTTAATAAAGCTGAGGATACTGGCGAAGTATTCCATATATCTGATATTGATGATCTGCCCCCTGAAAGTGAAGCAAACCATGCATTACCACATAAATACAGGAATTGGACATGCTTAGCGCCCCCTAAAGGCCAGTGTAATAACACTGATAGCGGCAATAGCAAAGGGGCATTTGACCATAACCTGGCACGTTTTATTTGTAGGTAAGAGCAAATACTGTACAAATCTAAAAAAAAAAAAAAAATTATTTTTCTTCCGAATATTCTTTAATAAACAGATAGATGTTGGCTTTTTGCTTCAGTTCATTTGATCTGCTTCTTGGTTTATTTTTTTAATAGTTATAACACTAATTCTGCTGGACCAGTTTCCCTTGAACTGCAGTACTAATGAAGCCATTTTCCGATACAAACACACATTTTCCTATTTAAACACGGTTTACTGGAAGCCTTGAATCTGTGCTCATGTTACAGTGTGATACAGGTGTGGAACACAGTGGCTGGAGGGGGGGGGGGGGTTTCAGGTGTACAGTGTAGTGTGGGTGTGTCACACACTACCTGATGAGGTTGATGTGGTTGTTGAATCCTCTGCTGAGACTCCGCGCTGGCATCTGATCCAACCACAGAACAGGCTGGTCTGGATCAGCAATTCTACACACACACACACACACACACACACACACACACACACACACACACACACACACACACACACACACACACACACACACTCCTAGATATTTCTCAGAGATTTGAAACATGAAATAAAAGTAGTTTCTTGGCTTCTTTTCATATACCAGTGAGGAGCTGCCCTATCTCGAGTGTTGAGGTGTGTCCAGGTGAGTCCCACCTTCTCCATTTGACGGCGATGTCGAACATGTCCCTCCACTGTAGCTGACGGGTTTTGCCGTTGACGCGCACTCTGGAGTTACTCCAGGTCTTCTGCATAGCCTGCATCACCTCGAGAGCAGCCAGACCCATGGCTTTAACATGAGAGAAAGAGGGAGAGAAAGGGTGGAGGGAGGGAGCAGAAGGGAGCAGGAGGGAGAGAGATTTATGTTAGGTACACAGTTTGAAATTTTCTAGTTAATCTTTACCATGTTAATGTGAAGGGGAGATGTCAGTGGCAGGTTATGGGACCCAAGCATTACTGCACTGACCTCTGTGTATGCGCAGGTTGGACAGGAAGCCTGATGTGTTGTACTGCATGAGAGTCCCAAGGTGATCCGCTGCACAGATCAGCTTTTGCACCTCTGGAGAGTAGCTCTCAAAGTCCTGAGGTAGAACATCCCTAAAAAAAAACAAAAACCCACAGATACACAGAGAGAGGAACAATGAAAAGCGAGAGATGTCTGCCTGCCATTCAGCACACTCAAGTGCTGAGTCATTTTTATACTGCTTCATGATAACCAGCAGCACACGCTCGGCTCCCAGCTGACTGTCTGTTGCGGGGCTGTGGATCAGACCGACCTCTGCAGAACTCACTTAATATGGGGCTGTAGCCCAGGCTGTTCCTCATAGTCCTCAATGAGGAAGGGCAGATTTTTGGCCCAGTGGTTCTTAAAGTGTCCCGGAAGGTCCTGATCCACGTTGTATTCGGCTACAGGGATATCCAGGTGCGAGTGCAAATATCGGGAATATTCTGGAACAGAGACAAGACACAAGGGGGGGTCGTCCTGTTTACTGAAGCCACATTTTCTTTCATGAGCCCGGAAGAGGAACAAAAAGATCAGAAAATATTACATCTTACATACAAGTTACAGTTTAACGAGAGCGACCCCACGCTCCCTGAGGAGGAGCTGAGAGCCCGGGGGCCTCTCACCTCGGAGGTACTTGACTTTGAGGTACTCAGAGCTGGCTTTCTGGCCCAGGATGGGGTCGTTCAGCATTACTTTGGTCTGGGCCTTTATGCCTTCATAGAACTGACCCATAGCAACATGGCTCAGGCCTTTCATGTACTGGCAGACCTCGTTGTACGGCTCCAACTGCAGGCACCTCTGCTTGGTAAACAAGTAAACAAAAACAAGAGAGGGTAAACGATATTATGTTCTGAAGGCTCCGCAGTGCTTACGGAGGGAAGCCCTTTAAAGAGCTCGAAGCCTTTCAGCACCCACATACACAGACCCACGGTGCTTGCCTTGAAGTTGCCGATGGCGTCCTGCAGGCTGCCGTGGTGATAGAGCATCATGCCCCGCAGCTGCAGGGACTGCAGGTGGTTCTGGTTGAGCAGCAGAGCTCTCTGGAAGCTCTCCATGGCATGGTCAAAATCGCCCAACTCCCTGAACGAACACACACATAG
Source organism: Sternarchorhynchus goeldii (assembly GCA_028565775.1). Lineage (NCBI taxonomy): Eukaryota > Metazoa > Chordata > Actinopteri > Gymnotiformes > Apteronotidae > Sternarchorhynchus > Sternarchorhynchus goeldii. Next base: position 1,553,719 of record JAOXYF010000005.1, read on the forward strand.
ATAAGTTCCTGTAGGCATCACACACACACACACACACACACACACACACGCCTGACCTGTAGGCCTGCGCCAGGCTTTTGTGAGCATCGATGAAGTCCGACTTCAACTTGAGTGCTTCTTTAAATGTCTCGATGGCCTCCTGCACCAGGAAGAAACCACAGCTGGTGAAGAAACAAACCCCTTGTTCCACGTTACTCACGCCAACATACCCTGCAACTAATCAACATAATTACTCTGCCATGCTGTTAACATAAACCTGCTGGGTCTCATTTAAACACAGCTGGAATAAGAGACAGTTACTGAAATGATGATGAGGTTTGCTTCAGTCTCGCTGCTTGAGGTAAGGGCGGAGGCGGAGCAAACACAGGGCCCTGCCCACCTTGAGCAGGCCTCTGTGGAAGTAGGTGAGGCCCTTGTAGAGCACGGCAATGGGCTGGTTCCTCTTCATCTCCAGAGACAGCTGGAAGTCCTCCATGGCAGCGATGTAGTCCTGAACACAGAGATGTGACTGTGTAAGTGTGTGTGTGTGTGTGTGTGTACCTCTGAAATAAAGAATAGTGTTCCTCTATGGAGGTGCAGTCTGTGTGTGTGTGTGTAGTGCATGTACCTCTGAAATAAAGAACAGTGTTCCTCTATGGCGGTGCAGTCTTGCTGAAGGATGCAGCTGAATGGCTTTAGTGAGGTCACTCAGAGCTTCACTAATACGGCCCAGTGGAGAGAGGATCTGCACGCGCACACACACACACACACACACACACACGTTGGACAAAAGAACACATTTTGCATGTCCACTACAGCTACTTATCTGAGTGAAATTATACATATACATACATAAGCATACAGTTTAAATCTGTTACATATACATACAGCTAAATGATACATATACATACATATACAGTTTAAATGTGTTCCATTTTTGTTCGTTATTATTAGCCACTGTGCAGTGCAGATATAACTACGTTAAGAATAATGAACCATCACGTTATTAATCATTTTGAGCAGAAATGCTGAACGTGTGCAGAATATATAAATACAGCATGTAAATAAGTCATTTGATTGTGTGTGTGTGTGTGTGTGTGTGTGTGTGTGTGTGTGTGTTCCGACCTCCGCCCTCTGCTCATACACCTCCGGCCTGTGGGGCTCCAGTGTGATCACTCTGCTTAGTTCATATAGCGCCAAGTCAGCATTCTTCATATCCTACAGTATGAGAGAGAGAGAGAGAGAGAGAGAGAGAGAGAGAGAGAGAGGGAGAGCAGAAGGCACTCAGGCAGAGTAGTTACATCTCCCAAGTCTGTGTGTAATAAAGCTTAATAAAGCTCCTCTTCATAACCATGCAGCAGTAAGTGAGCTAAAGGCAGGCTCTACTTTAGGCCTGAAGCCCCTCCCACCCCCACTCCACTGAGGCCCCGCCCTCGGGATTCAACCTGCCCTCGGGTTCAGAGAACTACTGTCGAGCTACAGTAACTTCCATGACCGATGAGGCACTGCTGCACCATTCAAACGTTAATGGGACGTTATGAGACGTGAACAGCATGCCGATATCAGCGTTTGGTGGTGTTTAAGAAGCAGTGGTGATATCAGCGTTTGGTGGTGTTTAAGAGCAGTGGTGATATCAGCGTTTGGTGGTGTTTAAGAGCAGTGGTGATATCAGCGTTTGGTGGTGCAGATTCACCTGAAGACTTTTCTTTCCATAGGCTATTCCTCTTCCATATATGGCACTGACCAGCTCTGGGTCACCCTGAGGCAAAAAAAACCCCACAGATTTAAAAAAAAATTGTGTGCCAAATCTGCTTTATTTTGCATTAGAAACATTTTTTTAAGTCTGAGAATAGTTCAACCAATAACATGCAAGTGACCAAGAGCATACACGTTTGCACAAGAGTGAACTGACCTGCAGCAGCAGTGAGAAGTGTTTGATAGCCTCATCATAGAGCCCATTCCCGATAAGCACATATCCTATGGCTGTAAACACACACACACACACACACACACACACACACACACACACACACGCACACGACCACAGGACATCAACACCACATCCCTCTCTAGACAGACTCCCCTTTTAAGCAAGTGTGAGCGGCGGTGGGCGGGGCCATACCGAGCTCCTCGTTGGTGCCGTGGTCTTCGACAGCAAACGGAAATCGTTTCTGCTCCACGAACAGGCGTGCCTGGCTCTGAAAATGCAGGCCAACAGAGAGACGAGACACAACGAGTCACTGTGGAACAGGACCTTGACCCAGCAGCCGGTCCATCTTTTTGCCCGCCCCTCCTGACCATAAACAGCCATCTGTGGTGACATGAGGGCGACACCCACACAGCAGGGGCCGTCTTACCGTGACCAAGGGCTACACTGCAAACCCAAAAGACTAGAGACACCAGAATACTCTCAAACTTAACCATCTTGAAAATGTAGCTAGTTAGCTTACTGGTCGCAGATGATCTAGGGGTGGTCCTAATATTCTAATGAGCACACTTGATTGACAGCCAGCTGTCACAGACTTGCAGACTATTGTGCTACTCAAGCAGGTCTGAATATGATGGCTTACGAATATGAATCATGGAACCCCACATGTACACGCCTACAGATGACAGTGTGTGTGTGCGCAGCGATATTCAGATGTTCCCAAACACTCCGGAAAATGCATCGATGAATTAATCCGTGTGCAATTTACGTCGGCCCAGACTGGAGAGGAGCGCAAGCACTTCCTCCATTTGTCTCGATTTACATCTCAACCGAAGTGAGAACAGCCGGGAAACCCAACTAGAACTGACCATTCAAACTTCCTCTTAAATGAACCAATTACATTTCAGAACAACACATGCTGTCTCACAACCTGTAACACAGTGAAAGAGACAGATCTTCTGGCCAATCAGAAACATGCTCCTGAAGGAGGTGGGACAAATGGCAGTATCAGGGTACGAGGCGTAGGGGAACTGCATGTGTTATGGTGGAGTGTGGTGTGGTGTGGTGTTGTGTGCATTCTGTTACTGCATGTGGCCTGACATTGTGTGTAGTGTGTTACAGTTTGTGATCTGTTACTGTGCTGCATTACTATATGTGGTCCGTTACTGTGTATAGATCGCACATGATGCGTTACTCACCAAAATCTTCTCTGCATTCAAAGAGAAGACTGACTCACAGGCAGGGCTGCTGCCTTCCTCACAGTCAGGATCCTCCAGCTGGAGAATGGCAGTGTCTGCAGAGAAACACACACACACACACACACACAGCTGCTCAGGTAAGTAGCAACTGTACTGAACAGGTAACGATAGGACCAACCTAAATCAGTGATTCCCGACTACAACAACGGGGTAACTCTCAAATCAGGGGGATATTTCACAAACAAAGAACGATGTGGCAAAAACGCAATGAGTAAAGCCCGAAACAGCACTTTCTACCGAAGTCCTTGTTCCAGATTTTAAGGGCTTCCAGTTTTTACACAGTTCAGTTATCTGGCTAAACACCCACGGCTTTTTCTGGATGTTTTCTTGAGACAAAAGTCAAAGACAGTTGAGATAGCTTTAGGATATTTACAGCCTATTGGGAACTTTGGTGCAGTACCGTAAAGCGCCATGTCAGCAAGACATTGTTTTAAAGTAAGTTTAATGTAGGTCCGTTATCTAGCACTGTCCAAACACTGCATTTGATTACTTTGCTACCTACACACTTGTATAGTGTAGATTTAATTATTAGAGTGCGTTTGAACGCGCAATGCACGTTCATATTCTGACTCTAATACATTCTTGTAGGGAAATTCGGTAATTCGGGATTCCGAGTCATTTAACCAACGCGCAAAGACAAGGTGTGTGCAATTTAAGACGTCACCCGGCTTTACCTATAACCGACCATCTCTAAGTGGTCGGACAATGTGACCCTCGAACACAATGTCTTCGACACGAGTTCGCTTTCATCAGGGGTCAACTACAACAGACAGCATCGAAAGAAAGCAAATGACAACAAATCTAAACGAACGGAGATGACTGCTAGCTAGTTAACTAACGTTATCTTGCGAACCGTATGTGTGGAGAAAGCAATCACATACGCCAGACAGCTTGGTTTCGATCCACATGATTATCTAACATATACTTTCAACCGCTTGTCAACGGAGCCGGAAGCAAAATTTCTATGAGATACTAGTAAGACAGCTTTGGCTAGCTCATCGTACGGCGAGTTAGAAAGACGTGGCAAAACTGCAAAATATCGCTTACCGCAATCGGCTGCATATTCCTCCCACTCAGACGGTGGACCACAAACGTGCTTATTAAGCTCGCTGTTAAAGAAAGTGAGTGTAGAAAAGTATTCGGTGGATAAAATAGCTCCACATAAGTACAGCAACGATAGCGCTACCACAACAACACCCCTGCCAGCTGGTGCCATGTTCTCAATACTGGCCAGGTAAGGAGCAATGTTGTTTTGGTAATGTAGTTGCGTGGTGTATCTCCACTTGGGTTAACTACTGGAAAAGTGCGCGACAGCCCAATCGCAGTAAACTACAATTCCCAGTGATTGGCGTTTTGGCCCGCCCCCATTGAAATTCCAGGAAGTTCGGCGTTTTAACACAGCAAAAGCTGTCAAATGAATTAGGATGGCAAAAGCATCTTTCAAATGTATTGAATGCAACGAGGACGCATCCGAATTACACCGAGATTATAGTAACGGGATACTGAAGATAACTATATGTGTGAGTAATGTGGTTCACTAATTAGCTAGGTCTTGTAGGATTGTAGCTAGCTGGAAACGTTAGCCATCTCTCGTTAGCCGTCTAAAACCACTGATGTGTAGTAAAGAACGATCAGTGGCTAGACATGTAAGAAATGTAGGCATATTATTTTATGAATGAACTAATAACAATGAATGTAGAGCATGGTATTTCTAGACATTCTAAAATTAATTAGTAATGGTATTTAAGGTCTGTGTAATCGCTTTTAACCCTTTAGACATCCTGCGCGAAGCCCGTGGACAAGTACATTGAATACGATCCCGTTATTATTCTGGTAGATGCCATACTCTGCAAGATACAGGCATTCAGGCATATTCTTTTCAACACAGAAATAAACGTGAGTGTAACAATCATAAACCCTTATTCTAATAAAAAAAAATAATAGCGAAGTGAGGAGTTAAAGGTGTTTAAATGTCACCATCCCTGGCAGATCCACTGGAAGCTGTGTGTCTTTTGTCTACTGTGTGAGGCTTATCTGCGATGGTCCCATCTCCACTGTTCAGATGTGGCCAGTGACCCTGCTGACATCATTAGATACACCAGAGAATGGGACTTCTATGGAATGTTTGCTCTGGCAGCCCTAGGTAACCACACACACTGCATGGCACAACAACATGCAAACTGAAGGAATTTTGTAATCCGATGCAAACCATATCACGTTTGTTGTTTCTCAAAAGCTTTGTAACCTTGTACTGTCTGCTTTATAGTTCATCCAAGCCTTGTAGCATCTTCTTAACTATTACAAGACCCATTCTATGTTAAAAAATACATTTTACTAACTACTTTAGTGTGTATAGCACATTAGATATGTCCTACCAGATATAATAAATTCTACCTATTCTTTCATGGTATTGTACATTGTGTGTGTGCGTGCTGTGGCAGAGATGGGCGTGTTCTGTGTGGGTGTGTTGGCGGTGCTGTGTCCGGTACAGTGGATCTGTGGCGGCTCTTTGGAGGTCAGCCATCTGCTCAAAGCCCTGCTGCTGTCCTGCTATGGCAAAGTCCTGCTGATCCCGGCAGTGATCTGGGAGCACGACTACTCCCCTCTCTGCTTCAGACTCATCAGGCTGTTCATCCTCACCTCCAACACCCAGGCTATACGAGGTATACAGACAGCACAAAACCCAAACACACAGGCCACATGCGCGCACACACACAGCACTTACACTAAACATGAACAAAGTGCTAAATGCTTTAACTGAAGCTGCATTGTGAACTCTTCCCTTTCCGTGTGGCAGTAATTCTGAACTGTAGCAGACGGCTGGCTGTCCCTGCCGTGCTCGCAGGACTTCTGCTGGAGACCTGGGTGACTCATGTTGTGCACAAACTGCAGCTGAACTTTTATCATTACCTGCCTGACCTCCACACCTGAGCCCTTGGCACCCCCATGATGTCATAATGGACTCCCCAGAACGCTGCTGGTGATTGGTCGCAGTTAGGTTCTAATGGAATGGAACAGCTTTGTTCAAGCACGTCCGAAGTCTAGCCCACTTTGCGTGTCTTCGACTACAGCAGGAGGGCCGGGGACCAGACACCTCGAGAGCCTGTCTGTGCTGGCCGGTGGCAGCTGTGTGTGGGCCTGGGTTTGAATCTTAGGCACTCCAACATAAGAACACACTACCACATGACCAGAAGCCAATGCCTGCCTTTAAGACGGTGTACAGAAAAACATTTCTGAAGGGCTCTCACACTTTACATAGGTTATTTGTCAAACACTTGACTAATACCTGGCAAGACTCACTGTGAGTTTTGAATGTTGAATCAAATATTTACAAGGCTTTTATTTCTAACTTTTTTATTTATTTTTATTTTTTTGCATGTGCTTAAAATGTTGTATCAAGATTTGGACTTGTATTTTCATTGTGCCTTACAGACAGAATAAACTAGTTTTGGCTAAATCACCCTGATTTAAAGACGCTTCCCTAATTTAAACCTTTTTTCCACTGCAGTCTGGAAACAGCTCTTCCACAATTTTTCAGAAATAACTTCTAGTTTGCAAAACACATGTTTTAAAAAATCATTTTTTATCAGGGAATCTATAATGATCTTTATCAGACGTGTTGTGGTTGATCCTGTTATAATCGCAGCAGGAATAAGATTGTAGTAATGAATAGTTCTCATTATACGTATACGGTATGTCTTATATTTCAGGAACGTAGGATCCTGTGAGACTTGTACAAGTTTAAACAAGCTGTTGATGGCCTCATTCCAGTTGTGTGCTGGTATTTAGCTGAACTTCTGATGCTGTTTGCTCAAGGCAACCTCAGTCGGGCAAGAGAACACCCGTATCTGCCCATCACAAATCCCACCCTTCGTTCCACAGCGTCGGTATCAACTTGAATGAATTTTCCTCCAGTGCCACTCACCCATATTTTATCTCTAATGAGAAATGCGTGTTCAGAGTGGTTCTCTATTAGTTGAGCCTGTATATTCATTTTGCTGTTTCCGAAGGCTATTCTCACCGTTTTGATTTTCTTCAAACGCTAAGGAATATGAGGAACATTTTTTAATTTGGCTCTGGTGAATTTAACTGATGGCAGACGTGTGGCCATCTCAGATAACCACTTATCTAAACCTAAATCTCCACCTAAAACCTAAAACGTGTCTCTCCCCCATCCCTAAGCCTTAAATAACAGAGAACCTGTTATTAAAGGGTTTGTTGTGGATAATGGCTGTGGTAGAGAAATGTTGCATCACAGTGCAATTCAGGTACTTGTGCAGTTCAGTACAGTTCAGTGTGTGGTTCCTGAACTGACCTCAGAGGTATCTGAGGACTGGTCTGCCTGCAGTCTGTTCTCATTAGTATAATTACTACAAAATCCAATGAGATGTTTAATGAATACAGATCCCAGGTTTCAAATTTTAGACCACATTCAAGTGACTGTTTTGTAAAGGGTTTCATGCAGAATGTGGCAATATTAAAGCTGATGTGAGTGGGTAAGGTTGTAAGTATCTATATTCACCTATATTCAGGTCTAGATCTGTTTACTGACACTATCATCTCATAATACAGGCATTGTTTCAAGATATGAGTTGCTACAACACAAAATAGTTTCCACACCCAGAATGACGTTGCTGCTATAGTAACAAACCTGACTGTAACATTTAGTGACTCGGTTGAGTACATAGATTGTGACATCATTACTGAAGATAATGTATCGCTGTAATTCTACTGGCTTCCATTAGTAAGGTGGTATTGTTACTATACAGTAACGAGTTATTGTAACACTAAACCCAATAATTTTATTATTATATGGTTTAGAAACATAGTTTCAGCACAAAGTGATGCCTAGGAGAACCAGTAAAGTGACTCGCTTACTTTATTGGTTATTGGACTGTTACTTGGTCATAAATATAAACCACACATGGATTTGTAATGACTCCTTTAGAAAATGATCTCTGCTACCTTCTGAAACACTCTTGCATTTTATTGAACAGAGTCCATATCTACTGAGCAGGGTAAATCCTGGTCAAAGTGAAGTGTGGCATTGTTCTTCAGTCAAGTTTACCGTAATCTGCTCCAGTCTCCTAAGAAGGTGCTTCGCTGCATGAAGGTGTATATTTAGCTGTGTAGACAGAAACCCTGGAGCAGTGTTCAGCATTATGTAACTGCAGTGTGTGCTAGAAATCAGACAGACAAGCACATTTGACCTCAGTTGCTGTTCAGTGGAGAGTTATAATGATCAAAACAGATTATTTTAGCAACTTTGGTGCCAGATGTGCTGATTCTGGAATCTTCTAAACAGTTCTCTTGGGCTTTTCAAGCACAACTATTTCAAACTCTTTCTAGAAAGCTGTGGGGAAAATACAGAAATGAGGGATCATAAAAAAATTGTCTTGGAGACAAAGCAGTGAAGTGGATTGCATACAAAAATCCCACACTGCTATGCAAAATGCCAACTCTGAACATGTCACCTAGCTTTGGAACTTCATAACAGCCAAAGGCCACTTCAACTGCTGAAGGCCAGTGAGACTTGCCTCTAGTCTCCAGGGGCAAAACTGTGGTGTGGAAAAACTGCACAGCCAGAGGAGTCCAGGTCCTGACTTTTCCAAATTCATCTCTTTATAGCTATAGTTTATACACACTTAAATAAATACAGAATGGCAACGTACTACACCACCAGGTACATATAGTTATCAAGCGTTCCAGGAAGATCGAGGTGAGTTTTTATTGTTTCGATGGGATACATAGACCCCAGAGTTTGACCCTATACACAAGATCAGGATTACTTAGAAATTGTGTAGACATTCAATCTGGAAGCAACTGTACAATGTGATTATTGCCCCATTGTACAACATCTTGTAGAATCCATACTCAGGCAAATTTGTACTGGTCTGGAGTCCAAAAGAAGCACATGCTACCACATCAGTGTACCTGATAACACTGCCAATTGGAGTTTGCATTTAATGCCATATTAGGGTTGCAATACTTACAGTTGTATGCAGTAATAAAAAAAAATGCACAATTGGTTTAATTTAAAAAAGGACACAGCATATTACCAATCTGCAAAGTGGTCCATGTTACCATTTTGAGTAGTTAATGCTTAGTTACTATAAGCAGAGTTTAACTTCACAGATGCAACACTTCCTTGGTTACAATGGTTTTCAAATAGCCTACTGTCAAAATTGACCAGATACTAGATTATAGTAGATTTCTAGATACTAGATTGCTACTGCTCAAACACAATGTATTTCTGTCTTACTGAGGCTACACAGATTGCCAGAAAGCCTGTCACCTGATTTAGCTTTATATTATGATTGGAACTGGGTTTCATTGACCAAGTGTCTGCACACTTAAGGGATTCATCTTTGCTTAGTCAGCAATACTGGACTGACGTAGAAGCAATAAATGATCATACGATAGTATCGGACTACTGTAGAAACGGTAACCGATCACATGACTCGTCTGATTGGCGTGCTTCTGCAGTAAAGCTGCAGAAATAGTGCAGCACCTTCACTAAAGAGCTTAAAAAACACCATTTATGTTGCCGTCATATCAGTTAAAGACAAGTACAATACTTTATTTGAATTATTCCTTTAATATATTTATTACATATACAAAAAGCATACAAAAACACTCCTCCAAAACTTACAGTAGTTAGGTCATTCTGTAGAATGCAAACATACAAACTTTACTTTGCATAAGCTAAAGGCTTTAATTACTGAGTAGCTCTCTGGACCAAAAATCTCATCAGACCTCCAACTTCATTGAAAAAGAAATGCAAGGAAATGGACAGAATAACAATGCAAAGCCTGTGATAACCTTCATCCAGTAAACCCATTCACCATCACCACACACAAAGCCCTGGAGGAAGACGGCTCACGGCCAACTGCCTACACTTCACAGCAAACGAATGCCCTATCTGCACAGTCATGAGATTTCTACAGGGGGTGGGCTGGTCTTCAATACAATATTTGATTGAAGTGACACTGCTGAATTTCCAGAACATTCCGTCTTAGGGTATTATATATGTGGTGTGCGTTGTTAAAAGACTGTTGGTACTGATTCAAGGAATGGCAGCAAATCCAACAGTTCAGCTACAGAGGAAAGAGTCTGGGATTGAACAGAAGGCACCAAGCGGTTACGTTTTACGTGAATGCAGAGGCTGGCAGAGTATACAACGGACATCATCATTATTAACTATTATGATTTTCCATAGCTATTATCCCTAATCCTCTCACCGAGGTGGCAAGGAGATTAGAACGTGGTGACAGAGACTGAAGTCAGAATTAGCCAGAAAGCCATGGTAAGATGTTTTGTTCTTTTTACCCAGTGCTACGTTACTCAAAAATCATTGCAGGACAATCATATACTACATGATGGAGCTATCCAGAATCCACCTTGAGTCTTGGGGATGTAGTCCTATAGATGATAACCTAACACTATGCTTTCCAGAACTACCACCAGTCACCACCTCACACATGAACCATTCAGAACCATCCCAAATTCGCAACGCCAGTCAGGGGATAACAAAACTTCCTAAGAAACATCTACAACATCCTGGATAAGTATTAATGATATGCAGCTTGCGTCTTTGGTTTGTGTGTCTGATCACGGATCAGCTTGTATGGATCGTGATGAAGTAAGATTGCCCTCCCATTTGATCTCATTAAGGCGTAGGCAGAAGTCACCGGAACGTTCCAACCTCGTCCGCCAACATCCCAAAGAGGACTCCATAGGTATTGGAAGACTGAACATTAGCACCCATATTAAAATACACGTTGTTTTTGTTTGGTTTTTTTTTTTTTTTGGATTTGTTTCATCAATCTAATACTGTTATTTCATAATAGGGTACATATTTATACATATTCAAATGTCTCTTGGTAAAAAGGCAAAGCTCAGTACCTACATGAATAACATTAGGAAATGTATACTGTACCTCTACAGTGTGATTTAACTTTAGTTAAGACAACTATGTCATGATTTAAAAAAAAAAAAAAAAGTACATAGCTCATTTTCTGCAAAGTCAAAACCTTGTTGCATTAAAACATAGCAGAGCTGTGCGAAGTTATCAGTGGTGCACTCTTAGCTGCGGCTTCATCAGAAAGATCTTTGCCAAGGAGAAGCTGTTACACATGCTTTCGGGTATAATAACATGGTAAAAGAACTACTACTCTAACGCAAGGATGTTCTTATTACTGCTGAACACCAGTGCGATCTCAGATGAATACGTCAAAGAAGTTTTAAGAGGAGCGCCTGTATAGCTGATGGTCAGACCCTGGATTATGTGTTTGAGATTATAGGTAGCATTTCCAGCATTGCATTAATTCACATTTTTTTTTAAAACTCATCATCCCCTTATTGTGTAGCATGTGTGTTTGTTGGACTGCTAATCTTTACTGACTACAACAAGGGGTCCCAGGCCTGCATCTGGAACTCTACTGCCCTGCAGAGTTTAGTTCCACTCCTAATCTAGCACTTATGACTCTACATGCTACTGAAGGATTAAGTGGATCACGTGTGCCAGATTACGACTGGAACAGTAGTAGTTCACCAGGTCCAGACCTGGGTACCCTTTGAGCTACAACAAAACGAGAATGATTTGCCTATATTCTGGATTCAGGAGGATGTTACACAATATCACCCACCTCCAGAATTCTGCCAACAAAAAGATATTTGAATATTTTTAGTGTAAACGTGAATATTAGAGATGTGCTTCACACTGTATAAACAAGTCATATAAAATCTTAAAACATCTATTAAAACAGAAAAAAATACTATACTGTTGCATTATATAATAAATAATCTTGGTTTATATTTTCTGTAGGAAAAAAAGTCTGCTGGAAATTAAGGACAAAAAGCCAGAAAAGTAACGTACGGCTTAGTCCACCTAAGGATAGTATTCGGCCTCAGCTGTAGCCAAACCAGTTTAGGGTTAAGAGGACACGCATTTTCGTCCATCATATTGTGATGTGAAAAGACTCGTGTAACCACTTGTCCTTGGACGTCCCATTTTGTGGCGACGGCTCGTTTCCGTCCGGCGTCTCGGTCGGGGTTATGCCGGATTCCGTATAATACTCGTCATCTTCGTCAAAGTATCCGTTTTCCATCCCGTAAGGTCCGTCCGCACTCGACCCGGCTGACAGATCTTGGCAACTGCCCTTGTATTCCTGAATGGACTCGTGAAGGGACCACAGCTGACAAAGCAGCGACATATCCTGCTGCCTCAACCCCACCTGCAAAAAATAAATAAAAAAAAAAACCGATGCGGCGCTAAGCAACACATCGATATCACGTCCAGCTGGCGAGGGCAGCTAACTAGCTGGCGAACTTGACGTAATGTACGTTTAGCAAATAATCAACAAGACGGCAATTTGTCTTTAAGAGAGCAACTTTGCAGCTACATAACGAACGTCGAGAAGATTACCGAGCCTCGGGACTGTTTTATCTAGTTAACCGGATAGCCAAGGATATTTATGTAATATCTATATCTACTTACCGTATACAGGTTAGCTAGCTAGCCTACCGAAAACAACTTCAGCTACTGACAGAAAGGAGTTTAGCTGCTGGACACAGCTGGTGACAGTGCTAGCAGCAAGCTAACCTAGCTAAGAAAATTAGGGTCCTTTAAATTATATGATATATATAATGTACGTTTTAATGTATTTGGTGGCTAGCGAGCTATCCAGCCAATCTGGACTCTTACACATCCAAAGTGGTTTGTGCAGACACAGCTAGCTATCTACATGGTTCGTATTCAGAAATTACAGACAAACTAACTCATAAATCACAGCAAGCCGTGATGAATCCCGTGACCGCGTCGAAACCAGCGAAGCAGCTGCTGTCTTCCTTTGACTATCAAGCTTCGCCAGCAAGGTTAACGCTAGTTATCTATCTGACGTTGCCTCTAAAATGCATTTTGTGGTCACTCGAACGACTTACCATTTCTTTTCTAAGAAGGGCTAAGGCGGCATCCAGGTTTGCTGGCTTATTTGCCAGTAAGTTGTCCGCGTTACTGCGCCCTCGACTCAAGTCGTCTTGAATCATTGTCTTTTTCACATACATCCTCTCCATCTCTCGCCATGAGCCGCCGCTGGAATTCAGCAACCCGCTGAGGCTTTTGGGCAGTGGGGGAAGACCCTCTATACAGGCCAGCGTTCCCCCCGCTGTTCCGTTCGCCGACTTACCGTTCATTTTTACAACTAATGTCTTGTCGCACTAAGGGAATAAAGTTACATCAATATTCAGCTGTCGAAAAACGGACATGCGCTGGTATCCGAAAGGATCCCAACGTCAAAAGAATCGCACAATAACCAAGCTACTGTACCGAACAACTGGTTTCAAGGTCTGAAATTCGTACTTCCTGCCTCTTTAACTGGATTCCAAATAGACTGGGCGTGGCCAGCGCTGACGACGAGCAAAAACACTATTGAATATTCATAAGATTTTATTTCTCTCTTGATCCAAGGCAGCCTTCTACCAATTTTTCATACAGCTGAAATGTTCGAAATTTTCTAACAGACTACTCTTATCAAACAAACAGTCAATGTCAAATCTGAACCTAGCTCTTTTGTAGATAACACGTACTTCGTGACCCATATTACCTGGGCTAGGAATAATATCACCATCGTATTTTGGTATGTTTTTAATATGTTTTAGCAAAATCACAGTAAAACAAAACGCCATCTACTGAAGACATTTACATAGTATCCGATGATGTTTCTGGCCATGCAGCACAAAGTCGGTATTTGAGATCTTGACTTTTAAAGCCGTAAATGGAGTGACTCGGGTTGAGGTCAGGGCACAACCCCCCCCCAATCAGTATAAGTGGCCAGATGGCTGGCAGTAGGGGCAGCCTCCCTCCTCTGGTACGACACGCACCCCACCACGGTTTCAGGTTTTCAGACAAAGCATTTCAACCCACCACCATGTGGCCACGACAATGAGCCCCCTGCGCGTGTCATGTGGACGCAGATGCAAGGCGCAGGGATTGTTCGAGCTCCAAGAGCTGATAAAGCGTGTAATAGCACGTGCTGATTGTGAAGGGCCGACCTGCCAGTTTCCAGTTGCGTTTTGTCTGAAAACAAAAGAAAAAGAAGGACGAGGGAGGAGGAGAATACCACGGGCTGTGACACACATGTCGGCAGCTGGAGGAATAGGGCAGGCTTGATTTCAGCTGGAGCGGAGAGCTAGCTGCAGACACGCCATAAACAAACCCCTCAAACCAGAGCAATCAGCGAGAGTGGTGCTTTTAATACAGCTTTTTACACAGCATAACTTTATGAGTTAATGTCTGATGTCGCTATGCTAGGAGCCACTCGCTCTCAGTGGTAATGAGAAAACAGAAAACGTCACATGGAAAATGCTGAACTAGTCAAGCATATGGAACTCCAGGGCTGGAAGGCCATAACCTTACAGTCTTGCCAACATACCTGATTCAATCACTCCACTAATCATTAACCTCATTAAGGTAATCATTAAGGTCATGCTACATAGGCTTTTACATGGTTAAAGAATCAAACACAGCTGTATTTTACAGAGCAGGCTGTCATGAAATCAAGAACGCTTCATTAATACTGTTTGTCTTCAAATTCCAGTGGCCTATTGAGTGTGTCCTAGATGTAGTAGAACAGGTGAAATACTATATAGTGCAGGGATGTGTCTGGGCAGGACTAGATCTGCCATTGCTAGTTTACATACACCACAGACAAATTTAATAGTCTCAAACACACACCAAAAAGTACAACATACAAATTACCTACTGGTCTTTACAAAACACAGTAAGATATAGCCACGCCCCAAATTATTTGGGTGATATTTTGACCTTCTGCGATTAGAAAACATTGTAGTTAGATATGTGTAAACAAAGATGTCTCCAGCTTCATTCCATAACCGAGTCATTAAAACAGGGTGGGTTTGAAGGCACTTAAAGATAACAGCATAATTTAAACACATTTATTTTCATCAATCAAGTGGAGACAAATGTAAAAAAAAAAAAAAACAATTACAAGCAATTAGATAAAACTTTTAATTTAATCTAAAACAAATGTTTACAATTTTATATGATAAAACATGAAATGCTAAAAACAGGAAAACAAAACAGTGGCTATTTGTAAACAACTTCAAACCTCTGAGTCTTTAAAGAAAACAGGTACAAACAGTAAAAATCCTACCGTTTTAAAACCATAATTGGTAAATAGCATATCAAACTTATTTTAATTTTATGAAGATTTTGATCCAAGTCCCAAGCTTCTGTGTTCTGTAACATCTTATATGCCCAAAACACTCCGACATCCTGAAACAACACAAATCACGAGTCACAAAAGAGGGATTCTTCCGAGACAGAGTGCATCATGGGTAAGATGCACATGCGAGTTTGAAAAGCTATTAACTGCATTCCGCAGCAATATAATATTTCGTCCATATCTGGAATGCCAACACCCACAAACATTATTGATGATCAGGAG
The DNA here is from genome assembly GCA_028565775.1 of Sternarchorhynchus goeldii. Lineage (NCBI taxonomy): Eukaryota > Metazoa > Chordata > Actinopteri > Gymnotiformes > Apteronotidae > Sternarchorhynchus > Sternarchorhynchus goeldii. The sequence goes on from JAOXYF010000005.1 coordinate 1,569,351, forward strand.
ATGGAAGTGTCTTCGCTACAGACTGACCCTGTATGAAGCAAAGAGCTGTGGAGTGGAATCCAGTCGGACTGGCACAAAGGCGTCTGGAGAGTCTATAACCACTGACACTAATTACGCTGTCAGTCACAGTAATAGTGCTCGCTCATCGTGTTTCCAACCTTATAACGATCCTCTCTCAGGCTAAAACGTCATTACAAGCCCGACATTAAACACAGGACAGCTTTTTTCTTTCAAGAAAACTTAATGGCTTTGGCTAATGAGTTGTATTCCATGTCTGACTCAGAATCTCACAAGAATTATAATTACATGAACTAATGTGCCCTAAAATCCAAATGTCAGCATCTTAGAGCTGAATCTGTTTTGTTGTTTTTTTTTGTCTAAACATGAGTGAAATTAACTGAGACATTTACTAGATTTTCAACCACTAAAGAACACTGTCACTGAACATGTTAACTATACAAAACCTCTCTAAATTTGAACTTTTAATGACCCCACCCACACACACACACACTCTTCCACTGTATGGATCACTCAAGGCAGGAGTCTAAATGCTCGTTAATTTGAGACTCCAACACTTGGCTCTGACACACAGGGCAGTGAACAGTGAGGGGGCTGCTACCTGCCCCTTGGTGACCAGCAGGGGGCACAGCAGCGGCCTGTGCTTCTTCTCTCTGCTCTGTGGAGGAGGTGGAGGCAGAAACAGAGGTGGATAACTGGCTCTTTGGCCGCTGGAAGAAATCAAAGATGTGTGCAGATTTACGTTCCTCCCAAGATCTTTTCTTCCCTCCCAAAGCAGCACTTCCTGACTTGTGGGGGCTTCCGAAGACTCCAGGGGTGGAGACAGAAAAGCACGAAGCAGATTTCTCAGGACTTCCAAACCATTTAGAACTGGAACCCGAAACGCCACTTTCTGGCTTCTTGTGACTTCCGAAGTCTGTAGAAACAGAACCTGGAATTCTGCCTCTGGAATTTTGGGGACTGCCAAAGTATTTAGAAAGAAGAGGCCCTGTAGTAGCAGCCTTGTGTCCAACAGAGTTATTTGAGGAACTGGTGTTAAACAAGCTAGCTTTAATAGGGATTGCATTTTGAGGTGACTGCCCTAAAGGTTTTGTGTTCAAGGCAGACTTGTTAGAAACTTGGTTTGGGATGGTAGAGGCAACAGACTTTAAGGCACTTGTGGTGCTATCTGCTTTCTGAGGAGAGTTCAGGCTTTTTTTCTGGAAGAGGTCCTGCACTGTCCTCTGAGTGGGTCTCATCAAGCTCCCATTGGATTTCGTAATTCTCACAGGCGAGCCGTTGATATTGACAAAGGCTTTGGTGTTGCTGACAGACTTTTTAGGAAGCGCAGTCAAGGTGCTGGTGCTGACACGCAAGTTTGACGGAGTCGGACTGGGATGTTGGGCGGGGTCTGACCAGGCTGAGCTGGGCACAGGGGTGAGGTCTGTCTGGGTGGTGCTGGGCAACGTTTTAATATTTGTGGACAAAGCTTTATCCAGGTTCTGCATTTCTCTTAATGAATGGGTGGGGCTTTGGCTGTGTGGTTTCAGTACAGATTCTGGTGACTGTTTGCTCCCTCCCAGAATGAAACCTTTACCACTAAAAGGAATGATGTTCCTGATATCCTGAGAACCTGAACCTAAAAACACACACAAAAAAAGATCCTTACAACTCCAAGTTGTACAAGCATGCATTTTCAGCAGTGTTTGTAATAAATGTGAATGTGTTCAACCATGAAAAGGACCAATTAACAAAGCCGTTAAATTTACGACACTCTTCAGCTCCTCCCAAGGAACGACGACTAAAACCACTCTGAATGAAGTAAAGCAGCCACTCGCATCACCTGCACCCTTGCTGGTTGGAGTCCTTTTGTCTCCGGGCTTCCTGGACGCATTCTTCTCATTCTTCTCCTTCTTCTCCTCATGCTTGCTCTTTTTTCCATAATCATCCGGTTCTTTGACTTTGGTGTACGAGCCTCCGCAGGTCCTTCGATGGTCCTCCCACCAGGGGTCTCTGGCTGACGGAGCTCTGTTCATCGCTCTTTTCACGTAGCCAAAGAACGGCCTGCGGTTCTGACACGGACCGTTACAGCGCCACCAGTGCTGCCGGTAAACATCCACCTCATCATGGAAGGAATGATAAATCTGCGAAGAGAGAGTTGTTTGATCAGATGAGACTGTGATACAGGTTCTAGCATTGCTGAATGACTAAAACAGAGAGAAATACTAACATGACATTGAAAACAATCATCATATAGGTAACTGGGTAGGACTGTAAAGAAAAGATGATGCGTGTTTAAGGTACAGTTATTTATTTATTTTCACAGCATTCAAAGAAACGGCCAGTCATATTTGTGTAGCATCACGATTAGATTTGATGGAAAGCAAATAGCATTATGGTGTTAATAAAAGGATCCAGCATGCCATACTTACAGTAATTTTTGCTCCGCTGGCTTGATTTATTCGGTTCATGTGTTTGCAGAATTCTGGTCCATGACCATCTCGGTCTCTGTTGTTTTGCGTCACAAACAGCAGTGCGTGTATCATCTCGTGTAACAGTGTCTGAGGAGATAGATAAACACTATTCTTAACAATTACACTGTGAACTCTCATCACTTTATCACTGATTATCATTTCAAACATGCCTCAAAGCTGCACTCTTATTCATGTTCTGAAAATATTTACCAACCTGCACCAGGTCTCTTCGGGGTCTGAGCTTCAGAAGAGGTTCGCTGAGTCGAATAGAACACAAACCGCCCCTTCCTTCATAAGAGCACACACCAGCACACCTGAATTAAAGACGGTGGAACATACTAAAAATGAAAAACACAGACTAGAGTCGCTTTTTAATTATTTTAAAGGCATAAAAGGTATGTTCTCCCGAGCTTACAATGTCATTCGAGGACTCCATTTCACTTCGACACCACTGAGCTTTCCCCAGAAAAATATATCGTTAAATTCAAGGAACATTGCTCTAACGTCTGGGTTTGGATCCAGCGTTTCCCAAGAGTCGTCCACTATGGACAGAGGTCTGTCCGGCTGGGTGTACGGAACGACGTTCCAGTCAAAGGAATCGACTTTACGTTTTTTGCTGAAACGGTAGCTGGTATCTTCGTCATCATCATCATTCCACGTAGAAGCCGCCGAGGCTTCGTTATCAAATTGCTCTTGCAAACGAAGCGCAAGTAAAAAGTCATCTTCCATGGTCTGATAACGGTAATGGGTAATGTTTCATATAACCGAATCGGTCTCTCTAGCAAGCTAGTTAACCTAGCTAGCCATCCCGAGCTAGTTAAACAACTCATTTACAGGGTATTTTCATAAAATCACACGTTGACTCAAATTCTCTCATATCTTTTAGTGTTATAATCCCACACGATCCATTTGGAAATAACAAATTCGGTGCTATTCTGAAGCAACTAGCCGGTTAGCTAACGCTTGCTCTTCCTGTTTGGGTCATACGTTGAACGGAAGGACGCTGGGATTTTTTCAGAAAGTGTGAAGATGACGACCAACCATTAAAAAAACAAAACCGACGAATAATAACCTACTTGTCCAAACCGCAAATTATTTTATAACTGTTTTCATATATTTGAAATAAATCGTTTAGTCGTGGCGTTTGTGATTATTTATTTTAATCAAGATTTTTTTTAATCGTTCGTGTATTACTATTGGCCAACGATTTTAGCTAGTCCCATGATATGACGTAAGCAGCAGTCGCCTTGTTTCCCGAAGAGCAAGAAGGTTTGTTGCGGAACAGAAATGACAGTTTGATTTTGTTCATTAATAGCAAACTAGAGGTCGGATTTTTCCAAGGTGGAAAAGTAATATAATCGCTAAGATGACAGACACTGGAAACAGGCTGCGCAAACAGCTGGAATCGGCCAATTTCGATCCACAAAATTACGTGAAGCAGCTTTCACAGCAGTCTGATGGCGACAGGGAGTTGCAGGAGCACCGTCAAAAAATTCAGAACCTGGCCGACGAAACTGCCCAGAATCTAAAGAAAAACGTTTACAAGAACTATCGGCAGTTTATCGAGACCGCTAAGGAGATTTCGTACCTGGAGAGCGAGATGTATCAACTGAGCCACATTCTAACAGAGCAGAAGAGCATTATGGAAAGTATAACCCAGGCCCTGTTGTCCACAGACAAGGATGAAACGGCTAAAGAAATGCTAGCAGCCTTCCCCAAGGAAACGGAGGAGGTGAAACAGAGAACACTGACTACGCTCCTCGAGAAGGTGGAAGGATGTAAGAACCTCATGGAGACCCCAGGCAGGTATCTGGTTTACAACGGCGATCTGCTCGAGTATGATGCAGACAACATGTCTCAGATACAGAAGGTGCACGCGTTCCTGATGAACGACTGCCTGCTCATTGCTACGTGGTTGCCGAACAGGCGTGGGATTATCAAGTACAAATATAGCGCCCTCTATGACCTAGAGAGTTTTGCCATCGTCAATGTGAAGGACAACCCCCCCATGAAAGACATGTTCAAAATACTCATGTTCCCAGACAGCCGTATTTTCCAGGCAGAGAACAGCAAGGTCAAGAAGGAGTGGCTAGAGATCCTTGAGGAGACCAAGAAAAACAAAGTTGCCAAAGACCGGCACAAGAAAGAAGAGGAGATCCCTATGTCGCCAGTCAGGCAAGAGGTCTCCACCAACCCGTTCGACGAGGACGATGTGCCTTTGGACTCTGAGGAGCTGGTGGACCTGAGCCCCGAGTGGATCCAGGAGCTGCCGGAAGACCTGGACGTATGCATCGCGCAGCGTGACTTCGAGGGCGCCGTGGACCTAGTCGACAAGTTGAACGAGTACCTGCACGACGAACCTCAGAGCCCACGCGTCCACGACCTGCGCATCAAAGTGGACGAGCGCTTGCGGCAGCTGACGGAGGTGCTGGTGTTCGAGCTGTCACCTGACCGCTCGCTCCGCGGCGGGCCCAAGGCCACAAGGAGGGCCGTCTTGCAGCTCGTGCGCCTGGGCCAGTCCACCAAGGCGTGTGAGCTGTTCCTGGCGAACCGAGCAGCGGCTCTGCACACGGCCATCCGGCAGCTCCGGATCGAGGGCGCCACCCTGCTCTACGTGCAGAAGCTCTGCAACGTCTTCTTCACGGGCCTGCTGGAGACGGCGCGCGAGTTCGAGACGGACTTCGCCGGCAGCGCGGGCTGCTACTCGGCCTTCGTGGTGTGGTCTCGCTCGGCTGTCACCATGTTCGTGGGCACCTTCAGCAAGCAGGTGTTCAACAGCAACGAGAGCCTGTCCACGGCCGCCGAGTGCGTGAAGCTGGCCAGCGAGCACTGCAGGCATCTGGACGAGATCGGCCTGGACCTCACGTTTATCCTGCAGTCGCTGCTGGTGAAGGACGTCAAAGCGGCGCTCCGGCGCCAGAAGGACGTGATCATCGAGGCCACCAAGCACCGCAACTCGGAAGAGATGTGGAGGAGGATGAACCTGATGACTCCTGAGGCTTTGGCCAAGCTGAAGGACGAGATGCGTAGCTGTGGTGTGACCACCTTCGAGCAGTACACGGGTGATGATTGCTGGGTGAAACTCAGCTACACCGTGGTGGCCTTCACCAAGCAGATGATGGCCTTCCTGGAGGAAGGCCTGAAGCTCTACTTCCCTGAGCTGCACATGGTTCTCCTCGAAAGCCTGAGAGAGATCATCCTGGTGGCCATGCAGCACGTGGACTACAGCCTGCGCTGTGAGCAGGAGCCTGAGAAGAAGACCTTCATCCTGGAGAACGCCTCCTTCCTGCATGAGATCGTGCTCCCTGTTGTGGAGAGGAGGTTCGAGGAGGCGGTGGGAAAACCGGCCAAACAGCTGCAGGACTTGAGAAAGAGCTCCCGGCTGGTCCGCGTCAACCCAGAGAGTACCATGTCTGTGGTGTGAGGGGAGAGGAAGACATCATGACATGAGAGGAGATGGTTGTGGTGGGGAGTGGGGGCTGTTTTGGGGGGGTGGCAGCTTAACATGCTTCAGTAGGCACTCACACCCACTATGATCTAAAGATGCATTTCATTTATCCTGTTGATACACCGAGACTTTACCCCTTTCTTGATTTTGTTAAACTTTTAATATATTTCATATAAGAGATATGATAATGTATAGTTATTTACTTGTATAATTGTTACATGTATCAATGGTGATTTTTAGTGTTATGTATTGCTGTTTATTAATTGTAATGCACATAAATAATTGAAATAATATTATATTGGTTTTCTTTGACTTTTAATTCTTATGCTTTTTAAAGAAAATTCTAAGGAACTGATTTTTGTATGTAAATGTCCCAGTGTCAGGCATGCTCAGTTTGGTGTTTTCTCTGCTGAAATGTGATCAAGGTCAAGCCCTCAGGGTTTGTGTGCTGTCTCTAGTCCTGTGCATGAAGCAGAATGTCCATGCCCTGAAAACAGTACATTGAATTTCACGTAAACATAGAAAATATTAAGCTTTTGCTTATAAAGAATATATTACTTTCCAAATAAATACATAAACATATCCCTACACATACAACACTACAATGTGTGTTTCAGTTTGGTAATACTGGTGTCCTCTACTGCCCCCTAGATAATCTGGTGAATTTAAAGGAGACTTCGTTTCCTTTAAAATACCTCGTTAGTCCTCTACAGGGTTTAAAAATGGTCAAAACCGCTGTTCGTTCATTCATGCATCCGTTCCTTCATTCGTGTATTGTTATTTTTTACTTTTCTTTCAGTTTGTGCGGACCAGACATGAACATGACTTTCAAATGGCCTATTATTTTATAGAGCTAATTTCTCCTTGGAATACGTTTCGAGCACGTCTAAAAAAAGCTCCATTTTCATACGTGACGGGAACAGCAATGATTACACATGCGCATCATTTATATTTAGATAAATAGGCTTGTGGGTAGTCTGCACTGTTCAATGCATAAATATTCTTCCGATCTCAATGGGAATGTCATTTGTAATCAAATCATATAATTTTTGCTCTACTGGGTAACTAATTTATTTTCTGCTCCCCCGCACGCCCCCCTCTAACCACACGAGTCCATCTCGTAGTTCTCAAACATCACGAATGAAGCTGAGAGAAAGATTTTACCCTGATGCGCGTCATTCCTCCAACAGAAAACCCGACCTGTGGTGTTTGTATTACGGGACAGAATGTTGACGGATAGTAGACTTCCGTAGGGGTTTACCCTCCAAGTTGTGCCCTATTCGTTCAGCTTTCCGCTTAAATTTAACGAGTTTGGAAGACCACAGAAACCTTTTTTTACATTGCCACCCTTGTCCTCTCTCACCTTATAAGACATAAGTATATGGCAATATCTATAGTCTAACTCTGTTAATTTATAAAATTAATGCCATTTATATTAAAGTAGATGTTGTTTAACAATATCAATATTCAGTTGTATTGTGTTTTGACAAATGTAATTAAAGTTTTGCGGTTATTTGTGATTGCTTTACCCAAATAATTTTCTGGTTATTTTCAGTGGACATTTGGTCCCACACATCGATGTATCAGCCTTGCTTGAATACAAGCAAATGGAAATGTCATCGTATCTTACACGCCTGTCTTCATTTGTTCATGGGTGATAGCACAGACATTTCTTTAAATTGCAAATTAGATTTTTTTTTAAACGTTATTCGGGTTATGGGACGATAATGGATTTTCTTCGCCTCTTCTGCGTTTAATTAGGGGGATTATGGAATTTGTAGTTTTATCTTTCTAAACGCGACCGGCAGTTATCAGTCAGATGCTTCACTGTTGATCCTTACGGACTACAGCGTCAACAATTCTCCTCTTAGTGCGCATGCGCAGAGTGGGATGGGGAGCTGTCCGAGTCGAGTACCGCTGGTAGGAGCTCACTGGTTGCTGCTCCTCGGTTGTGTATGAACGTTTTGTGGACACGATGGACGAGGAATTAAAATGTCCGGTGTGCGGCTCGCTCTTTAAGGATCCCGTCATTTTACCGTGCTCTCACAATGTGTGTTTGGGATGTGCTCGGAACATCATCGTTCAGACACCGGAGGGCGAAACTCCTCCGCACAATCGTGCTTCGGGAAACTCGGACTATGACTATTTGGATATGGACAAAATGAGCATGTATAGCGAGACAGACAGCGGTTACGGGTCCTATACTCCATGTGCGAAGTCTCCGAACGGGGT
>JAOXYF010000005.1:1583037-1605974 GCA_028565775.1 Sternarchorhynchus goeldii
ACACACACACACACACACACACACACACACACACACACACACACACACACACACACACACACACACACAGAGATACACATGTTCACATGTACATGGTGCTTTTTCTGATGGTTTCCACTGTGCTGATCCCTCCCCCTTCCTCCAACCCCCCCCCCCTCCCCCGGACCCAGCATCATCCAGACCATTACTCACTCCAGCCTGCGTCAGACCGCAACACACTCGAGTGTGTGTGTGCATGTGTGTGGGTGTCGTGGGCAGAGGTGTCCTAAACCCGGGCCATATCTATATTCGTTCCTTATGAATGATCAGCTCTGTTCAAGAACCACCCACACACCTCGTGTTCTTCTCCCCTGCACTGAACACCTCCCCTCCTCCCACCCCCGACCCTGCATGCCTGATCTGAGCATGGGAGGAAGGGAAGGGGGGAGAGGGGGAGGAGGCTGTGGGAGTGTGAGGAGAGGGGAGGGCAGTGCTGGAAGATACAGGGATATCAGGTGATGGTGAATTAAGGAACCCGAGCCATTAAAATCTATTCGGCACCGCTCATAAAAGGGTTAGGGTTAGGGATCATGATGGTTCTGTTCACAGACTGATGGTAGACAGGAAGGTGTCTCTCCATACCTGGTTGCATGGTAGGCAGGTAGGCTTCTCTCCGTACCCGGTAAGCAGGTCTTTAGGGGTCAGGCTGAGCAGATCCTACGTTCACACTGTTTTTGGATTACATGCAGTAATGAAGGGAGACGAGTCCTGGTTGTGAATGACAACGACCTTAATCTGATATTAGTATTGTGCGTGTTTGTGTGTGTGTGCATGTGTGTGTGTGTTTGTGGGTGTGTTTAACAGGAAAATGGGGTAGAGTTTGAGGCGTGTCTGGTGGCTCAGTGTGATGCCTTGATTGAAGCTCTCACCCGGCAGAAAGCCAAGCTTCTCACCAAGGTCACAAAGGAGAAGGAGAGCAAACTGAAGGTGGGTTAACACACACACACACACACACACACACACACACCCTAACCCTCTTCCACTTAGATTAAACTGCCAGACTGATTCTTAATCTTTTGTGACAAGAATCTTCCACCTCACCTAGCATGATTTGATTTGTTAGCGCAAAAGTTAATCAGTAGCTTTGGGTTTTATGTTTTATGGATTAATATAGAATCTCCAATTTTTTTTTGGTTTATTAAAAGTACCCATCATCTTAAAAGGTAACGCTGTTCCCTCGTCCTGCTGGTCTTAGAATTCTAATAGTTTTGGTTGTACATCATGGTGACAGCTCTATAGATCCAGGGCAGATTTGTGTCATTTCTGCTTTGGGAGAAGGAGACGAGAAAGAGAGGGAGGGAGGGAGGGAGGCAGGGAGGAGGGGGGAGAGAGAGGGAGAGAGAGAGGTGAGAATGGTAGGGTGATAAAATAAAGGGAGATAAAGCAAAAGAAAAATAGGAGAAAACAGTCTTTTTCACATATGTGTACAACTGGCAGCGTTGCTTTCAGATTACAGAAAGCAAATAGTTTTTTTGGTTGCTCTTTATCCATGTGGCTTCCACAGTGTTATTGTATTTCATCTACCTCCCAATATGTCTCACATAAATCTTTTCAGCTGGGAGATTATTATCAGAGTGTCTGATAATGAAATCCTCCTGAATGAAAGATGTCCTTTCTCTCCTGCCTGTCTGGACGCGTGTTGGAGCCTGTTCTCAGCACCACACATCACTCCTCCTGTATTTCTCACTAAAACTACTGGCTGGGCACCCAGTCAGGCGTTCGTCCCACAGAGCCTGAATCAGACACTCAAAGAGTTTTGCCGTTTTATATCAAAAGCCCAGTGCACTCAGAGGCATAGTGGTAGGTTCTCCGCTCTCCACTACGGAATCCACTCAGGGATTCTCCACTACGGAATCCACTCAGGGAATCTCCCTCAGGCTGTTTCAGGGACGTTTAACTTCCACAGATGAACATTTAAACATCTTGGGCACAGATTTCTGTGATGATACCTTGTGACAATTCTTTAAAAAAAGACAGCACTAAAGGAGTAACATTTAATGAACTAGAACCCTAGAGTACACAGAGCTGATGATGAATTAGAACCCTAGAGTGCACAGAGCTGATGATGAATTAGAACCCTAGAGTACACAGAGCTGATGATGAATTAGAACCCTAGAGTACACAGAGCTGATGATGGCTTCCATGTCAGTGTTAGGAGTTTGAAATGTTGTGCCATCGTCAGCAGCCGGAGAGAAAAGCCATTTTGCACTTTGATTGGTTCTTCCAGGCCAGTAGCCTGACACTCCAGAGCTTCTACTCAACTCAACTATGCTGTCTTTCATTACCAATGGGGTGTGACTGTGGGGGGGTGGTTGCTAAGGAATGAGAGAGGGAGAGGGAGTGAGAGAGGGTATGTGTACATATATACAGACACATACTTCCAACATTTTCATGGTTTCCCAAGAAATAGGATGTTTCAGATAGAGGTCCTTTATCATCTGTGCAAGCTAAGTGCTAAGTGCAGACTGATGACCAGGGCAGTCTGATAACAAGTGGGCTATTGGAACAAATAAGAAGCACATGGACAAGAGTGGATATATATATATATATATATTTTAATCAGAGGCCATCGAAGAGGAAACCGCAACCATACAAACCATTCAGCTTCGTTAAGCTTGCATGAATAAATTGTCTCATCTGTTAACTTTTCTCTTACCAATTATTGCAATCCAAAAAGCAGTTGCCATGACTACAGTTCAGGAAGCTTTGCTACATGCCAAATGTGTCTTAACTATAACAATTGTTCAAGCATTTGTTTCCGTCTAGAGAGCATTTGACAGGTGGATAATTAGATAATTAATTTGGGAAAATTGAGGTGGGCAAATTAATGCACAAAATAGCAGCTGAGTGAGTTCATAATGAAACCAAACATTTGTCTTCATTAATACAGGATGGCATTGAAGGCCTCTGAAAATCGAACTGTGTAATGAGCAACTCAAGGGTGTTTAACTTGTGATGTCCGTGAAGAAGGTTCTAGAATGGTAGGCCAGATCTAATGCTGCCAGAAGAGCTCTGAGTTGTGAGTTGCTGCCACTGGAATGTTAAGTGATAATGAATCACTGTGGAACAGCCTGATATGTGGGTGCATTTGTAAACAGTCTGATGTGGGTGCATCTGTAAACATCCTGATATGTGGGTGCATCTGTAAACATCCTGATATGTGGGTGCATCTGTAAACAGCCTGATATGTGGGTGCATCTGTAAACAGTCTAATTTGTGGGTTTAATTAATCGAGACAGAATACTTTCAGCCATCTTGCAGTGGCCTCAGACACATTAGGTCTCCAGTAAAGCTTCAGCAGAGCTTCAGTAGAGCTCCACTGAATCTGCCATGTTTGAGACCTGATATAATATTGTTTATGATTAACGATGAATGTGTGACATCTCTGTTAAAAAATACATAAAAGTACTAGTCATAAAAGAGACTTTATGTGAGTGTTTTATTGTACAGTGGGATAAGTGAATGTGTGTGTGTGTGTGTGTGTGTAGACGGTGAGAGACCAGATCACGCACTGCACTATGAAGCTACGTCAGACCACAGGGATGATGGAGTACTGCCTAGAGGTCATCAAGGAGAACGACCCCAGTGGCTTCCTGCTGGTAATGAGAGAGAGAGCTTAGGGTGGGGGAAGGGGAGAGAGGGATGGTGGAGGGAGAGATTGGAAGAGAAAGACAGATTTGGGGTGGGGTTGGGGGTGGATGGATATATATTATCTCACAAAAGTGAGTACACTCCCCTCACATTTTTGTAAATATTTTATTATATCTTTTCATGGGTCATCACTGAAGATCTGACACTGTGATACAATGTAATCAGTGTACAGCTTCTAGAATAGTGTAAATTTGCTGTGCCCTCAAAATAACTCACACAGCCATTAATGTCTAAACTGTTGGCAACGAACGGGGGTAAACTTCTTAGTGAAAATGGCCAAATTGTGCCCAAAGTGTTAATATTTTGTGTGGCCACCATTATTTTTAGCACTGCCTTAACTCTCTTGGGCATGGAGTTCACAAGAGCTTCACACGTTGCCATTGGAAACCTCTTCCACTCCTCCATGATGTCACAGAGCTGGTGGATGTTAAAAACCTTGTGCTCCTCCACCTTCCGTTTGAGGATACCCCACAGATGCTCAGTCGGGTTTAGGTCTGGAGACATGTTTGCTCTGAGTGGAACCCGACCGTTAAGCTGCTGTATGGTCTTGACCATGGTGCTGCAGCTCAGTTTCAGGGTGTTGGCGATCTTCTTGTAGCCTAGGCCATCTTTATGTAGAGCAACAGTTCTTTTTTTTTAGATCCTCAGAGAGTTCTTTGCCTTGAGGTGCCATGTTGAACTTCCAGTGACTTCCAATATGAGAAGTATAACACCAAATTCAACACACCTGCTGCCCATTCACACCTGAGACCATGTAACACTAACGAGTCACATGACACCAGTGGGGGGGGAAATGGCTAATTGGGTACAGTTTTGCCATTTTCACTTAGTGGTTTTACTCACTTTCGTTGCCAGGGTTTTAGACATTAATGCCTGTGTGTTGAGTTATTTTGAGAGCACAACAAATTTACACTGTTATACAAGCTGTACGCTGACAACTTTACATTGTATCACAGTGTCATATCTTCAGTGTTGTCCCATGAAAAGATATAATAAAATATTTACAAAAATGTGAGGGGTGTAGTCACTTTGTGAGATACTGTATGTATGTATATATGTGTGTGTGTGTGTAACTGGGACAAACAGCGGTAACTGGTTCTGAAATCTCTAACCTTCAACCTGCAGTGTAAGACTAGGAACACTTCCTGGAGCTTATCCTGTCAGCTGCCTGCTTAATGCAGCCAGAAGATCAGAGCCAATCCAACAAAATTCCAACCAAAAATTCAGTCAATATATCATTCTATTTGGCATTCATACAGTCGTTTCTGCTAAAGGAGAAAGGTTACGAAGAGAGCAGTCCACGAGGGATTAAGGAGAACATTTCTTTGAGAGAGGTTAAGTGGTGATTTTTTTTTTCTTGGACTGAGTGGCTCACGTGTTGTGGCCTGTGCAGTCATCAGCCATTACGGCATGTAAATAATTCATCTTTAAAAGAACCGGTCGGAAGGAGACGGAACAGATCGGAATGCTGCCGTGGAAGATCGATACGTGCATTCTGTTGAAATTTTTATGAATTATTGATCTCCGGGGAGGTTCTGTGGGTCTGGGTTCAGAGAGGCCACACTGCCCCTCTGTGGTGGGAACATCTGTAAACCGCACAGAGAACTTCCACACAGCACGCTTGGCTTGTTCTTTTCTTTATTCTTCCTTGGTTCTTTTTTCCATCAATCCATCCTCCCTCCCTCCCTCCCTCCCTCTCTGTGTGTCAGATATCTGATGCACTGATAAAGCGTGTGCAGGGCGCTCAGGAACAGTGGGTGAAGGGCGCTCTGGAGCCCAAGGTGTGCCCGGAGTTCGCCCTGAGTGTCAACACTGACCCCCTGCTTCAGGCCATCCTACAGCTGGACTTCATCCAGGCCAAAGGTACAACACCCATACCTCCACATAGTACTGAACACCAGAGAGATTTCAAAACATCAAAATGATTGTTTATGTCAAGTGTTCTACTGAATTTGGTTATTTTCATGATTTTATGGAAATGGGGGATACGGATCTCTATGCACTCGTTCTTTTCATGTGCCTCTGTAATTTGATCATAAATCATTGCTACCTTTATTATAATCACCACCATCATTATCATAAACAACCACAACAATACTGAGCAATACACGCTGTGGACATTTCTCTTCCACCCTCTTCTGCTAATGTCACAAAGCTCGGCATTGAGCTATTAAGTGTAAGGTGTCAGATGTGAGGGTCACGTCGGGTCACGTCGGGTAAACAGAACCGACACGGCACTGACCAGCGAGGGATGCTGGCACGTCAGGTTTCTGTCACTGTAAAATCCGTCACGCCAGATTCTCCCTACGGTTTATAGGTTCCTGGCAATGAACCGAAGTGCAGTAATCCAGCAGGGGTCAGTGGGAGTCAGGAGTCAGTGATTTTGATCAGTGTGCTCCCAAACACAAATAAATGTCCCACAATTCCTTGGTGTTGATACACTGCTGCCACACATGCTTTGTCCCGTCATGTTTCAGATGGTCACGAGGTTCCATTGTTCACACAAATGCATGCAGGGGCCCTGAGAATCATGAAGAGCCCAGGAGGTATTTTTCGGAGCTGCTATGCTAAAAACTGTCCCCTAGACCTTTTCCGTCCCACCCCAAAACAGCCCATTCCCCTTCCTGTGCAGGAGTCAATGCTCTTCAGGATGTCAGGTTGTCTTGCTCTACTGATCCAGGACCAGGTCTACTGTGTTAACTTAAAGAGACCAAAACGACCAAAAATACATAAATACATTAACAAGAACATTGTTTATGTGACGAGCAATGAATTAAAGCTGGTTATTATATTAGTGACCTAGGCATCATTTACTGCTAGCTACAAGCTATTACAAGTCAAACTATCCCTTTACTGTTTAGAGAACCTGCATAACTGATCTTAGATCAGAACAGAAAGGCAACTTCAACCATCCATGTTTGAGCCAATACTGACCCTGCATGCATGTTAGCAACACTCTTGCCCGCCCCTGCTCCTTTTCCCGCTAACACAAATTTGCCCCGCTGCTGCCCCTGGCTAACTCCGACGTAGTACAGTGACGTGGTGAGCGTGATGTGGTACGGTCCACCGTGTGACGTGTCTTGTGTCTTTCAGCGGAGAACCCCAACGTCCCGCCAGCACCTGTGTTACAGCTGGAGAAGTGCTGCATGCAGAACAACAGCGCCACTCTGGCCTGGAGGATAACTGTTGCACCGGCGCTGCCTGTGGAGGGCTACATCCTGGAACTGGACGATGGGAACAGTGGACAGTATCGGGTATGCCTCTCGCTGGATTCCTCTCTGCTCTGCAGTTTGTGTGTGTAGCTGAAACACATCACACATGGCCTCTTAGTGTGTGTAGCTTTTTCTCCAAGAAGCTGAAAATGTTCCTTCATGTTCACCAGATTTTAGTTCACTGTATTTATAATGAATGAGAAGATGCTGCATATCTTTAGATCTTCCCAGATGTTTCTTCATGTCTCTCTCACTCTCACTCTCAGGAGGTGTACGTAGGGAAGGAGACCGTGTGCACAGTGGACGGCCTCCACTTTAACAGCTCCTATAACGCTCGTGTGAAAGCTTACAACTCGATTGGAGTTGGGGCTTACAGCAAGACTGTGGTCTTGAAGACATCTGATGGTTAGCTTCCATCTTTCTCACTCACTGCACTTCTCTTCACTGGTCTGGCTCTGACACTGGTTACCCTGCACCCTGTTTTGTTTGTTTGTTTGTTTTAACACTGACTCTTTTCTCTCATCTTTCCCTTGGACAGTGGCCTGGTTCACCTTTGACCCTACCTCAGCGCACAGGGACATTGTCCTGTCCAATGACAACCAGACGGCCAGCTGCAGTAGCTACGACGACCGCGTGGTGCTGGCCACGGCCACCTTCTCCAAGGGAGCACATTACTGGGAGCTCAGCATCGATCGCTACGACAACCACCCGGACCCGGCATTTGGAGTGGCGCGCATCGCCGTTGCGAGGGACGCCATGTTGGGCAAAGACGACAGGGCGTGGGCCATGTACGTGGACAACAACCGCTCCTGGTTCATGCACAACAACTCCCACACTAACAGGTAGGTGGCGCCGGTGAGCGCGAGTCTGAATTCTCTTCACTGTGCGTTTGTGAGACTCGGAAGGGTTGACGGTGTCCCACTGAAGACGTTTGAAAGTAGATCCCTTTCCTATTTCAATGGCCAAGCGAAGCTTTGCTGCTGTGCATGCTGGGAGGATCTGGAGACATGGACGTTTACATGTTCTCCATTTCTCTTTACTTCAGCATGAGCTCTGGGTGTAAACAGAAGGTGAAACACCACCTGTTATTTCTCCCACCACCTCTACACAGCCGTCCCACCAGAACCTCCACAGTGTTCTGTACATCTGATGAGAGGTGTTTTGGAGAAAAAAGACCTTCCAAGGAAAAGAGCTTCCTATCTCACGCTGCCTTAAAATGTTATTGACTGAGATGCTATTTCTTCATTCTCTTTGCCATAATGAATAAAGAGATTAAATTAAAAAAGCAGGGCAGTTACTGCCACAAGACATATAAAAATGGGTCATTTATAATTGTCAGTGTCTTCTCCAGGGATTCAAAATATCCATAATTTTACAGTCTCTGAAAAAGTTGAAAATGTTGAGTGACTGATTGAGAAAATGTCTTAGAAATGTACGTTAAATGTTTAGTGGCTAGCATTGATGGACTCACCTCTCACCTATGGCATTTGTGAAGGCCTTTTAAACACTTCACTTATCTGTGTCCCTTCATTCCTCTGTTCCTTCATCCCTCTGTTTCTTGCTCTCTTCCCCCTGGCCTGCTTCATCCCAGGGCTGAGGGAGGAATAGCGAAGGGCTCCACGGTGGGGGTCCTGCTGGATCTGACGAAGCACACTCTCACGTTCTTCATCAACAAGGAGCAGCATGGCCCTGTGGCCTTCCAGAACCTAGAGGGCGTGTTCGTGCCGGCCATCAGTCTCAACCGCAACGTGCAGGTAATCGAATGCCTGCCCTATACACCCGCCCCCTCCGCCCGCCTGTACGCAACACCTATTCATGTTATGGCAGGAGACGATAGACCATTTTTTAGGATCTGTTCATTATAACCCAAATTGGTACAACGCTTCTGATGCTAAAAAGCATCTTTCCCATAAAATGTTAGCATGTTAGGAAGGCCCTTCCCTGGCATGCAGTTCATTTGAAATAGATTTCTAGGCTGTGCTGTGTGACAACACAAACACCTGATTGGCTACTGCTTTACCTAGTGGGAGGAAAGAGGAGTGGCTTGGTCACATTCACTTCCTGTTGAAATGCTGTAAGAGTGCTAGTGCTCCAACGATCGGCCTGCCAATCAATGCCATTTTGAAATAACTGACATCGGGTGATTATCAAAAAATTATTGCAGGCAGCCGTGTCTGCTGCTGTGGAGCAATGTTACAGCGCCCCCTTGTGCCCATTTCGCCATTCTACAGACAGATGTCAGTGCAAGCTGCCTGTATAATTAGATAAATTCCTGCCATTTAGTGAGTAAATGTTACTTTGGGAATTGTAACATTAGGGAGTCTTTAACCAGCTAATCTAACTAGCTAGTTATCTTACAGGACTCTATTGTTCTCATGTCAACAGTCTCCTATCATATGTGATTGATTTGATCATTATAAGGTACCCAGACGTAGTTACAGTCAATTGCTTTTGCTGTTGGAGATTTAACTTGTTGGAGATGTTAACAGGTGGATAACATCCATGCTATAATGTTAATTTTGTAAGCAGTTTTGTCTCGTTTATTATTATTACTATTGTTGTTATTTATTGCAAAACATTGTCATATTGGAATTATATATCTGCCATTGGTTGTCTTGCTCTCTAAATATTGTCATCTGCAATTAAAAACCACATATCGGTTGACCACTACTTACTGCTGCCACTCAGTAGGCCATTGGAACATTGGTTTCAAAGCCCTCACAGACCTTCGAAACATTTAACCTCATTAATTTGTAATTTCTGGATGTAGGATATAGAGATCTGTGACTTATTTATGCTTGTGCGTCCTTCTGTTGTAGGTTACCCTAATCACAGGTCTAGAAGTGCCAAAGAACATCAAATAATGACCTCTGACCTGCGGGAGCTGTTGGCACTCTGCTGGATCAGACTGACAGCCATGAGGTCTCTTTCCCCTCATGAAGCAACACTCTGCCTTTCAACGGGAGATCAAAGAGGACAATTATATTATTAGTAGTATTATTTCTTCTTCTACCCCACCCCCTCTACCCCTGTGTCTCTGTGTGTATGAACACGGTGGTCTGAGCCCCAAGCTCCAGGGGCCTTTCTGCTTCACGAGCCCAGCAGCACCTGGGCGTCCTGGTCTGACCAGAGGATCCAAGTGTGCAGGGCTGTCAACAACCCAACACACCCAGGGGTCTCTTGTACGTACATCCACACAGTGGAAGAACCATGAATGGCTTTGTGAAAAGATGCTTTGATTTTTAGTAAACATGGGGGTGAAGATGGCAAAACACACACACACACACACACACACATATAAAACAAAACAGCAAATCCATACAGTTTCACCATTTCCTCTGTTTTTTGTTGATAAGAAATGACATCTCTGATCTGATCTGAGCAGCTGTTCTTCAGCCATAGGGCTCAGACTAATGTTAGGTGCTCACACCACACCACACCACACCAATCTCAGGTCCAACAGACGCTCGCTCCAGACACAGAGGTCACACTGCCAACAGAACGAAATCTCTCGTCAGCGCTAAACCGAGGCCATGTCTGGCTGACACGGACGCCGTCCACACAGTTCGGCTTGCTCCAGTATTCCAAAAAAGTCTTGTTTCAGGACTTTCCCCCCACAGAATCACTCTGTACCAATTCAGTAATTCAGATTCTTGTAATGTTTACATGACTCATGCCAAAAAAGTATAAGCTGCTGACTGAAGGACACACACACACACACACACTGCTTTGCTGCTTACATTATACGTTATTATACATTATTTCCAGTCAAATGTTTAGCCAGCATCTAAGACCAATGTCTTTCACACTGTGATATATTTATGTACAAAATTACATTCCAGATTAGAATTCATTAAGTTAATGGAGATATTCTTTACATTAGTTAGTGGAGGTTTAAAAACCTGAGCATATTTTCTGAGTTCTGCCAATTGAAAAATGACAATTTGCTTTAAAGGTATTGTGAGAAATGCACTAAGGTTGTTTTCTGCATGTCATATATCTGTAAATACGAACAACCCAGTGGAGCCGCTATACCCCTCGCATGACGTTTGTGGTCTTTTATTAAGCTTGTTGTGTATATAGTGTAATGAAAAAACGGAGCAGTTGCACACTGCCCTCTAGTGTTTGGATTAAACACTACAAGAATTGCAGTGAATTTTCGTAACAAACCAATATATATCTTCTACCTACGTATAGCACAGAAGAGTTATTGTTGGGACTTACCTTGAAGCCATAGCTAATATTTTCAGTCAAACGTGCAAGTATTATATATAAACTTTGCTTTGTCAAAAGTCAATTATTTTTAACTACTTGCTCTCATTCTTCTGCAAAACTGAACCAGAGAAAATGACAGCATCATGTTTCCTAATCTGAAACATTTCAAATAATGAACATCATAATTATAATAGTAACAGTTACTCATGTGGACTTTCAGATGCAGTTATAAAGATTTGTAAGTTGTAAATAGTGTTTTGCAATGTGATGTAAGTGTAATGAGATCCAAAACCACAGGAAACTCCTTTAATGCGTATCAGTGTGCACACTGGTGTTCTACACGATTAAAGGTGGAGGAAGGCTGAGTAAGTGTATAGAATGCCAAATACACCTTCCCCTCTGCCCGTCTCTTCCCTACACCACCCTAACTCAGCACTGCAGGATACTGTCCCCGCAATTCTCCCAGTGTTCCCACTAACACAAGGTCTCCCATCCCTGAAAACGATGCGATTGTCTGCAAGACGCTGGCGTTGCACTTGGATGGAAGTGAGAGAGAGCAGAAAGGTTAACTGTTCTAGCTGCAGTTAATACACACTCCTCCTTAAAGTTCTCTGGTCCTGGTTTTCCTGTTTGAGGGACAGTTGCAGGTCTTGTTCCCTTGGATTTGTTCGACCTCCTACCCTTACAAGAAAACAAGTTAAACAGGTAAAACTATGAGGAACCTTTAGGGTGTTGAAGCACAGCTAACGAAGACACTGGTTAAACATTTAAACACAGACATTCAGGCTCATGTATATAATTAGTTTTTATATAAACAGCAGCACATAGAATCCACACATTCAAGTCCACGTGAAAGATCTCTGCTGAGGTAAGAAAAGGACAAAGCTCGCGCGCACACACACACACCCCTAAGGAGGCTCTAGCTTCTTGTACCATGCACTGCCATGAGGGTTGTGGTGCCTTTAGGGGAGGGAGGGGTGTGTGTGTGTGTGTGTGTGTGTGTGTGTGTGCGCGCGTGTGCGTGCACACATGCACATGGGGGTTGCTGTGCTGTACTGTTCCCCTAAGGCTCTCTTGGTTCTTCTCCTTTCTTCCTGCCAGTGTGAATTTTGTACTTCTTTGTGGTTTGTATATTTAAAAACAGCATTGTATCAGACATTCTTTTCACACCACAGTGTGTAAAAGCGATATCTTTTTCTCCTTTTCATAAATGATCAAAACTGTGATGGCTAAAAGGGCGTGTAAGTGTGTTTGTTCACTCACACACACATAATTTTACACAAACACTTCATTTCTCTACAGTCATTAGGGACATGGAGCAGTCACTAAGTACTCCCTTCGCCACAGTGGCGAGGGAGCCACAGCCGAGGGCAGGCCTGGTCACATTTTCAGTCAGGGAAGTGTGCACTGGCCATCTCTGCCCTTCACTCTGTCACTTCCTCCGTTTGCTGGTCACTTTCTGAATATCTCTGGAGTTCAGCACCAGGACACCGTTCTTAAAGCGGCCCATCAGCCCTGTTGGCTCCTTGCCAGAGGGGGCAGCCTTGCGTTTCTCACTCCTGCAAACCAGGCAAGAGAAACAGTCAAACACCACCATCACTTCAACAAGTCAACGTCACAGTAATGTAGAAATCTTGTACATTTTGGTTTGGACTTGATGCCATTTGAAGGGCAGAGAAAATCATTTTATGAGACCACTTTGATATACATGTTAATTTTAAACCAAACTTTTCTTTTTAAAGTTTTACCATAAATGTGGACGAAAGTTAGGACAAGTACATACTTCTGTTTCCCAGATTTCTTATGCTTTCTCTGTGTGTCCTGAAAAAAAAATGCATTATACCTCAGTCCAAGCATGAAGAGTGCACTCATTTGAATATTCCAATAATCATTTTTATATTGTGACACAGACAGAGACACAATGCAAAACATTAAGTGCCTCAACCAATCAAATTTCTCATTCAAAACAGTCACTTACAGACTTTGCTTCCTCCTTCTCCATCAACCTCTTCACCTTTATCATCTTCTGGTACACTTTGTAGTTCACATACTCCTTCTTCGGAGGCTAATACAAGGGCAAAAAACAAGTCACAGCTGATCTTGAGTTCAGTTTCCATCTTCTAGGCTTCATTTACACAGACACTGCACATTTAGCAACACGTAACTACCTGGATCCCAACCGTAACAAAACATGCAAACCGATTTCTCCTTCTAGGGCAAAGTTTCTAAAATACAGCTCTGGTGTCATTTGAACTGAATTCCACACATTTTTGCATTATGCTTTTGTCCTATTTAGGGAAAATAAGTTAAGGGTTAAGATTTCTTCCCTCTTTTTGAATTTGGGACCAAGCCATAGTGAGATCTCATCCAGCCTACCCTGGCTCCCAGCATTACGGCTCGTTCTTGCTCAAAGATTCTCTGCTGTGGCTTCTGAAAGCCAGTGATTCCAAGCCGGTGGACCTCCAGCCGGGCCTGTGGAATAAAGACGGGGGCTTTATTTATTGATATTAACCTCATAACTTCAGAGTGAACGATCACGGAAAACAGCCAGTCATGAATTACTGCTAAGAACATCACTATTTGTTGGATGATAGTCTATAATCAGAATATAAATGTATCTGATATAACAAGGAAGTAAATTAGACTTTTACCTTTTCTATGCTTAGAAGTTCATCTGGGTCTTTTTTCTTGACCTTTATATCTGGGGTCTGGTGACACAGAAGGATAAAAGTTCACGAGGAAACCAGATACAATAACAGCTACACAACTGCTTCAGACGTATACAGACTAGAACTTACTTTAGCTTCAGGATTAGCAGCCCTTTTCAATGGATTCTTCTTTAGAGGATCCTGGAAGGTAACGACCTCTACGTCCGACTGCTGCGGTACGGTTGATGGGTTTTGGGACTCTGTGCATAGTGTCGTGCTGCTGTCATCAAACGCAACAGCCATGTGTCTTGAAGATGCTTTAACACAACTGACTTTCTCGTCAAGACCTTCCTCCTCCTCTTTTCTTTTCTTTTTGTTGAGCTTCTTCTTTGATGGCTTGCTACGTCCTCCATCTCCTACCGAAAGAGAACAAGTGATTATATACTAACGCACCCTTAATCAGTCATTTTAACAGGCAACAGTGAATTTTCTCCATGCAGGAACAATTGAAACAGTGGGAATGCGTTCAGTCTGGTGTAAATGACCACGTTCCTTGGAATCTAGTCTAGATTCTGATATGAACTATAGAAAATTGCAACCACTTTTTTCCTATTCGCGTTAAATAAAACGAAAATTAAATGTTGGTCTGAGTTAAAGTTTGGATCTGGCTTTAGAAGCGAGGTAAGTTAATATTTTCTTTTATTTTAAATATGGAATAACAACTGTAAAAGTGATGAAGACTCGGAAATAAAGGCAAAGCAAATCAATCTTCCACTGATATTTAACCAATATGGGTTAGCTGATATGGTTCAGACGAGTAAAGGCTAAACATTCGCAAATTACACAGATGCAATTCTGAGTAATCAATAAATACTGCGGAAAATCATCGAGTATTAATCAGTAAATCTGTACTTTTGCTCAAGATAGCAAACTATCTAAATAGCCAGTTAGTTGCATGACAAGTAGTAATGGTAACTAGCTAGTTCTCCAGCTAAACGTTAACTAGCTGGCCTAGCAAGCTAGCCGGCGTTAGCTTGGTAGGGATATGCACACTAACCAAAATCATACAGCTTGTTGAGAACCTGGTCCAAAAATCCGTAATCTGCATCAATGTCTGCACCGCTTTCTTCTCTGTTTCGCTTCATGTTTATTCGAAAACATCGACACAACTTCTCGTTGTAACCAAAGGACTTGTAACCGAAAAGCTCGTCAAAATCACCGCGTATTTCACGTGTAAAACTGCAGCCACAACAACCGCTTCCGTAGAAGGTAGACTGTCCTCTCACGGCCACCGTCTCTATACTCATATATTCAGGAAGTAGAAAATCGCCTGATATTTTTGACACCACCCATGTGTATCCAGTGGAACAGTTAGCTAGTTGTTTTAACTGACAACTTTGCACACGCACTGCTGTGCGCATAGCTCCTGTAAGATAGCATAGATAGTTTCCTGACACATCACTAATGGTTTGCTAGCTGGATCCTGACTCGGAATGGCTTCCAAAGTACTGTATTCGGTACGTCTCTTCGGTAGCTAGCTATCGGAAATCGTTTACACCACTCAAGCTGTCACTCTAACATTCGTTTGCTGATCTTGTTTTAGATGTATGTAACGCAGCGCATGACCTCTTTTAACTATTTCTTGCAAATGTATTAACTTCGTTAATTTGATCGTGTGTAGGCAAAGCGTAAACTTATTCACACATTTGTAAAACTAACCTGAACTGTAAAAAAATAACGTTAATTGTAGTTACGCTTAAAAAAAAAGTCGATCCGGGTGTAGACCTGCAACAGTTGCAATGCTAGAAAACTGAATGAGATTTTTAAACGTGTGTTGTGTGCAGCCCAGAGACCCAGGGCTAAAGAAGAGGGATGATTTCGAGGACATTCTTGAAGAGAGGCGCAGGTCCAGCGATCTGAGATATGCGCTGAGGTGTTACACGCCCGCTCTCTATAGAGGGCTCGTGCCGTGCAAAGCGAGCGTGCTCAAAAGCATGGTCCTTCATTCGGACTCGCTGCAGTACGTCATCAGCCAGGTAAAGTCACGGGACACGAACGCGCATTGAGAGTGCAAGCGCTCTCCGTGTAGAATTTATGAGTCTTATGGCAAGACGTGGATTTGATACTTCAGTAGGTGTGGTGGTGGTTGCCCATGTCGTAGACACAACCGATACAGACGCGTGATGCCCCTCCCCGTCTCTTTCTCTCCTTCTTTCTCCATTTCCCATCTCTCTCCATTGTTTCTCAAATTCAAATGAATTATTTTCGCTCTCTTTCTGTCTTTACCTCTTCCTATCTCTTTGTGTCCCTCACCTCCTTGTCCTCCTCACCTGACCCCCCCCCCCCGCAGGTGTCTGCGGAGTGCGGGGAGTGTCGGGAGGTGGTGCAGGAGGAGGCCTCCCTGGTGCTGGAGGAGATGGCTCACCGCCTTCAGCTCAGCACCATTCGCTTCTTCGCCTACCTGCTGAGCAAGGCCTTCAAAACTCTCTTCCGCAGCGTGCGTGTCAATGAGGAGGGAATCCAGAGGGTTAGTCCATCAGGGGGCAATGTTTTTGCACCACACAGGCCTTTATCTGCATTTCACTGGCCTGCTTCGGGGCCTGTACCCCGAAAAAGTCTCAACTCTTAGACCAGTGCTGATGTGATCTTCAGGCACGTTATGAGTTTTGTGAAGCTACTTTACTGGGGTGTTCTTTGCTTGCTGACTGACTAATTGGTTTGGTTTTTGGTTTCTATATTGTTATATTCCATATTAAAGTTAAGTGTAATTATTGTTTTTGATTAGTTTAATCAAGTGTTGATCGATTAGGTGATGGATTATATTGGTTTCAGTGCAGTGTATTCAGTGTGTTAGTTGATGTATTGATTAATGCTTCCAGCTGCAGCAAGCCATTCAGGAGCACCCAGTGGTACTTCTGCCCAGTCACCGTAGCTACATGGACTTCCTGATGATGTCATACATCCTGTACACCTATGACCTGGCTCTGCCAGTCATTGCCGCGGGAATGGGTGTGTATCTGCAGTGGAACTTCAAAACCCAATCTCTTTAAATTGAATTTAGTTTGGTTTTAGTTATATATCACTTTTAACAACCTGGAGACCTACTGCTCTGCAGAGTTTAGTTCCAGCCCTAATCGAGGACACCTGGCTCTGATTTTAAAGATGCTTCTGAAGAACTGAAATCGACCAGGTGTGAACTCTGCATGGTTGTAGATCACTGGGACTTTGTCGCCCTTGCTAAGGAATGTTTGTGTAGACTTGTTCGTATATGTGTGTGTGTGCGTCCATATGTATAAATAAATAAATATATATATATATAAATATATATCCAATGATATTCCAGGTGAGTAACTGCAGTGTACTGTAGTAGGACAGTAGAGATATTTAAAAATGTGTTGAAGAACACGAGGTTTCCAAAAGAAGAGCTAGAAAAGATGCTGAAGGTGAAGGTACCAGTGGTTGCTGTAGCAGTTGGAGCTCAAGGTGCTGTGACCTCCAAACCGAGGATCTGCCTTCAGCAGATCCCAGGAACCACATTAGAGATCTCTGTCCAGAAGAGTGCAGTCCTGGCAACAGCCAAGATGCTACACAGGAACCTCAAGCTCCCAGGCTTCTGACATCCAGCTAAACTTTGCCTTGTCGTTGCAGACTTCATGAGTATGAAGGTCGTTGGAGAGATGCTGCGGATGTCCGGGGCGTTTTTTATCCGCCGGTCATTTGGAGGAGATAAACTCTACTGGGCCGTCTTCTCTGAATATGTGAAGACCATGCTGAGAGTAAGCAGTACATATCCATCCATCCATCCAGTCATGCGTACAGAATTTGGGGTTTGTACATATAGTATGGCGCTAATGCACTTGGTGCTGTAATTCTTGTATTCTTTAGTTCATTCGGTTACTAATTTATTCATCCCACTCAATCCTAATCTCATCCGTGTGTCCCAATCCGTCTCCTCCGCCACGTGTCCTGATTCCACCCTGATCCCGCCTCCTCAGGTTAATGTCTCTTGATTTTCCGCAGAGTGGCTACGCGCCCATCGAGTTCTTCTTGGAAGGAACGCGGAGCCGGACAGGAAAGTCCCTCACGCCCAAGACAGGTGACTCGTCGCTGCCACCTTGTGGACGTGGCCCATGCATGCCAACGCACTCTGGCTTTCCGTCTGGGGCAGGTTTTTGTTTTTTTACAGAGGGCCATCGTTGATGTCTACATGATGTCCTGCGACACCCAGTCTTTCCCATGTTTATCCAGACCATTTGCTCCTGTTACGTCATCTTGCGGGGGTGGGGGTGGCGAAGCTGGGTTGGGCTGCCTGATTCTCCCCAAAATTTGAGTGCAGGTTCATAATAACATCAGCGAGAGCCTGGATAGTGCTGCTTTATTTATGGGGGTGGTAGTTGAAAGTGACACACCAGACTCTGCAAGGTGTGGTAGACCCTGCGCTGATCTGGTCATCAATCAAAGAGCAGCCAAAAAAAATGAAAAGCAAATTAAGATTTATGAAAAAAAACGTTCAGACTTCTGTGTGCCGGTATCTGTCACATCACCCAGTACTTATGTTCTCTCTCCATCTTTGTCTCTCTGTCTCCCTCAGGTCTACTGAATATTGTAATGGAGCCGTTCTTTAAAGGGGAAGTGTTTGATGTTAACCTTGTCCCAGTCAGTATAAGCTATGATAGAATTCTAGAAGAGTCTCTGTACGCACGTGAGCTCCTTGGTGTTCCAAAGCCCAGAGAGACCACATCTGTGAGTAATGGTCTATTACTTCCTACACAGGGCTTCAGCAGCACACAGCAATCAACAGCATTGTTTGCTGCAGTGGAATAATTACATAAACTTACATTATCAAGCTTACATATCAAGAGCATGAACTGACGTGTGTTTGCACTCAGCTGTCTTGGTGAAATGCAGTTTCTTGCCTTAGTATTTCTGGACACACGTTGCATATTTAATGTTTATTACTAATTTATGTGCACCCCTCTCCCACAATTATTTGTTTCTTGTTCACTGGTTTATCAATTTTAATTTTTCTTATGTACTTTCTAATTTCTCTTGTTTTCTTTTATTAATTCTTTCTATTTTTCTCTCTGTCTCTATGGTTTTTCTGTGTCTCTCTCTCTCTCTCTCTCTCTCTCTCTCTCTCAGGGTCTGCTGAAGGCCAGGCAGATCCTGCGGCAGGACTATGGCAGCATGCACGTGTACTTCGGTCAGCCTGTGTCTGTGCGCAGCCTGGCCGAGGGCCACGTTATCCGCTCCCAGTACAACCTGGTGCCCAGGTGAGGCGGCCTCATCCGTATGGTCCAATCACGCGCTCTGCTCGCACGACATTCCGCCGTCACCGCGGCAACCTCCCGGGATCAGGTCGCTCGCCGTGTTTCCACTGCAACGTCACGTACTAATCACACTTTCCCAATACCGGACTAATCACACTTTCCGAAAGTTGTAGAGATGCATGTTGGGTCAAAAAATAAAGGCTGGTTATTTATACATTAATCAGTTTGACCTTCAATAGCTGTGAAGATCAGTAGTATGATTTAATGTTGAGGTTTGGTTGGGTTGCGTGCACTGTGCCCAGTATGTGATGCAGCTTTAATGACTAGTGTCCTAGAACAAGGCAGCGTTGCCTAAGTGATGATTACATCACCAAGATTCTGTAGGACGGTCTGGAACGCAGTGATCTCTCTGTTAATGAAGTGTGTGTGTGTGTGTGTGTGTAGGCACATCCCTCAGAGGGCGTGCCCGGCAGCCCAGGCCGTGGTGAGTGACTCGGCGTTCAGCCTGCTGCGTCTGCAGGAGCAGGCCATGGTGCTACGGCCGTGGACGCTCATCGCTATGCTGCTGCTTCAGAGCCCTGATGGCGTGGAGCTCTCTGCCCTCGCCGAGCAGGCCGCTTGGCTCCGCCGCCTGGCCCTTGCCTTTGGGGCCTTCCTGGACTGGCCCGGTAGGAAACGCAGCTTCCCCAAGCCATCAACATCACAGGCCTCAAAACAATGTTTGAGACTTGAGAAGTGAAGCCAGACAGGCTTTAATGAATTCTCTCTCTCATTCTCTCTCCTGGACACGCACGATATCTCTCTCTCTATCTGTCTCTCTCTATCTCTCTATCACCCCCCCCCCCCCCGCTCACTTTAAAATCTGCTCTTTCAAGTTTAGTCATGACAGCAACTATATTGCCCCACCTTTCTCTATTTCTCCACCTCATTTCCTCCACCTCTCTCTCTCCCACAGATTGCGAACCCTGCAGTACGGTTATCAGCTCCAGTTTGACCCTGCACAATAACCTGGCCTGTGTGTCCGGGGGGCGTGTGCGACTGGTCGTTGCCGAGACACCGGGGGCGGAGTCGACGCCTGAGGAGATGGAGTTTAACCGAGCGGTCAGCGTGCTTTCTTGCGCCTCCTACAGGAACCAGATCATGCATGTGTTTGTGAGGCCTGCCCTGCTGGCTGTAGCCTTACAGTATGCTGACTCCAGCAGGAAAGGTAAGAGTGTGTGTGTGTGTGTGTGTGTGTGTGTGTGTGTGTGTGTGTGTGTGTGTGTGTGTGGAGAAGTGCTTGGATCTACAGCACATTTCAGAATTAATTTATCTAATAAATGTATTTACTTTTGTTTGAATATGTGGTAGGGCCTGTATGTTTGTGACTGGTCACCAATTAATCCTAAATTGATCATAATTCATTGTAAATGACAGTATCTTAACCAGAAATACATAGAATTCCTGTTTAATAGAAAACAATATTGTTGAATGGAATATTTAAGCTAGATCTTATCTGTACCATGTTGTGTACATGCTGTGATGGTTACTGGCTAGTACAGGCAAGAGAATCCTGTAGAGTGATATTTGGCTTGACTGGAGCTTCCTGTTGCAGACGATGTCTACAACTGCTTTAACTTCCTGCGGGGTGTGTTCTCTAACGAGTTTATCCTGTGCCCTGGAGCCTCTGTGCAGGTATGACCCCTCTCTGACCCGAGGCACAGGCTTATTCTGTGGAAGAGCGGGAAATTCTGCAGCGGAAAATTCCACCAGCTCCACTTACTGTTCTAAGACTTGTGGAATTTGAAATTACGGGACAATTGACAGTGTCATTTTTGCTTCTGTCTTCTTGTTATTATCAAAAATTTCAACCCCGAATTTTCTCTAGAGTTTTTAAGGGTAGTAGGAATGAGATCTTTTTTGCTTTGTTTTTGTTCATTTATTGTGTGTGTGTGTGTGTGTGTGTGTGTGTGTGTGTGTGTGTGTGTAGGACTTTGAGGGAGCATGCTACCTCCTGGGAAAGTGTGGTGCAGTTCAGGAGTTACAGCAGGAGATTGTGATCTCACAGAGTGGACACACTACACTGGCCTTCCTGTGTTCAGTCCTGGACCCTTTCCTGCTGGGCTACCAAGTAATGTTACATTCTTTTGGTACCACACACATCCTCCAACATGTCTACCACCACCCCAACATCCCCCATCACCAAACACCCACAATGTCAACTACAGCTCATCAACAACTATGTGTGTGTGTGTGTGTAGGTAGTGTGTCGGTATCTGATTGAGGAGATGGAGGAGAATCTGCCTGAGAATAAGTTTGTTCCAGCAGTGAGGAACTTCGCTCTCCACCTCATCCTAGCAGGTGCCCACACTCTAATCCTCACTGTCAGGCATGTGGTCTCTTCCTGTGTACGTGAATTACTGTTGTCTCTGTAGTGCGTAAACTATTAGAAAGTCTATACTATAAACCGTCGAACAAAGGAGTGGAAAACAGAAAAGATTAACATGACCTCCGTAGGTCAAACTGCTTAGTGCTGATCTGGGACCAATTTGCGTTTTGTGCCGTAGTGACGGCAGTTACATGGCCAGAAAAGCTCTGATCCCAGACCAGTCTGTGCCCTCCAAGACAAGCTGGCGTGAAGTAGCTGACTTGCTGTGCCTACAGCATGTTTGTTGGAGGAGTAGATACGTGGAGTAGCCTTCAGTTTCCCTGTGCACAAGACGACTGTTTCAAGCTTCTCTCCTGTTTCGTTTCCCTGCATCCCGTCATCTCGCCCCCTTCTGCAGGAACTCTGAAGTGCTATGAGGCCTTATCTTCAGACATGCAGAAGAACGCCTTGGCTGCCTTGATACAGCTGAAGGCTGTCAGGAAGGTCAAAGTGTAAGACCACGTCTCCGTAGGCTACTTTTGAACCTGCCTTTCTTTCTCTCTTTAATTGCCTGGCGGGAAAGTTTCGAGGGCTTTCCTGTTATCTGACAGACGTGGGGTTGTTTTCCTCCATAGTGGTGATCAGGTGGTGCTGAAGGTCAGCAGGATGGCTGTGAATTCGCTGGAGGAAACACTGGGTATGTTTGTATCTCGTCAGGCGAAATTTGTAGCTTGTGTAAAACACTTTACCATTTATTTACACACACAGCTTTTTGGGACTTTCAAGGTTTTGGCCATTTTCAACTTGTAAGTTTATGTGAAAAATGTAATAACTTATATATTTGTGTATTGTATGTAAAACACACAGACACAGTTACTGAGAATGAACATAGCTTCTGTATGTTAATAATATGTACCTGTTTCGCATATTATTATTATTATTATTATTATTAGCATGTTTAATCTACAACTAGCAAGTAAATGTGTAACGGTAGCGTGACTATAACAAGCATATCTTTCTGCATAATGTTGCAATAACTGTAACTAGCATATGTCTACATGTGAGTGCAGTTTGTTCCTCCTGACCCAGTTTCCTGGAGTTCCCGCCACAGAATAGAGTGAAGTTGGCGTGATGACGGAACGTTACTTTGCTGCGCTAATCTCAGCGTGTTTACTTCTGCTTTGCTCCAACTCTCAGGGGGCAGAATTCCTACCCAGAAACCTGTCCGCGCTCGACTGTAAACAGGCGCTCACGCACTTCTGTGGTCGCCGGGGAGAATTCAGAATTCTACAGGCCCAGCTTCCGTCATTACCATAATGGCACATTTCGTGAAGCGGCACAGCTTTGCTGACTACAAAGACTGTTTGTCGTCGAGCTTTAAAGAGACTTCATGGGTTCACCATCTGGGACATTCTCCCTGTGATATGAAACCGCCTGTCTCTCAAACTGACTCACTCCTAAACCTCTCTGTCTTTTTCTGTTTCTCTCTCTCTCTCTCTCTCTCTGTGTGTGTGTGTGTGTGTGTGTGTGTGTGTGTGTGTGTGTGTGTGTGTGT
>JAOXYF010000005.1:1665162-1676965 GCA_028565775.1 Sternarchorhynchus goeldii
GCAGGTGTTCCTAAAACCTCAGTGTAGAGTCACAGATACAGTGCAGGTGTTCCTAAAACCTCAGTGTAGAGTCACAGCTACATGGCAGGTGTTCCTATAAACTGAAACACAGCACACACTAAACTCATTTTATTGTCTCACCTCTCTACACAGGTCTGTATAACGGGCAACTTTAAGCAGCTATGAATGGAAAACATATGGCGTTAGTTCTTTATTTAAAAAATAAAATGATCACAGAGTAATTTAATTAAAGCCAAAACACTTCTCCTGACCAGATTATATGCCAAAATTCACAGCAGCATGTAAATCAAATCATTGTAAATACGGCATTTGATTGTACAAGCCTAGCAAAATAAATCCAAGAATGTAGAAGAACTGAAGAGTGATGAAATAAATTATATACAACTTGCTATTTTTTATCTACCAAAAGTGTTCTTGCATATTTGTTTATTTGTCAATTTTCTTTTTTTTGCTGGGCTGGGGGGGATGTAAAAGGTTTGTGCATGTGTGTGTTGGTTGTGTTTGTTAATTTAATTTGAATTTAATTTGATGCTGGCATATTCTGTATAATCTGCATTATCCATTGGTGTGGCTGCTGGCGTGGGTTTCCGACTGTGTACAACAGTAGAGTAAGTGACATCATCCTGTAAGAATAGTACATTAACAAATGTTAACAAATGTTATATAACACACACATATATGGTTGAGATACACATATTCAGTATGACACACCTGCTCTTGTGCTTTTTTGCATTTTGTTGAGTATAGCGCATTCAAATCTTCCTGTAGAAACACAGAAATGGCAAATTAGTAAAGCTGTGTATACACTAAAATGCTGTATATTTGTGTATATACATGCATACAAATGTAGAGTTCAGATGAACACATAATCTGCTTGTAAAAGGGCAACATCAATGTCTTCTGTGAGGAGTGGCATTATGTCCAGAAGGCCCTGTCATGTTGCGGAGGCTCCCCCCTACTGGTGTTCTCTGGTAGTGGCAGTATCAAGCACATGGACTATTATTGTTTTTGTTTTATCTGTGCCTTCATCTGATGGTGGGCATCATCCATCAGTCACCACCTGAGGATAATTGTATGTTTATGTTGTCTATTATGTAAAGCTCTGTTTTGTATACAGACCTTGTCGGTTTTTGAACGTCACAGGACTTCTTTTGTTACAGTTAGTACACTTTTCTGTTTGGTTTCGTTCATTCTTTGGTCGGAGAAAACAAAACCAAACAGCACATAAACAAAGGAGTAGTTGAGACATGGACACACACACACACACATGGAGGGAAGGCAAAGAAACAAACAGAAGAAGAAGACAGATGAACAACTGAAATCTATACTGTTGAAATTTCTGTAGCTGAAATAGCAGAAAGTCAACCTTGTCCAAAGAGGACAATATAAACAGCCTTAAGGACTACAGGCCACAAGCTGTAACATCTGTAGCCATGAAATGCTTTGAAAAGCTGGTTCCATCGTACCTCGAAGTTCATCGATCTGCTATAGTTTAACTACAGAGCCATCTGCTCAACAAATGATGTGAGTCAGCAGGATATCTGCACTCATCTGGACCATCCAGAGTTCATCTGGAGTTCAGCTCTGCTTTCAACGACGTCGTATAAACCTGGACCCCTGAGCTGCCTGGGGATTTTCAGATACCTGTAAAATATAAGGCAGCTTGGGTGCCTCAAACAATTAGCGCTGGGGTTCCTCGTGGTTGTGTATACAGGTAGGAACCACAACCAAAAAATGCTAATCACATAAAGACAAAGAGCAGTACTACAGTAATAGGCTGTGGTCATAAAAAATGGAGAATGAGCAGAGGCATAAATAAAAAAAAAAATTATAAGACCAAAGACAGGAAGGAACAAAGTCAAGAAATCAGAGAAACCAGGATTACTAAGAAGGCTTGGTGTGAAGGCACTAGCCAAACAATGAGAGCTATGATGAGAGCTAGAATGCCCAGGTGTGTATTGGGAAGTAATTGGGGAGGGACAGGTAAGTACGGTTAATATTCAGGTGAGGCTGATTGGTGAGGGTGTGGTAATTGACAGTTAGAGGCAGAGATGCTTGAAGACATGACAATTCACCCTCCTCTACTCCTGGTACACCAACAACATCTCCAGCTTCCTTTAAGATGATAAGGTTTTGTGATGACCCTATCAGGCTAGCAACACTGGCACTAACAAGACTGACATGCCTAGTGGACTCGAGCAGCCCAGCTTTATGGTGTGCTGAAAACATCCTGGAGGTCAACAAGTAAAAAGGCAGTAGAGATGGTGTTGGATTTTTGAATTGAGCCAAATTCTCCTTTCCTGTTGCATTGAGGGATATACAGTCGTTCAGGTGCCTAGACACCACCATGTCCACTGTTCTCAAACTGGAGGTCACAACTGGCATCACTAAAAAAAGCTCATCAGTGTATCAGGAGCTCGTTCATATCAGATATTCACTTTGGGGCCCACACAAACAGGGGACTCCACACAAACAGGGGACCCCACACAAACAGGGGACCCCACACATCATACCTGTGTAAAACCCTCCGCTCAGGTATTTGGAAAGTCTTTATGAAAAACATCCAGAACCTCACAGCCTTAACAGTGTCTTCCCAAAGGTGGTAGTCAAAATCACAAACGACACAAAAAATGTTGTGGTGCCTGGATGTGAATTGTATTTATTGTATTGATGTTGTTATCTGAATATATGTGGGTATATGTGGACACTTGGCAAATCGTGTGATTCTGATGTGCACTTTGTTTGATCTTTGGAATTTTGGCCTATTTAGAAAATGGCTGACATGCCATAGCACTGTGCTTCAGATTAAGTGACAGATTAAGTGAAAATATGTCCCTTATAACCCCCTGAACACTCCCTGATACAAAGGAACACTCACTTGTGCAGGTGAACACAGCTCAGCAGAACAATCCTGCAGAAACACACACACACACACACACACACACACACAGCATGAAAGTTTTGTCCCTGCAAGACATATACAGGAATGTGGAGGTTGTTGTTTTTCTTATGTTATAGTGGATGGTGTATGTGTGTTCACCTGTGTGTGTGTGTTCACCTGTGTGTGTGTATTCACCTGTGTGTGTGTATTCACCTGAGCCTTCTGCTCTTTCATTTGTACTGTTTGTATCTTTCTGAGTCCTTTCTGTACACATCTCTGAACTACAATAAGAAAACAGGCAGATTAACACCATGACCTGTGTGTGTGTGTGTGTGTGTGTGTGTGTGTGTGTACGTGTGTACCTTTGTATCTCCAGCACAGGACCCCCATGAGACCAAGCAGCAGTAGGAGGAGAAGACCAGCTCCCACAGCAGTAGAAATGTAGATGACAAAGGGCATGTCTGAAGGATTTTGGACACAGGGAGCGAGTCCATCAGGAACAGAGAATGAAATGTTCTACAAACATCATAATCAGCTGTGTGTGTGTGTGTGTGTGTGTGTGTGCGTGTGCGCATGTTTGTATGTGTGTGTGCATGTTTGTGTGTGTGTGCATGTTTGTGTGTGTGTGTGTGCGTGTACATGTGTGTGTGTGTGGTTTGTAAACATTACACAGTGTGTATTTTTTGTAAACGTTACACAACATGTATTTTTGTAAACATTACACAGTATGTATTTTTTGTAAACATTACACAACATGTATTTTTGTAAACATTATACAGTATGTATTTTTGCTGCTTTTTAAGATATTTGAAGAACATGTTGAAATGTAGCAAATCCTTGTTACCCTCGGTTCTTTCAGGAGCGACCACAGTGGAAGGGTTAGCTGGAGCTTTTGTGGTTATTTTGCCGTCTGACATTGGAGTATATTTCTTTGTTGAGATTCCTGGAGGTAGAGATGTTTTTGTCAGTATAACACTGTGTACTGTTTTAGTATTACTTCTGTTGTTATGTTTGACTACATTACAGTTTGACCACTGGTGCATTTATAATTTACGACAACTGTTGGCTTGATTTGGTGGCAAGGGAACAGGGCAGGTTTAAAAGACTGATTTTTACAGAAAGGCTTAAAAGCACAGCATTGATTATCTAGGTGGTAATGCCATGTTGAACAGCTTGTACTAGTGCTATAGAATCAGGCCACTTGAGCATTATGGTTATCAATGAGACAAATTCAATGCATTTCAATGTTATTTTGAGTGTATAGCATAAATGCCTGAAGTGCACTGTTTCTGACTTCACACCTAGTAAATACGTGTTCTCAGGTTAAATGTCATTTTGATAAAAAAATTTATCCTGACTCATAGTATCAGTAATGTGCCGGGAAAAAAAAAAACCTATTTCATAGGCACACTAGTTTAACAATTGCTAAGCCTTTTTATTGTTTTTGGTTCATTTGTTTAATGTTGTTGTTGTTGTTGTTGTAAGATAGATGTTGATGTTGTTGTTGTTATTAGGTAGATAATAAAGTTGCAAAGTCAAAACTCATGTCCCAGAAACAATAGTCTGAGTAAAGTCTCTATATTACAGAGACTCTATACTAACAAAATTTAAATTAATTGGCCTTTAATAAAATGGCCTTTAATTAGCTGGCTAAAAAGTATGAATAAAAAACACTGAAACAGTGTTTTTTTTTTCTTTCTTTCTTACAGGTTTCCTGTTCTGGCTTTCATTTTGATGTAAGTCCTATGACAGCAACTTTTGGTCATTTCACGGCGCTGTACACTCTTGTGCTGCAGAAAGAGTCATGTGACTTCTCTCAGTAACGTGAGCGGGGCTTTCTCCCACAAGACACACTTCCTTCATTTTGAATGTTGCATAATGCACCACCTGAGAAAATTTACTTTTGAAAGCCAGAAGTGTTTGTCATTTAGGTACATCACAAATGAGTGTGGCTTTTATCTTCAGATGTCTTTATAATGTTTACTGCATGAAATTTAACAAAACAGTCAAATATTTAAAAACTTTACAAAACAGTAACATAGGAGTGAATCTAGGGTATACCAATGGCACTTCTTCACTAAAGTTCAGTTTATTTGTGAGATTATTAGTACCCAAAGATTATGGATCTAAATATCTTACCTATAATAGTGAGTCTGATGAATATGTGTTCGTTTGCCTTAAGAAAACACTCATAATCTCCTTTATCCTCCTCAGTCAGGTGTGATATGAGTAGAGAGAGATTTCCTGGAGAGTGAGCAGTACCCAGCTGAACTCTGGTTCTGTACTGTCCACTTTCATTGGAGATCACGTCCCATGTGTGGGTGATTGGGTTGTACTTCTTCCAGGTGAAACTCTCAGGTTTGGTGGGTAGGTGTGTGCACCTGCAGGGTAACAGTGCTGAGTCTCCTGTGTGAACAGTGATGTCTGTAGTCCTCTTGCTGAATTCCAGTGTGCAGCCTGCAGAAACAGCACACTGTCAGACACATGTTCCGATAACATTAATAAATACTCAGTATTACTAATGACGTTCAGTATCCTTATAACTAATGTGCAACTGAGCAAAATAATTGAGATAATATTTGATCAAAATCTAAATGTCCATTTTACTAAGAAAGCAAAGTGTTATATACTTTTCAAATGAAAAAATCTGACATAGGAACACACTAATGATTTTGATCCAGCTGGTCCACTGGCATTCATTTTGT
This sequence comes from Sternarchorhynchus goeldii, assembly GCA_028565775.1. Classification (NCBI taxonomy): domain Eukaryota; kingdom Metazoa; phylum Chordata; class Actinopteri; order Gymnotiformes; family Apteronotidae; genus Sternarchorhynchus; species Sternarchorhynchus goeldii. The sequence goes on from JAOXYF010000005.1 coordinate 1,670,770, forward strand.
GCACACTGCAGTTTTCAGACAGATGAATCCTACCTAGGTGACGATTTACAGGATAGGTGTGTTAAAAAAACTCATGAAACTCTTACTCTTACAAAGTTTCTAGATAAAACATTATTCATACATTGTTTCGTACATACATTATTTCATATGTTATTTCAGTGCTAAAAATGCCCCAAAGTAGAGTTATTTGTCACAATTAAAGAGTAATTCACTGTCACAGACAACCAAAACTTTGCAAGTGTGTACCAAGAAAACTGAGCTGGATTTATCTAAATGAATTTAGTTATCCGAACACTGCAGTTGGCTTTGGTTCAGATATAATGTCTTACCTTTAACAGTGAGTCTGATATATTTGTATACATTTGAGTTAATATGACAAAAATACAGTCCTCCATCCTCCTCAGTCAGGTGTGATATGAGTAGAGAGAGATTGCCTGGAGAGTGAGTAGTACCCAGCTGAACTCTGGTTCTGTACTGTTCACTTTCAGTGGGTTTTATCCATTCCTCTCTATTTGTGTTTGTATTTTGTTTCTCCCAGGTGAAACTCTCAGGTCTGGTGTTTGGCTCAGTGCAGGAACAGGGCAGCAGTACTGAGTGTCCACTGTATGCAGTGATGTGGTCTGTGTCTTGATTTCCTACCAAACTGCAGCCTGCAAAAACACGCTGGTTAATGTCCTTCACTGTTAAACATAGTTGCACATGTAAATGTTATTATTATATATACTTAACTGGTCCAGGCCTAGTCTCCCAAAACCAAAGTAATGTTCACTTAGCTGTTCAAGGGAGTGTTTCACCTAACACCTGCCCTGATGTCATGTGCTGAATGTTCTATTGGAAACTCACTCTCTATTGGAGTTGAAGCAGACTGATATAAACCATCAGCTAAAAGCACTGTTATTTGGCTATTTGTAATAAAATGTGTTATATCTCAGGCCTCCGTACGATTTGGCTTAGGGTAGGTTTGGTTAGCAGCCGAGTAGCACACCCAATTTAGATTACGTCCAGGTTATAAAATAAGCTTTGATTAAATCTTTGTAATTGTGTCACACTTGCATAACCATGCATACAATGTATCTATATTAGCGAGCAAAATAACAGAGAAAACTCACCTTCAGAAATATGGAACACTAGGAGCAGATAAAAACACACCTGCATTCTTACTGAGTTCCACAACACGCTACACACAGCTACTGCAGTAACGCTGATACACACCTTATACGCACTCTTCACAATGACTGTCCACTAAACTCTCTGAAAGCTGTAAAACGCCACAAATCACACATTAATCACCACAGTATTGCCTGGAACTCTAGAAATCTCCATACAGAACGTTCTTACGGTCCGGCACTCACTAAACTCAACCAGTGTAAATATCGCAATGACAGTTTAGCAACGAAACATCTTTTGAATGTCATCATTTCCTCCTGTGGTGCCTAGAGTTCCGTCACCATCCTCAGTAAAGTGACACGTGACGGGTCACAGCCTCCCGCTGGGTTTTGGTTCCTGTTTCTTCCTCTTGCTCTCAGGGACTTTTTCCTTGCCTGTCACCCTTGGCTTGATCACTAGGGACTTGGGCTCAAACATTTGTAAAGCTGATTTGTGACAATAGTTGCTGTAAAAAGCGCTAAATAAATACATTTTGACTTGACTTGACTGATCCAGTGAACAAGAAGTGATCCCCACTCAGCACTGTAGCTCGGCACTGTAACTCAGCACTGTAACTCAGCACTGTAACTCAGCACTGCAACTCAGCACTGTAACTTCACTCCTGCATTTAAACTAATCAAAGGGCCCAACTGAAGGTTTGACATAACTTACCAAACACTAAGGAAAAAGATTTTTCTTTTAATGCATTTTCTGCTGTCTGTCTCCCTGTCTCTCTACCTTCCTGTCTGTCTGCCTGTATTACTGTTCATGTCGCCTCATTTAACAGCACCTTATAGATTAGCCATACCCTGTGTGTGTAGTTTATTGATTAGGAATGTGGCCACAACCACTTTTAGACCTCATATCAGTCTTTTGGTTTGGACCTTCAAGTGTTTTGAAAGTTACTGGAACAAACATCAGGAGGTGTGTCACCCTATGTCACTTTGCACAAGCCTTCCTTTTAGCTAACATCCAATAAAACTTCACACTTTTCAATAATTACCTGTATCTTTGGTGATTTTTCTGGAACGTGAGCATTAACCAGCTGACCTCTGTTTTTGTATTGTTCACTCTAATAAAAATAAGGAAGTAAAATAAAATAAAATGAATATAAAAATAAATGAACATCTGAATGAGTGACACCCCACCACCAGCAGGACAGCTGCTGAGAAACAACCATTAAACTGTAGCATATCAGCTTGCAGTCCTGGATGTGTCTCCTCAGGGAAACACGCACGTTCAGGTTTGTAATTAATCACACCTCTCGCTTTGACTTTTACGACTAAGTGGTTTCTCCTCAGGTATATTTATATTAGCATGACTCAGCTGTTTCTTGATCCACTGCAACCCTCAAAGATGGGAAAGAAAATACTACATGTCTCAAAGGAGAGAAATAAATCATGAAACTACTTCCTCCCTGACACACTGCCAGTAATCTCTCTCACACACGCACATAAACACACTCTGTTGTTACTCTGGGAGGTCCCTGTAGCTTAGTAAGAAACTTTCTTATGTTTCATTCTTGCAGTCCTTCTTTTGTTGCTTCATATCATTTTCATCAGTATCATTTCCTCCTGCTTCAAGCAGAGATGCCTTTCAGAACTCAGAGATGCCTTTCATTTCTCAGAGATGCCTTTCAGAACTCGGCTACAGCGAAATATGAAGTCTTTTCTAAGACATTCTAAGGCTTTTTTCAATTTTTAACATTTTAATTAAGTAAATGAAATGCTTCCCCTGCATGACTTACAAAGACTAATAAGTGAAGAGTGGAGAGTAAATATTGCAAATACTGCAGTGGTTTTAGAGTTTTGATGCCTGGATGTTTCTCCAGATAAAGCATTGACTGTGTCCAGAATACTGACATGTTTTATCATGGATTGTGAAGCAGAAGTACATGACACAAACATTAGTACCATGCAAATCCACGGCAGAAACAAAATCACATAAACCATTATTTCACATGGACAAGTGTTACAATATTATTAAAATTAAAAAAAGAATTTAGTAAAAAAGAAAGGAGGACCAGTAGATGGAGAGGGAGACCTATTCAAAAAAAAACCAAGGCTGACTGGCAAAATGAAAGGGGTTGGTCTATACCCACTGACAGAGAACACGGTGTGGGTAATAAAACAATGTAATAACATTGTACTAACACAAGGTACTAATGCAAGTTAATAATGCAGTTTAAGAACTATGATAACAGTGTAATAATGTAGTAACAACAGCAAAAGGTAATAACATTGTAATAATACAAGGTAATAATATAATAATAATAATAATAATAATGATAATAATAATAATAGTAGTAGTAGTAATTTGTACTACACTCCTATCTGTGCCCCTAAATAATATATATTACTCGATTTCATCTCCTACCAGGAAGACTGCGTCCATTCAGGAGTCTGAGATATTTTGGGTGAGTGATTAGATGCTTCATGTCTTAGAGCTACTCATCCCTGTTATGTTTCTCAGGTTCCTCGCCAACACAGATGTCACTGAGGTCCTCCAGTGCCTCCTGGACCCTGAGGAGAAGAACATCCTGCAAAAACTCCTGTTGGAACTTCCCATCCACCCCTAGCCTGCTCAACCTTTCCTTATTCAACCTCAGGAGTGCTCGACCTGAGAGAAAGGAGGGAGAGAGAGAGAGAGAGAGAGAGAGAGACACAGAGAGAGAGAGAGAGAGAGAGAGAGAGAAGGGGAATGAGAATGACAAACACTTTATTAATCAATTACAGTTTAATACCAAACAAGTAGAATACAGTTACTCAAAGACAGAAACTACTCCTAAGTAAAAAAATAAGAGTGAGAGAGAGAGACAGAAAGAGACTGAGGGAAAGACAGAGATATATAGAAAGTACAGTGGTTCCAGAAGTTAGAACCATCTTGTGGAGGCAAAATATTCATTCAGTCACATGTGTGTACAGGATAAGTGGTAACGCTGTGTTGTTGGAATGGTACCTGAGATGGCGTGTTTAGCTATTGCCTGCCGCAGTATAACAGCTCTTGACTGGGAAGTGTACTGCCCTCTCACCCATTCAAAGACCTCCGCCACTGTCCAATAAGACACTGTCTTTGACAGGCTCATTATAACCTGCTTTCATCCAGCCCTTAAAAAAAACAAAACATTTTATTAACAATCCCTTCTCCCACTCTCTCACTCTCAAAACAGAACATACCTGACTAAAATGTCAAACGTCAATAAAATACGTTTGATATTAATATGTAGTCATATTAATTACCATGTAACTACCTTGTTTATTCCAAATTACCATGTTTATACTCATATACCAAAGAGCAGATTGTCTGATCATGTTTAACTGTGAAGACTGGTGTGCAGAAAACATTACAAGATTGTTGTTTGTTTGTGTGTTTATTTGTTTGTTTGTTGCTTATGTCTCCTGACATTAAGTATGCTCTCGTTCTGGGCCTTAATGTTGTTTTAACCAGGCATATTCAAAATTACCGCATCAAATATTCTGTTTATTTTGTAATTGTTTAATGAGGGGCTGTTCCTGGGTTTATGTAGCGTATTTATACCGTAACATTTACTGGCGGTCTGACTTTTAAGGTCTTTCTTTTCAGCGACAAGCAGAATCCTGCGCGAATTTGCGGGCAAGTGTATTCCTTTTTCTCGTGCAAGTCCCCCATCTAGTGGCATTGTACGGTACTGCACTAAACTGTATAGGCTGCTATGTATTTTAGTGTGTTGTTATTGAGAAATGTTCGCTCGATTACAATGCAGTTTGTTTTCTTTTCAGTTGCAGGTTGGAGTTTGTTTTATTTTACTTTTCAGTAAAGTGTGCTAAATGAGTTTAGCACCTTTGTCAAACTCCAAAGCTGAAAGGTCCAGACGATTAGTCAAAATTAAACCCACAGAAAATAACAATGACCACGGCAAATAATTTAAGAGCACTGTTACCTACCTTCTTAATCTTAATGTAGAAACGACGAGTTTTTAGTCTCTGTAGAAAAGTTTCCTCTTTCGCTCTCACTTCTCTTCCCTTTGTTTTGCCCGGGGTCGCGTCTTGCGGAACGCGCTTTGTTCTTTTTTCGCACACCTGAAGCATGCGAGTCACGAGCGAGGCACGTAGGGGCACGCAGAGACAAACGCACGAGCTGGTATGTTTCTTATGACGTTACAGTTATCTAAGCCATCTCTCTCGCTAAAAAAACTATACTGAATGTTTATAGCGTGTTGTTCATTTTAGATTTACAGATCTTATGAAGTTGTCCTGAGCAACTTTTTATTATTATTATTTAACCTTTATTTAACCAGGAAGTCACTTTGAGATTCAAAATCTCTTTTTCAAGAGAGACCTGGCCAAACCACAGAACAACAATATAGAACATATAAAACAATTAACATTTACATAAAAACAACACGTACAATAAAACAAACATTACACACACACACACACACACATCCTACCCATGAAATTTCAGTTACTCCATGCACAAAATTCTAAAATATTTATTTGTTGTGTAAATTCAATTTGTTCCAAGTAGGTTTATCTGGGTCCACATTGCAAGGGCAGCAGCCTATGCAAAGCGGTCCAGGTCTCCCCCCTCCCCCTACACCTCCTCCACCTCCTCCGTGGAGAATACAGAGGTGTTCCCAGGACAGTCGAGAGTTGCAATTCCTCCAACGTGTCCTGGGTCTTCCCTGCGGTCTCCTCCCTGTTGGACATGCCTGCAGCACCTCCCTAGGGAGGTGTCCAGGGGACATCTTGACCAGATTCCCAAGCAACCTCAGCTGGCTTCTCTCAACTACTCTGAGCCTCTCCTGGATTGCTGAGCTCCTCGTCCTAATCTCTAAGGGAGAGTGTGGCCATCCTGCAGAGAAAGATCATTTAAGATCATTTAAGATCATTTAAGATCATTTAAGATCATTTAAGATGTTGCAAGATACAAGGCAAATATAGTTACTTAAAAAGTTGTTCCAACCTCCAACACCTCCCCTAGTGTTACACTTTCCTCCAACACCTCCCCTAGTGTTACACTTTCCTCCAACACCTCCCCTAGTGTTACACTTTCCTCCAACACCTCCCCT
>JAOXYF010000005.1:1677065-1687573 GCA_028565775.1 Sternarchorhynchus goeldii
AGTGTTACACTTTCTTCCAACACCTCCCCTAGTGTTACACTTTCCTCCAACACCTCCCCTAGTGTTACACTTTCCTTTTGTCCCACTCTTGACCACTTTTATATGAAATATAATAATTTAAAATTTTAAAATAAGTTTTAAATCTACTTTTGGTATGATTTTTGTTTCTATGCGAAATAGAAACAATTTATTTAATCATCAACATATTTTAAATCATAGTAATTGTGCACTAAAGTTGTGTCCAACAACATCCACGCAACCCTGTTACTGAAAACTATTTATGCATGGCAGAGGGAGAGAAAATACACTGTGTCACATGACACAGAGGAAATTACGTCATCAAGTCATTTGCTAACACCATGGAAAAACCGAAGGTATGGCCTCTCTTCTATTTTCCAATCTTTTCCATTCTTGATTATGTCACTGTGACTACTGCAACAATATTACTCACATTATCAGAATAACACAAATGAATTTCAAAGTTTTCTCTCTTTATTTATAGAACTAGGTTTGCTCATGATCAGCAGCACAGATTTGCAACCGTTACTGTATTCAGAGTAATAGGGCTGCACTACAGTAACAGGATTGTACTACAGTAACAGAATTGCACTACAGTAACAGGGCTGCACTACTGTAACAGGATTACACTACAGTAACAGGGTTGAACTACAGTAACAGAGGTGCACTACATTAGTTGAATGAAAGGTATGACAATGGAAAGGTTTTTGATGGTCAGACAGATGGTTGCTTATATTAATAAATAGTCCAATACTATCTGAAATTAAATGTGAATGTGGCTTTTTTAATGGTAAAGTCTTTATTAAGTAATAATTTAAAATAAACTTTTTTCCTGTTCCTGAGTATTCGTAACACGGATGGGCCAAGTGTATGGCAGACTAAAGCATAATTAAAGCATCCGATTAAAACTTCCAATAAATAGTGAACATTTGGTTCCTGAGCTGTACAAATCGAATTATTTGATGATTCATCACCTGTATCTTTACATACATAACAGAAAATGGAACAAAAGGGTCCATTTTCAGACGTGCTGATGTCTAACTTGTCCTCCAATTCTGGAATGACTCATATGTTTTTGTTTTAAAGTTGTTGGCCGCTGTATAGTCCGTTTAAAGTGACGCGCTATACTGAACATATCGCGTTGTTTTCTGAAGGCGCACTTTGCAGTTACGCTCTAGCTACAGAAGAGGGCGGGCTCGCAAACAATCCAAAACTTTTGGACGCTGAAATCAACTTTAAATCGCACACGTCGTTCGCTGCATATGAGAAATCAAATGTTTGCGCATTTCCAGATTCCATAGACGAATGTCACCCATTCACGCAGGGCGCGCGTGTAAAACGGAAGGACGTTCTGGAGGCGGACTTTTCGGCTGCTCCGCCAAGTGCACCGCTTTCCGCGCGTCGCGCATCAGTCTGACGACAGACCTGCCGCACTCGCCTCCCGCTGCTCTTGTTCAAGAATATTTGTTCTCACAGGAGATTTTGATCTCTCTCTCTTTTTGAAAAGTCTTTGGGAGAAATTTGGTGGTCTTAGCGTACCTCACGGCAGAAGACAAGAAAAAGGTCAGAATGATGTTTTGAAAGTTGCGCATCTTCTCTTGCATGGTAAAAACTTGTCAAGGTGGGTAATCGATTTTAAGATCTTGTTTTTTTCTGTCAGTTTTGGAAGTGTTTAAGTCGTGTGCCTTTGTTTTAGGCTGCGTTACCGCGTTCTGTACGCCGTTCACCTGTGTATCTTTCTGGATCCAGCGTTGCGTGACCAAGAGCGCGCTAAGAAATTAACTGCAGGTTATTCCGATCTGGGAAGTTTGAAAACTTTATCCTGCTTTATTTTCCTTTATCGGACTCACGTGTAGTTAAAAGAAACAAGCAGCGTAAGAAAAGGCATTTGCGTCTGGTACAAACGCTGCTTAGTTCACCTGCAGACTGCATTTTTCCAGCGACGATGATTTAAGATCAGACATTGCTGGTCTTCCATGTCTCCCTTTTGTGTCACGTGTTCGGGTTATGCAATGCTGAACATACATGCTAGCGCGAGACGAGACACGAGACAGATGTATGTCAGTGTTTTAATCCACTGGACTTTTGTTTCTCCTGCTTTTGTAGAGAGTAACCATACACTCACACACACACACAGTTCTTGCAGTCACACAGGGACACACACACACACACACACACGCAGGACGGTCACACGCTGGCAACACACACCAATCATATGTAATCATACAGGTACACATAGATATACACACAAAGAATTCATGCAGTTACACAGGAAAACACACACACACACACATATACACACACACACCGTAGGGTCACTGCTTGTGCTGCATGCACAAACACACACAGGAAGTGTGATCCCATAGTAGATCCCATAGTAGATCCCATAGTGGATCCCATAGTAGATCCCCATTTTTATTGCTGCTGTTGTTTTCTGGTTAGTTTTTTTTGCAGCAGCTCAAAGATCCAGTAAGCCAGTGAGTTCCCATGCCACTTTCAGCAGCTCTGGAGCAGCTCTGTGGTGAGAAACTGCTCTCCTCCCTTCAGAGCGCGTGGAGCAGCTCTGTGGTGAGAAACTGCTCTCCTCTTTACAGTCCCAGGGCCTGGGGGAGTGACATCCCAGCGAGCGGTGATGTCATCCGCAGAGTGGTGCAGCTTCGCGAGGCCTGGCGGAAAATTCTCTTCACCGAATCTGAGTCAGTGCTCCCAGATCACGGCCGAGCTGCGCTGGGATGAAGCCACAGCAGAGCCGATAAAACCTCGACCCGGCCGCTCTGGAATGCCTCCGTGTGGGAAAACTCAGGCCCGAGAGAGGGGTCGTTCCCGGTGCAGTGTTAACTTTCCAGACTCCTGAGAGTTCTCTCCCTTCTCTGACCCGTGCTGTCACGCCGTCACACCCTCTCCACGACAACAAGGTATCCATGCCTTGTTGCCATGGTGATTGATGATGCGGAGCGTGTTTGGCCTTTGAAGTCTCTAGGAGCGTCACGCCGTAATCCAGCTTTGGCTGGAGACGGCAGCTCTGTGGTGTCCTTTAAACCGTTTGCCCCAGAGACAGCTGAGGCATGCACTCGGCCTACTAAAGAGTCCCGCGTCCCTGCTTTTAAAGCGTACTTCATCTGAGAGACGGAGCTCTGGCCTCGGAGATTAACGGGAATGTCACCAGCACTGGGCTTGCGCAAGGCCCGGGGCCTTTGCTTGCACTTTCTCAGGGGCATGTGGGTCGTGTCTCCTAGCAGCCTGTGTGCGTGTGTGCGTGTGTGTGTGTGTGTTAGTAGATCAGCCTCCCAAATGCTTAGATGTCACTGCTCTTAATGAAAAGGCCTGTGATGAAGCTCTTTCTAACGGCTTTGATAAACAGTGGTTCTGTCCGGTCCATCCCTCCCCCCTGTGTGCAGACGGGCCAGAGCTCTTAAGGGCCACTCCAGCCGCAGGGAGACGGCCGAGCTGTCTGGCTGTGGGGGCAGCCCTGTCTCCAAACAGATGCAGCTGCTTGTCCATAACTCAAACGGAGAAATGACAGAAGCTCCCTGGGCTTAGAAGAAAAAGCCTGTTTTTACCATGTTGCCAAAAGACAGTGATATAATTACACAGATCCTTCTGGGGTGCTATGTGTGGAATTTGAAGGTGCTGTGTGTGGAATCTGAAGGCATGATGTGTGGAATTTCAGTGCCGTATACAGAATGTTTACACATAAGAAGAATCTCCACCTTAGCTGCTGTTCTTTAACAAGCAGCATCTCAGATATCCCAGCATCTGATGGGATATCTGAGATGGCCAGCCCTACAGAAACACCCGTTACAGGTGTGTTACTTTGAGCAGGGTGACTAGGCCTTCCCCCCTCACGCTTTGTATTTTGGGTCAGACGTAATGGTGGTCGTGTTCAATTGTTTGCTTCTTTCCTTTTGAGGTCTGTCCCTGCACTGGTGCTGCCTGAGAATGAACTGCAGGAGTGCAGCGAGAACAGCCTCAAAAGGCAGAGACTCTCCAAAGCAGGAGAGACTCTCCGAGTCAGGAGGAGAGTCTCAGAGGCCGGAGGAGAGTCTTTACTGGAGTGCTGGAATGCACAGAGATTGAGTCACTTGACTACTGTTCTGCTTCGCATCTCTCTCGGCTCTGTCTTACCCCTCTGTCTTACCCCTCTGTCTTACCCCTCTGTTTATCTGCTTCTTCCTTCCCCCTGTCTCTCCATCTCTTATTTCTTCTCTTTAGCTTTCATTTCCTTCCCGATGGCACTAGGTGGCAGCACTGCTGGAGACTAATACAGTAGCAGCATTTATGCAGTGTGCTGTAATGACTGAACCTCAAGGTGTGTGGCATGTACAGTTTTTATTCATCCACAAACGTTTGTGTGCATGTTTTTGTGTGTGTGTGTGTGTGTGTGTAGGGAGAGGGGATGGATTGTATACCCATGGTGTAATTGTTATATAATGTTATAACTACTCCACAGTTCATTTGGTATTACGATCCACTCACACACACACACACACACACACACACACACACACACACACACACACACACACAGCCTATGAGACACCAGCAAGCATTGATTTTCCTTTTGGTCCGATCAAAACAATCCACCCCAGACCCAACTTTCTTAAGTCGTCTCAAATCTCACAAGCACAGCTCACTCACAAAGCACTCACTCACTCTCTCCGCTGCAGCCAGAGCGTTTTATGGGAACGTTTTAGCTTTGAGCTCCTCTCGTTGTCGTTCATCACGAAGATTCAGGTTTTTAAGGCCTTTGGATGTGATTCGCATCCAATGGCGCGTTCCAAGAAACCACAGGTGTGAAGCAGCGTGAATCTCAGGAGGGGGTCTCGTGCCCAGCATGGCATTCGGTGGCAAGCACCTGCCCCCAAAACACAGCGATGCCACGATGTTTCCACGTGACAGATGGCAATCACGCCACTGCAGATGACGTCACACGTCCTTGCTGACAGGTTGAGAGAACTTCTCACGTGATTAAGTTACATTAGCTAAAGGTTTGAGCTGTGTCTGCAAAGGCCACAGGTGCCAGGTGCAGGAATACAGGAGTTGAGAGTGTCTCTGTGTCAATCCTGTCAGAAAAACTGCAGACTCTTTGAAGTCTTAAGGACTTTTAACTTGTATGAGGTCTTGAGATGCAGTACAGGGGCTGTTATTCCATTTGTTTATTATTAATTATTCGTTTATTATTAAACTCTGCAATACTGATGCTGTTAAAAGCTCCAACATGCAGGCGGCTTCTGTGTGTGCTGTGAGCCTCCTTACTAAAGTCAGATATTCCAGAGGGGAGTCCTGTAGGTGCAGCTCAACCATTTTATGTCATTCTCATGATAACAGCAATCACTTCAATCAAAAGAATGAATTCCAGTGTTTATTTACATTCAGCAGTGTTTTGAGATCACTAAACATAACAATGTGAACACAGTATTGATGTTTTCGTTTGTACCTTTCAGAGAACGGACATTTATGTAACGTACACATAGGCATGTTAAGTTAAACGTCTCTGTGCTGGATTCCCCTTGCAAACTAATGTTGTAAGTGATGTAGATTGTGGATGGATGCGGTAGAATGGGGTTGTCCCGCGTGAGTCCTGAAGCTTCTGTCTTGCAGCAGGTCCTGAATGGATAACAAAGCGATGTACCTGAGCACATATGAGGAGAGGGACAATGGCTCGTTCTACGAGGAGACCTACGACGGACGTAACCTGTCCAAACTCAACCTCTGCGAGGAAGGTAACTACACCCCGCTCCTGGAGTGTGAGGAAGAGAAACAGGGAAAATACAAAGCAGGCAGTCACCGGGGTCCGTTCCACCGGTGAGACCACATAGCGAAGGCCTTGTTTAATTCCTTGCGTTTGCATGGAAAACATATGAGCAGTTATTCTCCTCCCGCTCTCTACATCATCTACTGTATCCAATCCACGTGTGTGCAGTGTCCACTGGAACACTGTTGCTACCCCCCCCGGCCTCTCCAAAATACATGACTAATAAATCTAGAGAAACTACATTCGCCTGACAGCTGGTCCCAGAGCTTGAGGAGATGAAGAGGGCGAGTGTGTCTGCTGTGTAATGAAACAGCCTTGTTAGTGGGAGTGGGGAGTGTTGACAGGAAGGTGGGGGGCACTGATATGTGGTGGAGAGTTGTCTGGGCTCAAACCTCCCTCTCCCCAAGTTCTGTGGTATGTTCCTACCTGTCACTCTGTGCAGGAGTTGGAACAGGTGGCTGGTTTGACACTTGGGGGGGGGGGGGTGGAGCCGAACTGCACCTGGGCGTAGGTCAACAGCAGCTCAGAGCGGTGGAGGAATACATAGGACATGAATGTAGCTTTTCTCCAGGCACACACACACACACACACACACACACACACACACACAGAGACAAGAGAGCTAGTGGGTATATGATGACATCTGTTCTTTTTTAAATATGGTCCCACTTGTAGAAATCTAATCTAAATCTAATCTATCTGGCTCTTTGTCTCTCTCTCTCTCTTCTCATGCACACAGAATAAACAGAATCAGGAAAAAAAGTTCTCCATGTCCCTCCCACCGTCTAACCCTTTTTATGGTTGAAACTTCACAGTCTCTCTCAACTCAGTGCTTTTCCTCACATTTGCACACTCATGACCCTCTGCCCTGTTTCCCACATGTCACTCTTCCATATTCTTCTGCTGTTTGTGCTGTTTGAAGAAGCCCTTTTACAAGGAGTTCCACCATGTTTCACTGGGCTCTGAAGAACTTCCCGAAAAGCATCAGGTCACGTTTACCGAACCAGAGATCCAGCACTGCCTCGCGTGAGCCGCGCTGCCCGCGTGAAACTAGTCTTGCCGAAATACAGCGTCATCACACGTGGCTTACATAAACAGCCGCCCAAAGTGAGATGGGCGTTTACCTGTCAGGGAGGTCATTTCCCCGGGCGTCCCCTGAGATGCTGAGCAGTAATGTTGTGTTAATGGCTTCCATACGAACAGTTAACGCCTAAGTCCATTTTTGGCGATAATGGTGATCTTGGCACTTAACGAGGTCACAGTAATTTGACAGCAAAACATGCTGGGGAAAATCCTAAAGCTCTGTATCTATGGAGCTATGTATCTGTGGAGCTCTGTATCTGTAGAGGTCTCTATCTATGGAGCTCTGTATCTGTGGAGCTCTGTATCTGTGGAGCTCTGTATCTACGGAGCTCTGTATCTGTGGAGCTCTGTATCTGTGGAGCTCTGTATCTATGGAGCTCGGCGTAACATCGAAGAAACTCAGGATCTCCTTTGGACAGATGTGTGGAGACAGCTGTGCTTTTCCATGTTATGGTGAAATGCAGCAAATCAGCCCTGGAGTATGTGTGTGTGTGTGTGTGTGTGTGTGTGTGTGTGTGTGCCCATGCGTGTAACAGAGTTATAGTCTCACAGCATGTATAAACTCAGGAAAGGTCATCCTCACTCATGACATCACCTGCTTGGGGAGAACTCAGACTCTAATGTGTGTGTGTGTGTGTGTGTCTGTCTGTCTGTGTGTGTGTGGAAAGAGCTCTCTCATGAACTCGCCTATTCAGAGCTTCTTTTCACTAACCAGCTTGGTCACCCTGTGTTTAATGAAGTTTGTCTGTGACCAGCATTAAGCACTGTCTTACATAAGGGAGCTTGTGTATAAAATCGTGTGTATCACGACTGGGAATCAAGGTGTTGCTCTTGCTGTAGGAACAGAGAGATTAGAAAGATCGCATGAAAGTACATTTCAGTGGAAGAGTCCTTAAAAACATCTGCAGCTCCTGTGTTTTGCAGTGGGTTCTGGAAACCGCAGAAGGAAGACAGACAGCTGCTGTGCTCACTTGGACTCGCCATCAACTATCAAATACGCCATTGTTTCCCTCTACATCCTGGTCCTGTTGAACATATTCGGCCTCTGCATTACAGGTAAAAATGCTCTCGTTTCTCTCATCCTCTCTCTCTCTCTCTCTCTCTCTCTCTCTCTCTCTCTCTCTCTCTCTCTCTCTCTCTCCTTTTCCCTATCCTCTCTCTATCCTCTCTCTATTTCACTGTGTTTGCACACTGCAGGGTCTTATGGGACATCTGAGGTTTTGTGTATGGGACAGGGCTCTCTTCAATTCTCCGTCTCTTAGTTGGTGTTTCTGCCGCTCTATGCAGAGGTGTTAAAGTCTTTTGATTTCTCGTTGCACAAGGCTCCAGGGAGGTATGAACGCTGAGGTCAGACTGAATCTGAACGGTATGAATTTGGGCAGCTGAATGAGGACAGTCTGAATCCGGATGGACTGAATAAGGACAGATTGAATCTGGACAGACTGAATCTGAACGGTATGAATTTGGGCAGCTGAATCAGGACAGTCTGAATCTGGATGGACTGAATCTGTACTGATGAATCAGGATAGCTGAATCAGGACAGACTGAATCTGGACAGATGGATCAGGATGGACTGAATCTGTACAAGCTGTCTTTTCCGACAGCGCCATGGTCTTGTACCATTATCCTCACGTTCATGCATTCCTGACCTCTGAAACATTTGCTTCTCATATTTTAATACCATCTGGCAAAGAACTACAGAGCAGTTACAGCATTATACAACAATACAACATGGGTATACAACACCCCCCCACACACACACACATACACACACACACACACACACACATACACCACACACATCCTGTTCATGTAAAACAAAGCACAGTTTCAACCTACCTTCTACCTGACGTAAATGCCAGGCGGGGTTTGGCATGTGTCAGTGTGTTGAAGGAGAATCATGGGTAAAAATTTTACTGCCAAAAAAAGAGGAGGCTGTTTGATCTCTTCCATATGGTGCCCCTTTTAAATGCTTGTGTCCAAGTCTCTGCTCTAAGGAGCAATTTATCAGACATTTATCAGACATTTATCAGACAGTTTGTTGCCTTTTTCTCACTTTGGACAGCAATCCAAAGTGTATGTGTAGTGTCTCATCTCAGTTGCCGTGGTTACAGTTTGGTTTAATGGTAATGTAAGGTCATAATATATTAAGGCTATTACCAACCAACATGTTCAGTACTTCAGTAGATCTGAAACATCTCAGAGGGCTTTACTTGATGCTAAAACTCTGTAGAACTTAAGCACAACATCCCGATCAGACAAAGCTGAACAAGTGAAACGTTTCCATGGCAATATCCAGCTGAACACATTTCTGTTCCATGGACACCTCAAGAACCATAGTTACTCCTCTGAGGAGTAAATGACTGGCCACAAGACAGAAGAAGCTGACCTTAAAGCTGCTTCTTTGGAAACTTTTCACTCAGATAACCCCAGTTCACCTTGTCTCCTAGCCTTTGATTTGGATATAATCTGCACTTCATTAAGAAAATTGTAAAAGATTTAAGAGTCAAATATACAAAGAACTGCTTTTTTTGGAATTTTAGCAGTGGGTGACAATGGAAAGCTAGTTTTCCCAAAAAACAACATTGTGGTCTTTCATACTAGTTTATATAGAAATAAGTGTCTCATCCGAGAAATGAACTGGTGTAGCACATGTCTGTAACTCTCTATAGCTATGGATCAGGAAGATGCTGGCTACCTCCCAATGTAAACAGGAACACACCCAATACCCCTTTTTAGTCCACATTTGCTTTCCATTTGCATTCACACTCAACACTAAATTTATGAAGTTGTAGTCCTGGTGACCTGCATATGGCTGTGCACAATAACATTCTTCTGTGTCAGTTCACAGATACGCTTGCATGTGAGTAAATGTATGTGTGTAAAAGTGTGGAAGAGGGATGCAGAAAATTGTTCGGTTACCGCGTGGCCTTTCAGAAAGAAAACGCACATAGACGGCAAACCGTCTGACGTTTCATCTCCACAGCACGCAGTACTCTCTCTGCTCAGTGAGACCGAAGGGGTGACTCAAGCTCTTCATCTGCCTGGTTTTCTAATACTATGATAGAGAGAGAGAGAGAGAGAGAGAGAGAGACTGAGCATTCAGATTTTGCTGAATTTTGTCCAGCAAAGAGGTTTTATTTGCCTCCAGCCCTCCCCGTTCAATTATAGCAGAGGTCTGCTGGAGTGCTTCAGAGCGGGGGAGAGGCAGGCAGCTGTTGTGATATAGGCTTGAATTCCTCTAAAGGCTGAGAGAGCCTTTCTATAGAGAGATGCTTTGATGTCGAATTAGCATGAGCACATTTACGTGTGCTGCACTGCAGATGCATCTGGAGTCTGGACAGATGTGTCACTGTCCTGCAGCTGGGTTGCATCGCTCCCCACACACACACAAACCACCTACATACACCCACACACACACTAACACACACACACACTAACCACATACACACAAACCACCTACATACACCCACACACACAGTAACACACACACACACACACACACACACTAACCACCCACACACTAACACACACACACACAAACCACCTACATACACCCACACACACAGTAACACACACACACACACACACACACACACACTAACCACCCACACACTAACACACACACACACAAACCACCTACATACACCCA
>JAOXYF010000005.1:1687602-1704676 GCA_028565775.1 Sternarchorhynchus goeldii
ACCCACACACTAAAACACACACACACACAAACCACCTACATACACCCACAGACACACTAACCACATACAAACCACCTACATACACCCACACACACACTAACCACACACAAACCACCTACACACCTACACACACACACTAACCACCCACACACTAAACAAACACACACTAACCACACACACACACAAACCACCTACACACACACACAAACCACCCACACATACACACACAAACCACCTACACACACACACACACACACACACACAAACCACCCACATACACACCAAGCCAGAATATTCACTACACTTCCATGTTGATGCAGAACAGCACACAGGATGTAGATACAGCAGGTCACCTCTTCTTGATTTGGTTTTCTCCTGGTTTCTCCTGGTTTCTCTTGCCCTTAAATGATATCGAGTATAAATATTGACGTTAGTTGGAGTCGTGTATAGTCCAAAGCAACTGTTAAGCATAAAATCACGTAAAATGAAAAAATGGCTATAGCACTGAATAAACTGTCAGAATTCCTGTTCAGATGTGAGCAGAGCTGCTATGTTGAATCTCAAATGCATGACCCTAGTCCTGATACTCCAGCCCTCCACTGTGAACAGCTGTAAGTGCACGATAAGTTTGTGGCAGGACTTTACTGTGGTTTTTAGAACCCCTGTAGTGTTCAGTCTGGATCCATCACTCTCCGCCATGGCTGTGTGGAAAAAGCAGGTTTTTAAAGCTCCACTATTTGCAGTGGTTTTTTTACGAGCGCTGGGCTGATCTGCATCTTCCCCACTACGCTCGGAAACATACTCTGATCTGCATCTTCCCCACTACGCTCGGAAACATACTCCCATCTGCATCTTCCCCACTACGCTCGGAAACATACTTTTACAGTCGGGTCGTACTGAACTTCAGTGGGGATTTTTAGACGGGCTTTAAGCCAGGAAAAGTCACCCAGCTCACACTGCCAAGAAAAGGGGGAGTGTCAGCACTGGAAACATGAGGTTAAAGTGGAGCATCTGACAGAATGCAATTTTTTTTTGGAAGAGAGAGACAGGGAGACACAGTTAGAGAGAGAGAGAAAGAGACAGAGAGGAGAGAAAGAGATAATGAGACAGAGAGAGAGACAGATGGGGGAGAGAGAGAGAGAGAGAGAGAGAGATTTAATATTCTTAGCCATTAGAATCATGGAATATAGCATCAACCACAATGAAAGTCAGAACACGAGAGCCAGAGAGAGAAAGACTGATAGAGTGATAGAATTTTCTGTTAACGAGACTTTTTCTAGCAGTTTGTGAAACAAAAGCGTCCCACGAGACAGTGGGACCAAGTGTCAAGTGTCCTGCCTGAATCTGGCAGGACCCAGCAGGACCCTGCTCCTCTTCACGCCTTTACAGAGAAGATCGGGTTACGCACACTTTACCCTTCTGTTCTGTTTCAGTGTGGTCCACTTCCAAATGCCTCCAGGTCATTAAACCCGAGCTGCAGCAGTGAAAACAGGAGACTGAAGGTTCGACGCTTTCCATTAGAGCTCTGCGCTTAATTACGGCTGTGGCCTTTCGTTTACTACGCGATACTTACTGACTCTCTTAGACCCTGCTATGTACAGTACACACAGTACAGTTTAGTGATTTCACACTGCATGTTACTTCTGTTATATAATTCATCGTTAGTTTTGATTCTGATGTCTCCACATTGCAGCATAATGTGATTTTTAATATCAGTATTTGTAGTCTGCAGTGCCATTAATAAATCACTGACATAGTTATACTTGTTCCATTGTTGACACAGTGTGTGTGTGTGTGTGTGAGCGAGAGAGAGAGAGAGAGAGAGAGAGAGAGAGAGAGAGAGAGAGAGAGGCAAGCCAGGGTTGATGAAGTAAGACTGAGAGAGATTTGTATTGGACCAGTTAAAGACATAGCATTCTATATACTGCTTACCACAAACCCTGTCCTTCTGGGTAAATAACTCATCAAAAGGCCACTGCTGAGACAGGAAAACAGCAAAAAGACAAAGTGTCCTTTGTCCAACCGTCTCAATTTCAGACCTCCCCAGACATTTCCCACTCATGCACGGTGTCTCGCTTGGAACAGCTATTTCTGAGGTTACGCGATCCCCCGCAGAGGTCACCACAGGCCTACGGGCATTTAAGTGGACACCCGTGTATGAACACGGACCCAAAATAGCACATGGACCAGGATCTAACACGCACACCGACACTTTGTTAACGTGGTAATGGTGCGATTCGCCAAACTCCAGTCAGGATGAAAAAGTGGGAAGGTTAGTTTCAAAGTCTCATCTCTTTCAAATGCTTCCAGGTGACAACAAAGATCACCTTGGTAGTCTGTCTGGAAAGATGTCTGCTAATCCCATCCGTGCACTGGAATTCACAGATGACTGGATCTTAAAACTTCTTACTTCTCAAGCTTTTATTCTGTTTTAATGACAAAGGATGCAAAATAATTCAAAAATTAAAAGTCCTCACCAGAATTTTGTCCCTGCCACTTGGACTTGCTAATTAGCTCATGCTTGCAGGCAGGATTTTGAATGTTTTTGAATGTCAGTTGATAAACCTAATTATTACCAAAGTACCACACTGTTGGGTTCTTCAAAACCTCTCCCAGACTTCTTCAAGGAAGCCCAGGCCTGTTCACCAAGGTGAAGCAAACAGGCACCCCCATCAGGCTCCAATTAAAAGAGGAATTTGTGGTGTGTTTACAGCACAGAGGTCTTGGCTCACACCGTGGGAGGCCTTCCACACAGACTCCATTCAGATTGCTAGACTGCTCTTTTCCTGCAAATCTGCGTGAGATTGCCAGAGTTGTACAAATGCTGAGCTGGTCCAGTGCGTCCTAGGGCTTCAGGTGAAGCAAAGCTTGGCTCCTCGCGACAAGGCAGAAGCACCGGAGACTGTTGAGCCACGCACCAACCATGCGCCAACCACAGCAAGAGACGACGCACCTTAAAGTCTCTGTAAGTCATCATTCTCTTAGAGAAACGCACGTTTGGAAGTGTGGCCCTGACGTCCAGACGTTCGGCGAGCACGTGGGCCGCGTTCAGATCCGTGTGGGCGAAACGGGAAAGCTGACGCTCCAGCTCTCGCGGCGAGCGGCGCGAGGCCACAGTTTGTGAGCCCCTGAGGTCCCCAGCCTCTAGACAGAAAAGTCATCCCCCACCACCTGCCAGGCCAATGTCTCACTTTGTCTAGGACGCATTCAGAATTCGAACCGAGGGCCCCAAAGCCCGTTTAGAGTGCTTCTCCAAACAGCAGTTGCTCGGAAACCACGCGGGGAGCCCTGAGTTGGAACGCTCGGCTTGGGCCCCCCTCTTCCCCCCTCTGCTGTGAGCTTGAGGGAAAAGCCTCTTTAATGACTGCTTGCACCCCATCAAGCTTCCATTGTCCTAAACTCATTAAGACGGGGCTGCTCTCGTAGCCCAGCAGGAGAGGCCTCACCAAGAAAAGCGCAGCCAAAAGTCACCAGCGGCCAGCACACTCGCACGTTTAGAGCAGAAGTTAAAGGGCATGCTAATTAACATCTCCGTGCTAATTGGTCTTGACCTTCGTGCTGTTTCTCCACGTCCCAGTGCTGGGTAAGGAACTGGTGTTCAAGTCGACCATGTGGGTGGCACGAATCGTTTGAGTTGTTGAGCACAAAATACATGCACCTGCTTCAAAATGCAAATCGTCATTTCAAACTTTTTTTTAACATTAAATGGTTAAATGCTACACGTTCTCTTGTTCCTCAAGGCCAAAACCATCTTAAATTGAGTGTTTCACAAACACTATATCTCTTGTCTTCTCCACACAGTGGAGTAAGGTTCTTGTGGGCTTGCTCACTACAGGTGGGCCCAGCCACTTCTAAAGGAAAAGTGGGTCACTTAATTGGGTCTCTAGATGTTTTTTGTTTGTTTGTTTGTTTTGCAATTAGTTAAGAACAATTAACAAATGATTAAGAATAAAGCAGATCAGACTGTGGACGTGGGAAGGAGCGTTTTGGTCTCCCAGCGCCACACAAAGATTTTTTTTCTTCGTCTAGACTGCAGCCCACATACATCAAGTCTCGTGCCACACCTCAGGCTCTTGTGAAAAGCTTAACCAGGGTTCTTCGGCTCTGCTCTTATTTCACCTGTTATGTGGTCATTTCGAATTGTTATTCAATCCTGTAATATTTTTTTTGTTCGTTTGTCTGACTGACAGTTCTGGAAAATTAAACTGTCATGATTTAGCATAATATCTAATGCGGGAAATAGCTTTTACACAGAGTCAGAGCTACAGCAAGAGACATGGAGGGAAACAAATAGTAAAGTAACTGAATACGCAAAATGCACTGAATATACAAAAAAATGTGGGGCTGAAGTATTCTCTGTTCCCAAGGGGAGAAGCAGGTGTCTCTCCACCCCCAGCATCAGCTCAGCAGCCTACATGAGGCCCCTTATCCTTAACCAGTCATCTCGCAGCATGCGACTCTTTCAGCCAATCGTGTCTCAGTGTGGAGCCTCAATAGCAAATCCCATCTCTGTGTGGGATCAACTTTGATCTCTCCCTAGAAGGAGTTAGCCCCTCCCCTCACGCAGAGCTAGCCAAATATTTTACAAGCATTCCTGCTTGCTAGCTCTGTCTGTGTGTGCAATTTTCCAAATTCCAACTTTTTTTGACATGCCAGAAGCGAAACAATGTCTACATATCCCTCCACTGCTCCAGGATCACACATCCTGTCCACCTCACAGTGTCTCAGGGAGAAAAAATACAATCCCTGTCTGAGAACTTGCCTACACCACTGGTGTAGAATTAAGCAGTCAGTCCCATAAGGTCACAAAGACATATGCCTAAATGGTAGATAAAGGTTAGTCAGGAAACCGGAAATTAAATTTGCCCAGCATAGTATTTGTCTCAAGCAGACAGGCACAAAAGTTCTTTTGCATGTGTCTAAACTAAAGGGCATTCTTCCCTGATGTCAGAGAAAGCCTTTTTTTCAGTCTACCTACACTGCTCCCAAGACCCAGTCAGTCTCAAATGGCCCCCGCGACATTTTGCCAACTCCTTCCAGACACTCGAATGGTGGAACCAGATGTCATGGAGGTAAATGGCCCTGTGTTTGTGGTAGTGTAGTCTGAGGTTGCCATCCCAACCCTGCATCTTTGATGTCCTGCCACCAGAAACAGAACAAAAAAGAACATAGCGCCCTCGTGAGAAGGAACGAAGCAAACCTGGAGAGCCAAAACGTTCATTTAATTTTGCCGGGCAGTCTCTCCAGCCCACTCCGTGGCAAGCTCAAATTATACAAATCTTGGCTGAAACACACCATAACTTGTGGTCAGTGTTTTGAAACAGGCATCCAGCGCATAATGAGAAAGCCAATAAAAGCTAGTCTACAGTCATGTTTTTCTGAACCTTCATAAAATCAGACTTCTGCACTGAGAGGGCGGGTCCTTTTGTGTCTTTGTCTGTGGACTGAGAGATGCTGTCATGAAGCTCAGTGCTTGGTGATGTATGAGAAGTTGATGTGGAACGTAAAATCAGGGCTGTGCTCTGGGGGAAAAGAAGACAACATAAAGATTGCATTGACACAGCCAGCCGTCCCTCAGCTGACAACTAACATCATAGCTAAATAGAATTTTCTGCCAAGTCATTAGTTATTTTGATTATATTGGTTAAGGAATGGCTCGCTCCCTTCGGAAATGTACCTGTGTTGATTGCCTTCATAATGCATGTCTTGTTCTCCATTCATTGATGTTTCTGCCTGTCTCTCACAGCTACTCACATAAAAGAAAAAAGCCCAACATGATTTATAGCCAAAATAGATATTAGATTATCATTTTTATAATCCGTGAAGGCACAGTGTGTTCGTACGGTAATAAACATGTATGTTTCTTTAGGTGTTATAGGGTAGATGACTACACTTAAGCTATGGAGACCTGGAATATAGAACAATGGAAATCCTTCTTGGTCCAGGACCAAGTTTAATAGTCAGTGAAAGTTTGTGCGGTAAGGTCTGATTGATGGGTGTGCAGTGATTAGAGCCAATGTTTAATATGACCATAAATCATATAGGTCATCTGCAGGTCTGTGTCAGAGGTGTCAAACAGAAAGGGAGGAGGGAACGGGTCCAGTTCTATCGCTGCTAATGAAGCAGCACTGGATCGTTATCAGACAATCACGCAATTAGCTGTGGTACAAAGTACGGTGGCCCTCAAGGACCGGCACTGCATCCAGTTTTGTTAGCTTAAAAACAAGCAAGCAAAAAAAAACAACAACAAATAAATAAATAAAAATATCATTCTCTTCTCTGAGACAGAGAGTTTAAGAAAAGCCAGCTGGAGCCAGAAAATTTCTCCCATCCAGCTCTGGCTGGACACACTTCTAGCAGATTCAGTCATGTTCACATCCTTGCAAACTTTGGGTTAAACATTAGGATTCCTAGCAAATCAGAAGCTGTAGCATACGCATGTATAAATGCACTGCCAGCAGTCCCGGCCATGTTATGCAAATAGCCATTACACGTAGACAAATGAGGAGATCTTTTTCAATTAGGAGTTCTCTAACAAGCAAAAATTATAAGCTTTAGTGTTGGAAACCAGGCACGCGATCCCAGTGCTGAAAAAAACAAGCATAATTGCATATCGCTTGTAAACTACGCACAGTAATGTCAGTCACAGTGCACATCTGCATGAGAAGACAGAGCTGCTTAATTACACAGCACTATCATGCCAATAACAATGTTTATCTTTAATAACAAGCAATTTAATGTAAAGACCCTACAAAGTGTAGTGATACAAGAATGTGTGTGTGTGTGTGTGTGTGTGTGTGGTAGGGGGAGTGGCGGGTAAACTTCACGGTGACAATGACCAACATGTGGTTGACCTGCAGTTCATGACCTTTCTCAACAGTGTTCAATCCGGTCTAAGACCTGTCAAGAGAACATGTCATTGCTCTTATGTTAACAATGTGTGCTGGGTGAACATCAATAGACTGGCATGTGAACAGTGATACCAAAGCCACTCTGACACCAAGATGCCATAACTATGTAATCAGTCCCAGTGTTTCCAGTCACTAGAGGAGCAAGACTAAAACAGAGAAGATGACAGAGAAGAACAAGCGAGGACCCACGGAACGCTGTGGGAAAGCTTCCACATGATCCACACGATCAGGAAGGCTGCTTCTTGGTGGGCCTAGGTGCAGAGAGAAGAGATGTGTCTCTCGCCAAAGCACAGAGGGCCAGCAAAGCCAAGCCATTCAACTCGAAAGACATCCTGGCAGTCCTCTGAAGAGCAGAGCAGGAGCCAGGAGAGCCATGGTCGAGTCAATGTTGGGGCTGGCCATGGAGTGGTTGGGTTAAGCTGAGTCCCAGCACATGGGATAGGACTCAGCTCACGGGTGGGACTCTCGGGTGGGACTCTCGGTTGAGACGCTGAGCAGAAGTTGCTGTTGCACCAGTACCTTTTAACAGGCTGCATGACTTCCTCGAATAAATCTGAATACCCTGTGCAACTTGCTTTGAATGAATGAATGAATGCAAGTCTGTAAAGACTTTCCATGGACAATGTAATTAAATCAAAAGCTGGACTTACTCTCATTTAGCATGTGTATATACATAGCAGTATACAAATGTATAAACATAGCATGCCATTTGCACTTTTACGGTGTGTGTGTGTGTGTGTGTGTGTGTGTATATATATATATATATATATATATATATATATACACGTGTCTGTGTGTGTGTGTGTGTGTGTGTAAATCATCCTCTTTCAGAAACAGACAAGAATTATGGAATGTTTTGGTCTGTGTGACTCAGTGCTGCTCTCTGTTGAAGGATTTAATGACGGACCATTTAACGAGCTGTTGAATAATATTTTGGTTCTGAACAGCTCGAGCCATCAGCAGTTCACACTCGCAGCTCCCAACGCTCCGCTGTGAGACGGCTCTGAGTGCATGAGTGGGTTGACTGGATACTCACAGCCCTTTTCTCACAGGACGCAGCTCAGGAATGTGTAGAGGATCTTGCTCTCCTTCATCTGGCTCTAGTGGACGATGCCATCAGCGGTCAAGAGCATTGCAGCTGTTCACGAGGGAAAAATCTCCTCCCCCCCTTCCCTCCTGCACACAACTGAACACCCCGCTGTACTCGCCGCTCCGTTCATTGATGAAATCGCTTCACTTATTCATTCATAAAAACAACAACAATAGCAAAAACAAAGAATACAATAAAACTCTAGAAGAACACCAGCTGGATGTGTTCTCGGGAGGCAGTGTGCCCAAGTGAGTTTGTTCAGATTAGGACACACAGGAACGGAACACTTAGAACCTTTCTATGCTCTGTTTAAAGTGCTTGTTTGCACAACATGGTGAAATTCATGAAGCTGATTGGTTCACTGGCTGCCCAAAACAAAACATGGGTGGTATAAAGTAGAACAAAAAAACACCCACACAGGATTTTTATTGAGGAGATGTTGCACCAGACACATGGAGAAATCTCTTCCCTTCTTAAGGCTACATATTAATCAGTGATGCAATGGTGATATCGAACGGAGATTCCTATTAAACTCTGTCTGAATTCCTTCTCATTGGAATTCACCCAGTAATGGTATACAGGCGTTAGACAAGGTCACTGACCTTTAGGGGTCAGCAGAGTCCCAGTTTGGCAGTTTTAACAAAAATCAGAGCATGGTACCCAAACAGCGTGTGACATGAAAGCTTGAACCAGCTAAGCATCATTGAATAGCTAATTTTATGTGAATCAGCATTCATTAAGGTAACAGTGCTTTTGAAGCAATTCCTTGAATGCTGTGGACATGGTTCTAGTTAAGGATGAGGAGGGAGGGGGGGGGATCTTGGAATGAGGAGGGAGAGAGCTTGCAGTTTCAGTGCAGGCCTTGCCTTGACCTCAACCTTCGCCACAGTGTGGCTGGCACCTGCCCCTACCTTCACTGAGGGTCATAGTTACATGACTCTTGAAGACTCCAGAGAGAGAGAGAGAGAGAGAGAGAGAGAGAGAGAGAGAGAAAGAGAGATTAATAAAAGAGTGTTATCTTCCAAACAAAGGGAAGAACTGACTTGGTCTCGCCGTGGATGGAGATCTGTTTGAGAACAAATGACTCACAGTGGGCTTGTGTTTTCCTCTCACACATGGAGCATGTGTACCGCATTAGCCAGCACCCACAGGAGACCCCCCCTCCTCCACCCGCCCCTACTCCCCCAATCTGTAGAATTTTGGTGAAGAAAAGATGTAGTCACATGTCTTGTGCTGTGGTGGTCCTGGACACAGTGCAGGCAAATACAGCTTTCGGGACCAATAAACAGAAAAACAACACATAGGGATCTACAAGAAGCTGGATGGACGAATGGACAGCAAGATAACAACCTAATCAATCATTCCATTTTCCTCAGAGAGAGAGAGAGAGAGAGAGAGAGAGAGAGAACTCACAGCTGCCTGGATGTGACAAGACTGACAGTCTCATGTCTCCACACCACATACAAAAAACCTTTTGGCATGCAAAATCTCCCTCTCATGCGAACACACATGTGTAGAGTCTACGCACACAGCGAACTGTAAATAAATTTGATCCACTGTTCTAACTCAAATTCAGTACCAGCTCATGCACTGTTAAGTCCTGTACAGGACAGCGCCTGACACCCTCCATGCCTTGGGTTTGGGAAATCAATATATAAACATTAGAGTTTTCTCTTTTAGTGGTTTTGCTGTTTTCATTCTTTGAGGAGTTGTGTAAAGTTTGCCAGAGCTCAAGATAACATAGTGATCGCACCTTTAAATGAAGCATTCCTCCTGACAAAAAAAAAATCTCCATTTCTCTTACTAAATGACCTCATTTGCAAGGAATCAAGGGACATCTGCTATACATTTTGAAGTGTGCAGTCATGCTGGGTGTGTGTTGTCATGCAGGGACCAAACATACAGTAATCCTGTTCAAGGTTAATGCACAGAAGTGTGTTTCCCAGAATGCTTTGCATGTCTCGTGGGGGCCGTGTGATTGGTTAGTGAGGGAGAGAAGGTCTTTGCCATCACTGTATTTGTTCCCAGAATGTATTTGAGTCCCAGAATTCCTGAGCAGAGCCGGTATAATTTACTCCACCGGGATTACGTCCATCTGTTACAACTCCTGTGGTGGTTTTGGCTTAAGTGTATGCCAGGCTTTGACTCATGACAAATTAAAACCGCATAACCCCTAACCTCCGATTAATAACAGCTAGCCTCATAAGCCCAGATGCTATTCAAGATATCCTAGTTAGTTTAGCCCTACTTTTCCACACTGTTGCAAAATACATCATTAAATGAACAGAACATACATTTCCAGGTTTTCTACTCATGTTGTTTTGAAGCAACTTAATTAGAAGCTATAGAAATTAGACCAAACATTCATTATAGCTGTTCTACTGCCTGCTAGCCAGCTTGAGAATAACTTTATTGTAATTACTTGCTTTCTTCTGTGGATAATTTCAATAAAATCTAAACTTTGACAGCAGAGAAAAAAACAACCTATGAGATTTCTTTTTTTTTCTGGCCGTTATGATTTACTGTTAGTCAGTTATTGTTAGTGACGGATCTAGGAATACAAAAGACTCTGATCTTTGGCAGTGCCGGGGGGCGTGTCACTCTGATCTTTGGCAGTGCCGGGGGGCGTGTCACTCTGATCTTTGGCAGTGCCGGCGGGCGTGTCACTCTGATCCTCGGCAGTGCCGGGGGGCGTGTCACTCTGATCTTTGGCAGTGCCGGGGGGGCATGTCACTCTGATCTTTGGCAGTGCCGGAGGGGCGTGTCACTCTGATCTTTGGCAGTGCCGGGGAGCGTGTCACTCTGATCCTCGGCAGTGCCGGGGGGCGTGTCACTCTGATCCTCGGCAGTGCCGGGGGCGTGTCACTCTGATCTTTGGCAGTGCCGAGGGGGCGTGTCACTCTGATCTTTGTCAGTGCCGGAGGGCGTGTCACTCTGATCTTTGTCAGTGCCGGAAGGCGTGTCACTCTGATCTTTGGCAGTGCCGAGGGGGCGTGTCACTCTGATCCTCGGAGGGCGTGTCACTCTGATGAATAAAGCATCCTCGTCTAACTCAGCCACCCACACATGATGTGGCCACCACCAGTTTTCTTGCAAACTTTAAGTATTACTTGGACAGCTTTCCCTGGCTCCATGCACTTCTCGAAATTGACCTGGCTGATTAAATCATCAGAGTGTGTAAACATCAGAAAAAGACGAGTGTTTTGGGATAGTCTTCCCATTTCTCTCTCTGTGCCTCCCACCAAGGATACCTGTGAAAACTGCAGTGGAAACTTGTGTACGTCAAGGGGTGGGTCTCAGGAGCATGGTTAATTACCAACTGACGAAATGCAGGAGAACCTAAGAAAACCACAATATTGACATCATTCTCGCAGTATTTCTGGAGTCACTGTACACAAATGACTGCCTTAGAAGAGAGAAAAAAAAATGAGTGGAGTAAAGTTATTTCCATTTAACTTCCATGTCTTGCTGTTAAAAACTTTGAGAAATTACAACAGAGTTTGACAACGGAGTCTCAGATGAGTGGGCCAGTATTACATCACCTCAACAGAGAGGGTATTAAGTTACAAAATTTGTCTTGGGCCAAGATCTGTCTATTACAATGAAGCCCCAGGTCCAAAAAAAGTCTTTTTCTTTCAGGGACTTTCAGATTTATGATTCTCTTCAATTTTGATAAATTTTTTCACTTTCCATAGAGAATTCTTGGTAGAATACTTTTTAGCATGATACCTGAAATGTGTTTTAATGCCATTCATTGTGAGATTGACTGTAACTAAAAAAAAGAGAGAGAGAGAGAGAAGAAACATCAAAGTCATAATGTTGCACACGTGCATTAGATCTTCATAAATTAATTCTTTGGGTTTATGCAAAATGAGGCATCCATCCACTGTGTATCCACATCCAATTGTGATGTTAAATCAATACTCATTAAATCAGTCACTCTGTGAAACTGTTGCATTTCAAGTGAAACTAACTAATTTCCTGTCACAGCCAAACTGAGGTTCAGAAACATAGCAAAACCTTATGGCAAGCCTAACCTCCTTCTGCTTGGTCAGTGCAGTAAAGAATTTGGGAATCTTTTCCCATCTCGGAAGCAATGATCTAATCAAGCCTCTTTCAGAAGCCAAAGGTTTACTGCATGTCACACCTGTTAGTTTAGTTTGAAAGTGAACATGTGTTTTTTCTAGTTCCTTCTCACTCTCTTGGTCATAATTGATTCCAAAGCTGGTTTCTGATTGGTGAGCTTCATTGTTTGTGGTCCTCCTCTTTCAGTGTCCAGGTCCCAGCTCTCCTCAGAGAAACAAGAAGTTCTCC
The DNA here is from genome assembly GCA_028565775.1 of Sternarchorhynchus goeldii. Taxonomy (NCBI): domain Eukaryota; kingdom Metazoa; phylum Chordata; class Actinopteri; order Gymnotiformes; family Apteronotidae; genus Sternarchorhynchus; species Sternarchorhynchus goeldii. The sequence continues at coordinate 1,699,918 of JAOXYF010000005.1, forward strand.
TCGAGAATGTGACCCACCTTGGTGACCGCACTGATGCCCTCCAGAAATTCCTGGGCCAGCTCCCATCCCAGAATGACCTTCTGGAGAACATCTGGAAGCTGGAGAGCCTCTTTCACAATCACAGTGAGGAACTGCAGCAACTGGGTACGACCTGGGAACTGGATGCAAATGTTGCACAAAGCAGAATCCCTGCTGCTTCATGTTTAGCATTGTGCTAATGGGTCTGAAGTTGCTCATCAGCTAATTATAAAGCCTTTCATGAGCTGTTGTGACAACTAACTAAACCTAACCCTTCCCTACCAGTCAGTGAGCCTGTTTCTTGTGCCCTGGGAGTGTTTAATTAGATGAAGAAAAATGTCTCATTGAATGAAAGAAAGCTTATGCCTGCTAGTTTTCTTTCCTTGTTTACCATGCTAGCATTTGTGGTTGAATTATTCTTTTAGCATTTTTCCAACAAGTTTGCATTTGAATTCTGCATACTGTTCCATCGCTGTGATCACTTAAGGGCACCTGGTGCAAGGACTGGAGCGAGATGTGCGGGACCTTCAGGCCTTCACTGAGCACACTTCGGGCTCCATGGTGCAGATGGAGGAGCATCTGAGCACGGTGGTCCTGTCCAGCCAGAGCAACAGCAGCCGCCTGGGGGTGGAGCTCACTCAGGCTGCCGTCTCCATCCGCAACCAGGACTCCGCCCTGCGCGAGACAGCAAGCCGCCTGGAGCTGCTGCGGGAGCGGCTGGAGGAGGTGGGCGGGGCTGTGGGCTCCATCAACCGTTCACTGGGCAGCGACGTGGGCGTGCAACGGATGGAGGTGGAGCAGCTACGGGTGAGGCTGGGCAATGTGACACAGGATGCCATGAGCATGAAGATTGCCCAAGTGCACCTGGAGGAGCAGATGAGGAACGAGATCGAGATCCTCAACGTTATCACCGAAGACCTGAGGCTCAAAGACTGGGAGCACTCCATGGCCCTGAAGAACCTCACCATCATACAGGGTAAGGACAACGAGATTCACACAAAACTAACACAGGTTCTCGTCCTCACCAAGTCATTACCCCTTTTTCAGCATAGAGGTTTGTAAAGGTAAAGGTAAACATTTAAAATGTTATTACCCCAAAATTCTGTATTAGTTAATAAAATAGTTCTAGTCAGCATAGGCTTATTGTAATGAGCAGTGATTAATGAATGAATTAACTTCCATGGTAACGTTTAATAATATACTGGTAAGTTATGCCTCAGTCAAGGAAAAGCATTACCAAGACAATTTTATATCCCAAATATCTTATTATAGCCAATACATGGACATAATAGTTCAAAATAATTCTTTAATCTCCTACACCGATTGGTGAATACTAAAATAAAATATAGGAAATATATTAAATGTTTTAGACGATTCTGGAAAAGTGAATAGTGTTCTCGACAGTGCAGTTAGTCAAGTCAAGTCAAGTAATTTTATTGTCAATTCTGCATATGTACAGGACATAAAGCGGATTGAAATTATGAAATTATGTACATATTTCTACCACAAATACCATTCACAGATTTTGTTTTGGTAATAAAACAGAGTGGCTTTGATTGCCATCCCCTTGGTGTGAATCCTGAAAAAAATTGTGCTGGACTTCTGAAGATATTTCATCCTTAAGGCATCTACTCTCTTATTTATGCCAGACATCAGTACTTTGGTGATTATAATGGGACTTTTGCCCAGTGGCCTGCCCGGCTGTATTACGCCAATTCTGGCATTTGTAGCTCTTCCTGAAGGAATGTCCTCTGCTTCAGTTTCTCATGGTCCTTACCTTACAGAGGCTGGAACTTCATCCAGGGAAAAGAATTAGAAATACAACATGAGTATGTGAACCTGTGGATACTTTGGACCAACAAATGGAAGCATGCAATTGCGGAACCTTACAATTAGTGGTAATAGCAACCAGAGGGATGTGTTTGTGCACGCGCACTCAGAGTCTTGCTTTTGTTGCTGTGTTTATTATGCTCCAGATGTATTTGTGTTTGTTTAACGAGTTTCCTGCCGCCTTGGTATCAGAGATATCAGAGAGTGTTTCTGGGCGGTAGGCCAAACTTCTGGTCTTGGTTGCCCACTATCTGTCACATAGCATCAGATCTTCAGTGTCCAGGGATCATTGACACATTGGACATTATGTATCCTTCCAGGAGAGGATAAACAGGTGCAAGTCCTTCAGGTGCATCATGTGCGCTGTGCTATATATTATCTTTTGGACCCTGTTCTATATTTACAGAGTCAGTATAGAGTGGTAATCCACATCAGGACTGTAGCATTTGGCCTTAAATCATAAAACGTTTAATTGTGGGCAAATACTGCCCAGAAAGTTCCTCCCAGACCTTCACTGCATGAGTAGACTGAAACCCAGCCAGAACCCTAGCCAAGCAAAACGCAGATGGAGGATCCACCAGCTGACCTATGCTTTCCAGCTCTGCTGCAGTTATACACAGGAAAGTTAAGAACTCCCAGTAATAACTTTTTTACCTCATTATGCTCTGTTGTGCTAATCTGAAAATCAGCAATTAAGACACAAACCACAAACCTACGTTTACATAAAAGCACCAAATGGGATCTTTCACCGGTGGCCTCATAATGGTGTTTGACCGCATTGTGGTTAGCCTAGGTGAGGTGGAGTATAATGGCTTAATCACTCCAGGGGCCAGATGGAGGAAACAGGTTAAAAACCAAGCCAGAGACTCCACCTTTGACCAAATCTCTCTCTCTTTCTCTCTCTTTCTCTCCCTTCCTTTCTTTCGTATTTTCTTTCTCCCTCATGGAAGAGGAATGTGTTGTTATTAGCTGTTCCTGTCAGGGATGTACCCAGTTTCCCAGATCACTCTTGAAGGCCCAGCTCTAAATGTCAGAGTGACATGGTTTCTCCTTGTGTGCACTGTGTCTGGAGAACAGATAACCTGGAGAGTGAACGATCTGGAGGAAGGCGAAACTCTCGCCTATGGTGTGCTTGAGTGGTTGAGCAAACATGTTGCTCATCACCAACAGCACAGTTCAAAGAAAAGGGCAGAACCAGACACTGTGAGCCAAGAGAAACAGAACACCAACTGGCCCCAACGGTGGTACCTTAGCCTGCAAGAGCAGTTTTCAGAACATCATTCCTGATCGAAAACTCTTAGCTGTGTGGGCTGATGTTACTGTTTCAAGACCAAGATTGTAAGTTTACCGCAGCGATAGGCCCTGTGTGATTTCAGTTCGTCAGCTGTTGTAGCTTGAGGAGATGCTCTGCTATGAATCATAACCATTTTGAAAGATTACTTGTGAGGGCCAGCTTTATTTTTAAGTGTTTTGTGTATAAGATGAGCATTTACCCTGTTAGTAACTATTTCCATTTGATGTAAACGAATGTGAACTGAAATAAACAAATCAATTTTGAAAGTGTAATTTGGAAGAAGCCACATAGTTGTATAGAGATACTTCATGCCAACTGCTCCCCAAACATTTTCGTTCTGTAACAGCAGCATGGCAGGAGCAGAGGGTGGGGCTGGAGTTAAAAAAGTTTTATTCTCCATTACAGCAAAAACAACAACAGTGACTCAAAAGTGACGCACACAAAAGCGAAAAAGTAAATAACGGCATTGATGTAGCAGACGATTCGTCCAAAGCACGGCTAGCAACCAGGCTACTCTGGTCTCCGCTGGGCGAATGTGTAACGAGGAGAGACAAGGCCTGTGGGCTTAAATGCATGTGTGAGCACGTTTACATAAACCCCGAGATCAATAACTGTGTGATTGGGACTGGGGTAGGTGTATGCGTGTGGATGGAGTGGGAGTGTCCCTGTGACTGGGTGCCTGGCGCACTGTGAGACTTTCATTGTTAACTAGCTGAGGTATTTTCAAATGTAATTATTGTTAATGTGTTTCTGAATGTTTCATATTGAATTATTCTCAATATATAAATATTTTTCTCAGTATGTCTTTTTTTGCTTTTGTTTTTTAACAGATTCTTATCTTTTTTTCAGGCCCTCCAGGACCAAAAGGTGAGAAGGGGGATATAGGGCCTTTAGGCCCTGCCGGACTGCCTGGCTTGACAGGCCTAAGAGGTATACACACACACACACACACACACACACACATGCATACACACACACACATGCACACACAGACACACAGCTACATACCCACCCACATATATATATACACACACATACACAAACACACAGACAAATACACACAGACAAAGATACACACACCCAAAAACCACCTCCATATACACACACATATACACACCTACAAACACACATTCACCCACTAATCAATCCATACACACACACACACCCATAGATCTACTTACACACACTCAGACCCACCCGTACAACCACACACACCCACACACACACATGCTACCACATACACATACACTCTCTATCTCTCTCTCATTCTCTCAAACACATCGGACTGCTTTCTCAGCTGCATTTTTAGTGATGCTTGGGTAACACATACTTCTCATACTTCAATGTGTGTGTGTGTGTGTGTGTGTGTGTGTGTGTGTTGTTAGGTATACAGGGAGAGAAGGGCATCCAGGGATCTCAAGGACTTACTGGACCTGGTGGCAGTGATGGACAAAATGGGGATAAAGGAGATGTTGGACCACAGGGTCCAAAAGGTTTGTGCTAACACACACACACACACACACACACACACACATACACACACACACACACACACACACACACATATACACACATACACACACACACACACACACACACACACACAAACCTCCATAT
>JAOXYF010000005.1:1704776-1724429 GCA_028565775.1 Sternarchorhynchus goeldii
AGATCAGAGAGAAAAAAAAAACACACCCTCCCTGACACAGACTGGCACCATCTTAATCTGCATGCCACCAAAAGAGAAGTGCACAGGATAAATATGCTGGCATAGACTTACAGCCTTCAGAAAGGAAGGAGCAAACACCCAGCATCTCAAAGAGAAAGAAGAGTGTGTGTGTGTGTGTGTGTGTGTGTGTGTGTGTGTGTGTGTGTGTGTGTTTGAAATCTCCTTTGCCTTTATATTTAAATGAGTTTGACTGCCCTCTTTTGTCAGTGTCACCTCATTTTGTTAAAGAACAGCCAGATACAGCACTATGCCTGAATAACACATACAGCAGTGGGATGGGAACGGGGTGTGTGTGTGTGTGTGTGTGTGTTTATTGGAACGGTGTGTGTGTGTGTGTTTATTGGGTTTAAAACGGCGAACATGATCATAGCAGAGAGAGTTTATAGGCCAATTTTGTCAAAATATTGAAATAACATTACTAACACCAAGGACATGTTTAAAGCATTGCACAATGTGAGAGAGTGTTTCACACAGTCTGAAAAATGTCTGAAAAAAGGAAGAGATTTGTACTGTTTTACTTGAATTTTTTTGTGCCTTCAGTATTTCTCTTATGTACTCTTATGTAATCAACATTAGCTCTTAAGGACACTCTGTTTTGTATACATGTCTGTATCTATCTGTCCTGATCCAAATTGTTTTAACTGGTGATATGCAACTGCAATAAGCTTTGGTCACAGAGTTTATGATGGGGGAGGGCAACTCTGCTCCCAGAGACCTGCTCTTCCACGGTCTGACGGCCTGGATGAGGTGTGTCAGACTGGAGCTGTTTCCAGTCTCTGCAGTGGAGGAACATCTCTAGGAAGATGGGTACACAGCCCCAGTTTAACCACTTTCCACTTGTCTTCTGAGTTAGTTATGAATGTAAGGAAACCACTCGTCCATCCAAAGTAGTGAAGCAGTAAAACTTAATTACCGTAATTAATAACCATAATTACCAAATCAGAGCAATATACAACACAAACACAAGAGCCACACAAGAGCCTGGCCTTTATTTACCCTGTAGTGCCTGTCTCCACATCAGTAATGCCGAAGAGAATTATCATGTATCAGACCTTTCACCAAAGACATCAATGTGTTCCAGTCCTTAGTGGTATTTTCTCTGTGGTCTCCCTCACACAGCGTTCTCTCTCTGAGAGGACCATAATCAACAGGTCCTCAGCAAACATGCTTTAAAAACAGTTTTTTTTTTCCAAACACAGTAACAACCACCTAAAAGCTCAAACACTTGTAGCCCTTCTTTTTATTTTGAAGGTAAAGGACTTGATCTGTACTTTTAACATACCAGAAGTGTGTAATATTTAGCGTATCTAACCTGACCTGTGTTATTCTTGTATACATTAACAGGTTACACTGCAATTTACTCTCACTGTCCTGTGTGCAACTTTAAAAGGCATTTTTGTAATGATGTATCATTTAAGAATATGACCACCCTGTCCAAGTTCAATGTTCTTGGAAGAGGTTTATATGAAAGTACGTTTAAACTTTAATCCATTGATCGCAACATTACGTTGGTATTTCATTTGGATAATCACAAATTATTTTTACAGTGTAGCATTGATTTTGTCTTTATTTGTGTTTTAATTACTATTAGGTCTTAACATCTCACTCTGTGTACTTTGCAGTACATTCTGTATTAATGTAAATAATGACACACATGATGAATCATGTGATGATATGAACATACCTGAACATATTGTAAATGTCCGAGACATTATAAACCAATATCTCAGAGAAAACAATTTGAATGAAATATTTGACCTTTTTTTGTCTACATAAGAAGAGAGAATAAAACTGTGTTTTCAGGTGGGTTCTTGCTAATGGACATGCTTTTAAAGAGGCCCCGCCCACACGGTGCTGCAGGGTTAAACAGGAAGCAGGTGGTTATGGAGCAGGAAATGAGATGTTAGGATCTTAACATCAGAGAATGGAGTGCTTCCACCTGCTCATACAGATAGAATTACTGTTGAGACTTACAATACTTGATGTGGTTCTACTGAGGGAATGACCCAGTCAAAACCCCACCAGACCCCAGGCTGGATACATTTGCCAGGAATTTAACTTGGCAAAACATATAATGTGCACTGAGCAAACATGCAAACCCGCAGAAGTGCAGACGATACAGTATAATATGTATGACACAGTAAACACAATAAAAATACAGAGATCACATAAAACATTTCACATGAATGGAAGGTCAGTTCAGTTTATTTGTATTTAGTGGTTTGTTGGGAAATTTGAACCATCTAGATTTCTGAACAGATTTTGTGTAGTTCTGGTTTTGATCAAGCCGTATCAATTATCTGAGGGGCAGTTTTTATAGTTCTCTGGGGTCTGGTGAGTTTCTGATACACACAGCTCACTGGATGTGTATAATCCATGATAAGGTTCTGATACAGTTCCCTGAGTGTGTGGGGTATATGGTGAGGTTCTGATACAGTTCCCTGAGTGTGTGGGGTATGTGGTGAGGTTCTGATACAGTTCCCTGAGTGTGTGGGGTATATGGTGAGGTTCTGATACAGTTCCCCAGTTCCCTGCTGCTGCAGCAGCCTGTCGTTCTGCTGTGGGTGTTTAGCTGCCACAGTCTGACATCGAGAGATGTTGGGTGTCCTCAGCTTCCTCAAAAAGAACATTTTCTTAGATTAAATGATTGCAGTTGTGTGCGTCTCCTGTTAATCCGTGTCATATGCTTTAGTTTTCATGCTGAGAAGAAGCTTCCAGAATGGGACTGGTGGTTAATCCCTCACTGTGGGACAAAACGTCAGTCATGGGAAGATTTAAGCCACATTTCCAGAAAGATCATTTTATTTAATAGCAAAGCAAGTTCCACTTTCTTCAACAATGTATGCTCCCACAGGCCACCCTCAACACTCCACACCTCCCTCAGCCATATTACACAAATCTACCCTTTTCACTGACATACACCACACACAACTCACTCAGCACCTGTATTATACACAACAACATTATCACATCAAATCTGCTTTTTATTCCAGAGTATAAAGAGGCCTTCATTAGACAAGATGGACGATGCACATTCTTTACCCGACAGCCAAGCATATCTGGACTAGGTCAAGTCAAGGGGTTTGCCTTCTCCATATGCAGTCTATCTGGCTCCTGAGCTGAGCAGAGGGGAACACACAGACTCTTTATCTGAGTGATCTGTCACACTGTAAATATGCCACCAGATATGGAGAGGAGGGAGAGGGGTGGGGGGAGCGTGACGAAGATGAAAGAGTTTCGGAGGGAGAGGACAACAGTGAGTCTTTCTGCCCTCTGATAAAAGCTCTTTCACTATAAGTTACTCTGGACTATTTTCTTTCGTCGTCAGTCTATCTCAGAACCACACTGTCTCCTCAGCTCACATATTAAAGTTAAAACGCTTAACCTCTTTTGACTCCAAGCTTATTATCTTATTTAGCTATTTATCTTTTGATACAATAATTACCGTGAATTGTTCAGTAACTATAAAAAGGCAGAAACTCAGAGCAGGAACTGTCGGTAGAGTTCCCCCTCTGGTTCTGGTGAATCTGAGATGCTTGTTGGGGCCCCACCCACACTCCCTGTACGCTAACGGCTATAGGTGCAGTCAGGTGACTGACAAGGCAGTTGGGCTTGTGGGACTTGTAGTCCGTTCGCCCTGTCTCTTTGGGATGATTACTATTAATGTAGTACTACTCACTGTGTCTTAGAGGAATGTGGAAGAATGGCCCCGCACATGCACATTTCAAAAGCCCTTACAAAATTCTTGTTTTTGCACTTAAATTAAACCAGATCTATAAATAGTGACAGACTTTTATAACCCCCTACATTTCTTCATTAAGCAGTGTGATTCACATAAAATGTGCTCTGCAAGTTAGATTCCTCTGCTGTCAACATTATAGCTTCAAACAAACTGGTGACATCTTTTATGGATTGAACTGTGACAAAGGTGGTGACATTAGTAACAGATACATTTCTGTGGCTGACCTGAAATCAGCTAAATCAAATAACATTTTTAGAATATTTCCATTATAACATTTTGCAGGTGATTGAGTGAGCAAGAGAGAGAAAGAAACAGTGAACCAAACAATCTCCATCCCTAATTCTTTGGCCCAAGGAAGGGGGGGGGGCAGTCAAGTCCCGCTTGCAAAAAAAGAACTGCTTAACATTTATACGATGTCAATGTTTTGCTGATTAACGTAGTGCGGCCCACAAATATACTCAAATCTTCTCATTCTGTCCCACTTAAAAATAAAAATGAAACAAAACTGCCCTCTGTTGGCAACCAATAATATTGCTTGTTTTCTTTAAAAGACAGCAACATAAGTAAGGAATGCAACATAACATTATTAGTGCCCCCTGCAGGGTGAAGTAGTTCCGCCTTAAATGTTACGCACAAAATAATGGCCATCTTTCTTATGGGTGAATCTTATGTAGTAGGCCACACAGCCACAACCTGTCATGAACTGAACTACATAAACACAGATGACACATGATCACTGCCAAAAGTGTTGAGCTGGTATGAGTGTGCAAAACAGCACACCATTGCTGGGTTTTGTTTTGTTGGGGTTTTTTTTGTTTGTTTTTTATTTACACATTTAAATTTCATTGTTGGATTCAAAACGGTCTTCCTGAATTCCCCTCTGGGATCAATAAAGTAATCTATCTACCCAGAAGTGTATCATATTTTATTGAGCATACTGACTTCAGCTGACTTTTAGTTACTTCAAAGTAAAAGTATTTTTTCTTGGGGATTTTGTTATTTTCCCCACCCATGGAGCCCAACACAGGTGGTGATGATTCAATGAAAACATTTTCTCAAAGAGCTACAGAAAAAACAAACTCAAAGAGAGAGGATGAAGAGGCCTTTACTAATGTCTCCTGTCATGTCCGGTGCGAGCAGCTCCTCAGGCTTAGTCCTGCCAGACCTATTCAGCAGATGCTTCCAATCGGAGGGAAAACCGGAGCTGCACCAGTCTTTGATGGTCTCATTCCCTGCTCAAGATTTCTATCAGCTCCAAGGCTGAGCACTGGATATTCCAAAGGTGCCACCTATCCTGCTTCTCACAGAGCGAATAGAAAATACTCACCGATTTCACGTCTGAAAGCCAGACATTGAGAAAAGACATGTGCCAGCCCAACACCTGCTACACCATAGGAACCTGCACTCCCAACGTTTTGCATGTGTAACGAACCTTGGCATGTGTGCGGAAGTCGGTCACGGTAAATATATGTAAATGCTGGTGTCCCTGTGCAAAGCACTGTCAGTGCATTTTGTAACTTCTCAGCATGAATAGCTCTGCCCGGCTCCTATGGGATCACCTCATTGGACACCTTATCAACACCTGCTCTACAACAAGGGAGACGTGGTTAATGCAGAAATATTTTTCTTTCTGTAATTTCCTTATTTCCTGCTCGTCAATGCAAATTGAATGGTAACAGTTCATCTCCATAGCAACAGAAGCCATACAGGCACACACATGGGTCATGGAGTGTATGAGATAATAAAAGACCCCTTTTTTTTTTACTGGTGACTCACTCAAAGGTACTCTAGAAGCAGAACGAGGGCGGGGTTCCTGTGCTGAAACCACGTAAACGTCTGCGCAGAGCTGGAGTGGAAATCAGCATACCCCGTGTTTACCTCTCAGTTCTACAACGGGAAACCCCTGCACACACTCACACTCTGCCGTTCGCACACACAGACATGCACATACAAAAGCTAACAGTCACCTTGTGATGTTTCACTCTATGGTAACACACACAAACATTCTGAGCTTTCCTGTTTTTGAGGCGTCTATTTTCTATTTTAAAGGTCTTCTGGTTTCACCGTAACTTGACGTTTCCATTTCATCATCAGTACAACAGAGGTGCGAGGACTGTTCTCAGGACAGCCGAGAACAAAGTTTGTATACTCCACTGCTGTCTGGGAAATGGACAAACTGTGTAATGAATGTGCATCAGGATCAATTCAAAGATCTTCATACATTTATAGGATAAAAACCAATCCCTCAGCACTGGGTGCAGAAAAGAGCTGCTTAGATCTACTAAGCCAATGAGATAAGAGTATTTCTTACTGTGGTCCTGTGGTCATTCCTAAATATGTTTTTTTGGATTTTTTTGGATGCTTGTTTTGGTGAGTTGTGGACAACAAAGAATAACTGAAATGAACCGGATCGAGATTACGATCAGTATTACTGCTGAATAACTGTGATACAGGTCACAGGGACTTTATAGATGACCGAAGGGGAAATCCCTCATTCCTAATTACCTAGCATTACTATAGCAACTGCACCTCAGCCAAAAAGAGAGCGATACTAACACACAATAGACTGGGAACTGGGGATCTGTGATTAGAATATATTTGCCTCTGGGTGCTGTATCACACACAGCAATTCGTGAACTAATGAGAACCAAACCTCCTCCATGACCGTCCATTCATTTCATTCTTCCTGCTACTGACACCATCCTGGACTGACGTCAAAGCAACTGATGCAGAAACTGTTGTATTGATTGTTGGGACGACTTGGCCCGTGTAACTTAACATACTTGTGAGACAGAGAAATGTGAGACAGAGATATGTAAGAAAAGAGGTAAAAACTTTAAAAAAAAAACAAAACTTTTTGAGTTAGTTGAATGGTTTCACTTATTTAAAAATGAAAGAAACATTTCTTAGCTGATCGGATGTTTTCGTTGCACGTGTCATCTGCTACATCGGTGTGAGATTAAAGGACAGGACTGCAAACAAGAGTCCAGCACGAATGAGGTAGTGAAACTAGGTCAGGGTCCGTTACATACTTGCCACACTGTACCTCTGCCTTTACATATAAAGCAGCAGGAAGTGATATATTACACAGGTGCCAGATCATTATACATGAGGACTATTCAGACTATAAAGACATAGCAAAAAAAACAAAAAACTCCGACACGCAAAAACGCTGCGGGCTGTATTAGAAACAAATAAAACACAGGATTTATACTATTGCCCAACAATCATTTTTGAAAGCAAAGGTAATTATTACTGAGTACTAAATGTAATAGATCTGTTGAGGGTTTGGGTGTGGACGGACGCTAGTTTAAGAAAAAAAGCACTCCACTGCTGGAGATTAAAATAATCTGCCATAGAATTGCGATAGAGATGTCTATTGCTGTCGAGCGCAAAACACTGACGCTTCCTAACCATCAGAACCGAGTGAGAGAGTGAGAGCCCTTTGCCCCGGTTTCAGAGGTTAAACACCATCAGCTGCTACTTTACTCACGCCGTGCGACTAGTCGCCCTGTGACTTCTCCCACGCATCACATTCTCGATGTACAGCTGTAATAGCCAGCGTGGTGTTGTTTTACTATTGTATTACGATACTTTCCTGGCCTTGGAGGGTGGTATAGGTCCTAAAAAACACGTGCACGATTCTAGATTCTAGCAGGAAGCCCGGATATTAGTGCCGTTTGCATTTAAAATTGTGTGAAATTAGTTTAATTAATGACGGACCTTTCAGCTTTCGATCAGTGTAATTTTAGTCATGTGCCGGAACATGTCAGGAATACATCATTAATAAATAAGTAAAGTCATGAGGTGATGGTGATGAGAACAGCATGAGGAAAAAGGTGTCTAGTGCAGTTTCAGGAAGCCGTTTCAGTGTTTCTGCTGTGTCATCTGAGGTTGCTAATGTGTTTTATATTGTCCTTTGGAATGTGTCCCTAAATCCAGACACGTCACTTTCACATGACGTTTCAACAGTTTTGAAAGGACTCCCTGAATTGTGTGTGTGTACACACTCACGCCCATGCACCTGCAATGCACACTGCGAAACGCTTGGTGAAACCTTGGCAGACACATGCTAATTGTCAGGGTTTGCTGGTTAGCGGTCGTTGGCAGATCCGACCACGGCCTGGCTGGAGGTAACAGGTCTGCCACACTTTCCTGCCTGTCACTTCACTTCGTGGCCGTGAAAAGGAGTGCGACTTCAGTGTGAAATGAACTGAACCTTTCATGTCTTTATGTTATATTGCAATACAGTGTGCTTATGTACAGCAAGAGACAAAGTGGGAGCCGGTTCGATGTTTTAGTCTTGACCTACGGTCTTGGCGTGAGTGAGCGCGATTCTCTCCAGGAAAAGGGAAACAAAAATCCGATACCGAAATCGGGGATCAGGAAGAATGCCTATCTCTGTGTGTATAAGAGAGTGAGAGTGAGTGTGTGTGTGTGTGAGAGAGAGAGAGTGTGTGTGTGTGTGTGTGTGAGAGAGAATATTTTCTGCCTTTAGCTTCCTTTAACTGGTATTATATGCGCTGATATTTAGTCTTGACTTCCTCAAAGGCTTTGACACGAGCTCATTCTGAGAGCGACACGCAGAGGACACGCTTGCAAAGCCACACGTCTCTCCTATCATCATTCTGAGACGTCAACCTGTAAGTACAAGTTTATTTACTTCACATGGTAAAAATTGAACATGACCGAATTTAAAGGCTGCTTAACCTGTGAGGCGAGATATTTGTTTTTGTTCAGTGTTATTATTGGACGTGAGCTGTGGTTTAGTTCTGACAGGTCCAGAAAAATCAAATGACTAGTTCGCTGAAGTGTGTGTGCTGCATTACCATCTGATACAGTGGATTTGACATTTCTGTATATTGTCTGGGCGCTTACAAATGTATTTAATTTTGACAGTGCAGTCGATCAGAAGGACACGAGTACGAGTTATAACTCTGACTCTTAGCAGATAGTGATGTACACTATATGATTACGATTATCCAGTAGTTTATCGGACAAGTGAGGAACAGGAAAGAGAGCGCGTCCTGTGATTACTCCTAACAGGCACAGCTGTCTCCCTACCCCGCACAATGCAAAATAATGGAACAACAAACATTATGTGGCTGTCGCACAGAGATGAACAGCGAGAGGAGAGACGCGGATGTGGTTTTATCAGAAGACACTGACGCACAGAACAAAAAAAGTGCTGCGTGTGTGTCTTTTGAGACAGCGTACAAATACACACACCTACCTTTTGCCTCTAGTAGAACAAATCTGGTACATCACAGACTAAAGAGGTGATTTAAGAAAATAACCAACAACGGTCACTGAAAAGCAGCTTTATCTGACAGCGGCATGACAGCCCGGGGTGTGGACAAGGGACCCAGGAGGAGCAGTTCCTTCTAGTTTTCTAAAAGGTACCTCCTATCGCATTCTTTTGTTGTATGAAAGCTAAATTTAGGCACAAGGAAAATCTGCGTTAATCTAAACCCCAAGGGCTTCAGTGTCATGTGAGCAGAGGGGAAAGGAAGCAGATATTGTTTTTTATGCGAATATTTTTGTTTGTTTTTAAATCACAATTTATTTTTTAAAAGATTTGTTATTTAAATAAAAAAAAAAGGTAGAGAACCGAAATGAGTGTTGTTCATAGACAGCATTGTGCCTCTGGAGATGGTGATATAGCCTTGGTTTTAGCCAGGCATCTGGGTTCTTGTGGGTCAGAGCCTGGCATGACGGGCGACACGTTATCTAGACACAGGAAAAAGCAGTGCAGAATCAGGGCTCTCTGAAGCCAATCAGTCATTTTCTCCAGCCAATCAGAGCCTGTCTGGGACTTGGCCAAAACAGTGAGTGAGTTGATCCTTCAAACAGGGATTCATGTCTGCTTGGTGAATTGCACTAATTAGGCCAGTATCCCATCTGATCAAGCTTTTACCATAATCCATTAGCGAGGACTTTAATAGAAGTTTAATCCAACATGTCTCAAGTATAAGATAAATATGCTTTAAAAAAAATTATTAAATGCCCCCCCCGTGACTGTTAAATCAAATCCCTCATATATTTCCCCCAGACTACACTACATGGGTCTGAACAGCTATTTTTGGAGTTTTATACAGTTCTTAACAAAGGGCTATACAGTGTGGAGCATATATGCACAGATAAAGAACAATTTCTGTTTTACATGTTAACCTCATAAATGGTTTTACTCTGAAACGCGTGGAGGGAGCCTGGGGCTTTCCGACTATTCATTATACAGACACCACTCCCCCTCCCCCGACTTTCACTACACTATTACTGGATCATACAGTGCACTGTTGAAATGAATGGACTCTTGGAGAATCAAACTTCCCCATATACTGACGCAAGCAACACCCTGTATAACACTAACAAAGAAACAAACAAAAAAAACAAACACCTATGGTATTGCAAGCACACCGATTAGCACAAAGCTCCTTCCCTTTCTCTGTGGTTTGTTTATGACGTGCATGTAACCGAACTGTTGCATACGCCTGGGGTTTGGTTATAAAAAATAATAAAGAAAAAGGGGGAGGGAGGGAGGGGTAAGAGCGAGTGAGAGGGTGAGACTGAAAGCCCGGCATGCTAACGTGGAATGAGTGTGTGTGAAAAGCCCTAACTCTACTGCTGTATTTTTGTGTTTACCCAGAGAGACTCCGCCCCCTCAGATACACACACACACACACCCACACCTCTTCCACAAACGGTAGGTGCCACTGTGGAAACCATAAGTCAGTGAGACCGAGGGCGGCCTAGAGGATTCCCCATCGAGGCAAAGGACGGCATAGCATTACCACACGTGTAACCTGAGACGACTGGGGACACGTGAACACGCACTTATCAGAGCAAGACCTGAATGCAGAGAAGATCCCATCTGCCCAGAGTGGTGACATGGACCAACAACAGAGCAGAGTGAAGCATTTCCTGAAGCTCGGCTACTCCTATTCAGACATCCAGAGGGTCCTGCACAGTCTACAGCACGACGCCCAGAACAACGACATCCTCGAGGAGCTCATTAAAACCTGCCGCACTACCGGGACTTACCACATGGGGGCGGAGAGGGCGCCGGGCAGCAGTCCTCAGCTCGTGCCTCGTGGCTGTAGCTCTCCCCAGCAGCATGCAGATACGAAGGGAGGGCATCAGCAGCACGGGATCCCCGATGTCCCCGCATCCAGCAGCTTCAGACCAGTGGTGATAGATGGGAGCAACGTGGCAATGAGGTGAGTTTGTCTGCACACCAGCACAGACCCTTTGTAGGGCAATGAGTGTTGGATCAACTGCTTAAACTCTTTGTACTCATTGTGCCTCATTCAACTGTCCTCGGTTATAAACGTAACAATTTAACATCCTGCCACACAGATCTGAAGTTTCTAAACCAAATCAAAACAGGTGAACTGCGTTAAGACTTAAAACCCTGATCGCTTACAAAGCTAAGAACAGATCAGTCTCATCTCTACAAACTTTCACTGGCTGTCTGATCAGAGTCCCGTTCTGTCTTCAAATGCAGACTGAATCTATTGGTGCTCATTTAAAATACTCCACAAACACTCCACACTACTACTGGTTAATGGATCCCTCTGAGCACTTATGCAACACTTTCTAGATATCAACTTTGACTCCTGCATCTAGCAGTTCCAGTCCAGTGGTATGTTGAACTCTAACCTGTTGTCCTGGATAGGATTCATTCTGTGAATAGATAACGGAGTATGTTAATACAGAGCAGCTACAACCTCTGCTGTAGACGGGCAACACTGGAGCAGGGACAGACAAATCGGGCTTAGCAGGGCGGGGAGGAGTCTCGCTTTAGCTCTCCGTCACCTCTGCCGACACCACCTGCAGAAGCACCAACAAAAAACTTCCCATTGTGTGTACTGCAGCATAGATCCGGTGTTTCACAGGTGACGGAGACTGGTACACAGCAGTGCTTCAAAGAACATCATACACCATCAGATTTTCATTTGTTCATTTATTTAATTCATTTATTTATACATGTGCATGACGGCGCCCTCAAATCATCAGCCAAATTAATGCTTCCGCCCCGACTGGTGCAGTAGCCGAAATACGCTTTGCAGTAGGAGTAACCAATCTGCAACTCGCATTAGTTACTGCAACAGTCGTTTGAGTGTTCAAGTCGCAATCTGCACGGAGGAAATTCTAGGGCAGCTGAAACAAAATGCGTGAACACCCACTGTGTGCAGCCACTGTGTAATACTGCATCTGGTGTTTTTGTTTCCAAAGCACGATGCTTTGACCACATGACTGAAAATCTCAGTGTTGGTGTTTTGGACTGCTTGCAGTGCACTTCTTGGAGTAGAGCAGATGCAGATCAATTTCCTTAAAAAAAAAAAAAGTTATTTATTGAACACAGTGCTTTCAGGCTTGCAGATCTGAGGGTTTTTATTCAGCGTGCGTCGTATGCAAAGCAATCCCCAGTTTCCTGACACTGGTTACAAAGGGGAAGGCCCAGACTTGCGTTACTCTAGTACACACAGTATTTGAGGGTATTTCCATTTATATTGCATCTGACATGAGTTAATTACAGAAGCCAGGAACTGCTGCCGTGATGTTATGGACAGCTCTGTGGTGGCTTATAGTTTCAGCTAAGAAAAGATGTACAATTGTGGAAGTGGCATTTTACTGCTGCTTTACACAGAGCCAGGAGCATTCCATGTTAGTAAAGCAGTCTGTGGGAAGCCTGGTTGTGTGTGTGTGTGTGTGTGTGTGTGTGTGTGTGTGTGTGTGTGTGGGAGGGAGAGGGAGGGGGAGGGGGGCACGGCAGTTCAGTCATGCATGACTGAAGAACACTGTCTAATGAAAACAGTACATGATTCATCTTGCCAAAGTCTACCAGTTAGAGAACAATACCTTAGCACTTACCACCGAGTAACGTCTAGAACAGAGACCAGCTTACAATCTAACATGCATAATAAAACATGTACAAAGGTTCTCAAGCCCACATTCTACGCTCGACTTCTGAAGATCAGACAAGCAGCTACAAAAACCTGTTAAATTGTGGCCCTGTGTAGTTATTATTACAAGGTCCAACATTTCCAATGAGGGGCTAAAGCCCAGCGCTGACCAAAGTTAACGGGCCGTTTGACTTGTTCCAGGGTTCAATACAAAGTCTAACGTGCACCTCACAATAAGAGTCAGTTGTAGATATGCATCTCCTGTGGCACGTTCTTGGTTAACCACACTGAAGGGATGGGTGCTTTCAACAAAGCGCTGCCTACAAGCACAGTGAGACATAACAGCCCTTGATTGGTCCCGCACGCAGAGAGAGGATGAAGTGTTCTTAAGACAGGACTTTTTCAAGCACGGCACATTAAACAGAATCCTCTTCACTTTTAGTGATCTTTAAATCAGTTGTGCATACATGTGTATACACTCACACATACATTATACATATGCATTACATATATGATCTACTCAGGAAAACTTTATGATTTGTATGTTGTTCTTCCAGTGAGACAGGAAGTTGCAACACAGTGAAAACATGGTGTGCTGTCAAAGGCGAGGCTAACCAGCTCTTGACAAAAATGTTGTCCTTTTGCAGCCATGGGAACAAGCAGGTGTTTTCGTGCCGGGGGATCCAGCTGGCAGTCCAGTGGTTCTGGGACATGGGCATCCGCGACATCACAGTCTTTGTGCCTTCATGGAGGAAAGAGCAGTCAAGACCGAAGGCCCCCATTACAGGTGGGAGAGGGACACCTGTGCTCGACTTGCACCTTCATACCACTGAGGACTCTCTTGAGTTTGGAGACCTTTTACCCTGTAGGACATGATATCCACTCAGCACATAGAGAGCAAACACACTGACGAGTTACTCAAGTAATTACCAGTTGTCTCAAACATGCACCTTTTCATTATTGCTCTTATTCATAACTGTTGATACTTGGAGGCGAGTCTCCCGAAGTTTAGATGCAAGTACAGCGTTTTGCCTTTCTCAGACGCCTGCTATGGTTTTCTCGTTGTATCTCCTCCAGACCAACACATTCTCAGTGAACTGGAGCGTAAACACATCCTCGTTTACACCCCGTCACGCTGTATTAAGGGAAAGAGGGTCGTGTGTTACTATGGCTGCTACATCGTCAAGCTGGCATACGACTCGGACGGCATCATCGTTTCCAATGACAACTACCATGACCTGCAGGAAGAAAAACCCCAATGGAAGAAGTTCATCGAGGACAGGCTGCTGATGTACACTTTCGCCAACGACACGTATGCCGCACCACCACATTCAGAACGTGGATATAGAATGCAGTGTCCTGCTCTAGGCATTTGCTTTAATTAGCTGTACAGTCACATCACTCAGGGCTGGGGGAGCTTTAGGAGCTGGGCTTGCATAGCGAAACCATGACTTCACCTTCACTTGAAATGCACGAAGGCAAACGTGCTTTACATGTTTTACAGGCGGATGTTGGAGGTGGATGATGCATGTTTTATGGGTGGATGTTGAAGGTGGATGATAAAATTTTTTCTTTTTTTTTTTTCTTTCTGGTTTATTCAAGGTTTATGCCCCCAGATGACCCTCTGGGGAGAAATGGACCAACAATCGAGAACTTTCTCAGGAAGAACCCAGCAGGATCTGCGAGCAAGCAGCAACACTGTCCCTATGGTAAGTCACCAGTTCTACAGAGGAGAGCTCACAACCTCAACAAACATCAGAAAAGCTCTCTAAAAGCCTCACTGGCAACTCTATGTTTCCCGGTTAAATCTCTTTTACAGAGATTTTTTTTTTAAGAAACCCCAGTTCAGAACTGTAGAACAGTGCCAAACCTTTACATACATACATACATACATACAAACACACAGGCATCATCAGTATGTAATAACTGAATATTTTAAATTTCTCCTCAACAGGAAGGAAGTGCACCTACGGGGTGAAATGTAAATTCTACCACCCCGAGCGCTCCAAACAACCACAGCTCTCCGTGGCAGATGAGCTAAGAGCAAAGAGCCAGCCAGCCAGCGACACGGAGGAGTTTTTACACCTCTTGCATGACCGTTTTTCAAACACCAGCCCCAGATACACAACCACCACCAATGAAAACCCTCAGCACACAACATCCAAAAACGCTGCCACATTGTTTTCAGCGAGCCAGGAAGAGATAGCTTACCTCCAGGAAGACCTCTACCTCTCCTATAGCCCAGAAGACGTAACCCAACTTCCCGCCTACCTGCAGAGGTCACTTCCAGCTTTGAGTGACGAGAGCAATCAAGCTTGCGGATCCCTAGAGGTCTCCTTGTCCCGCCTTCACCTCAGTGACTCCGCCCTCCAAACCTCACTTGCCTGTAGCAGCGGGTGCGGAATTGACAGCAGTTACTCCCTGTCTGACAGCTGGAACACAGGGCACGGGTGGGCACGTAGCCCTGAATGGGCATGCGGCTACAGCCCTGGCACAGCCACACTCTCGCACTGTCAGCACACACACTCCGACCTGAGCCTCAGCTATACACACACTGCTCACCCACTGCAGAGATGCAAGCCACAGTGCCCCTACAGCAGACTCATGCCCTCACATTATGAGGAGCCCCTGCTCTACCACGGTTCCTCAACTCACCATGCAAGCTACAGCAGGTTACCAGAGGTCAGCTGGGGTCAGGTCCAGGCCAGGGACAGAGAAGGACGTGAGCAAACGACCGACAGGAGGAAGGATGTGAGGTCGCGGCTCAGTACAATCTTCCCTCAGAACATAGTGGACCAGGTTATGAACTTGTATCCACACACGCTGGATACCACAGAGCTGATTGCTCTAATTATAAAGTACAGGAACAGCCAATTACTGTGAAATGCAAGAAATGCAAATGTGAAAAACTGAAGTTTAAGTTGTTTATGGATAATTGTGATGACAGTAGAGATCTGTGATCACCACCACTAGAACGACTTGGTTAAACAAGTCTGTGTATTAAGTTAGGAGCATTATGGTGTTATTACACCTGAGCAGCTGTGTAGTTTAATAATAATTTAATAATTACCAACCAATGTAGCCACTGCGGGTGGGTGACGAACACAGCTGGTTCCGAGTTGTCCCAAAAGGAAATGAATCTGTGTAGCATTTTACTTTTTAATTACTGAATTCTGATCAATTATATTATAGGCCCTTGGCATTGGGTACTTTAATTGACCCTCGTCTTGGTTAGTATCTGTGCTCTGGATCCAGGATTCATTACAAAGCACTCCTCAAATATTCTTCACAACAGCTCTGGAAGCTCCCATCTGTGGACACATGGAAGCACGTGTCCACAGATAGGAGTCCCATAAGATGACATGTGAGGTGATCACTCTTTAAACATGGACTTTCCTGAGAAGTTACCATAATCATGTTAGCATAATGCTCAGTGGTGTTAGCTTTTTTTTTTCTTTTTTTTCTTTGAATGTAACTGTGGAAGCATTTTCACTAAATGTTGCCCAAGTGAAGAGATGTTGGTCATCTCCACTCACTTGTGTAGGTAGAGATGGTGGCCATATCCACCTTCTCGTACAGGTAAAGAGATGAGTTATCTCCACCCACTCGTGTTGGCAGGTAACTCAAAAGTGATTTGAGATATGCTTCGATATGCTTCTAATCACAGCAGTGTGTGTTATGACTTGTAACCTCAAAATGAGGCCGTTAGTGCAAGGCAGTGTGGTACACCCAGCAAACAAACAAAAAAATTGTATGCTACTTGTACTGTCCACGTGTGCTTTAAATATGCTCCTACTTATAAACTTTGAAATAATTTATTGGAGAAAGGTTAGTTGCTTTTTTTATGATGCACTACAACATCCCAACATACCAAGCCAAAATGAGAACAAGAATCATGTAAGAAGGGACTGCACACCTTCCTGATGAGAGTACACCGAGAAGAGAAACGCTGCCCTGAAGTCTTCACACCTTTAGAATTCAGGTTCTTCTGTTCTCAGTGCTGAAGCTTAAATGCAGCATTCCTCATTGCAGAAGACCAAACAAACCAGTCCCCGTAAGGTAGTTCATCTGGGGAGGGGGTTTTGAGTGTAGGCTGATGGGGGCTTCAGGGGCAGTTTGGCACAAGGTTTACTAACAGCATCTTCGTACAACCATACTTCACCAGCTGTGGTAAACTCAGAACCAGTCTGAATCATTGCTATGTGGTGCCCCAAAAGACATTGTGCTATAGTACAACCATGGTTATGAAACCTCATACTGACGACCCCCCTCAAGACAACTAAATAAAATTTTATTTAAAAATTCAAACACTGACAAAATAAAAAGCTCGGATCACTAGGGACAATTTCATTTACCCACCTGAAGAAAAAATAGTAATGAGTGCCATCACTCACACGTAGCTGTGAAGTCCAATACTGCCCTCTAGTGGTTGGAAAGTTTCACCCTCAGATCAAGCCCCATGCAACTTGACAACAACAAAACCGAGAACAATTCAGAATATTTTGTTTATTTTTACAAATAACTTATGTTATAAAGACAGTTTTCCCCCACTAAAATTAAAAACTGCTTTAGATATCCAAATATCCCCCCCAGGATTTAACCTCACGAATGTAAATGGAAGTTCGAAGTGCAAGCTGTGAATGAGAATGACAGTTTATGATGATGGGTGGGGTCCTCAGACAGAAGTGCTTCAGACACCTAGAACTAATGAGGTCTGATTAATCTTCTTCTTTAATGGACCTCTTTCTTTCTTACCCCGATGAAAAACAACTCGCAATAGAAAGATGTAGAACAATATTATGACTTTCATACTACTGTATGATGAAAACTTTAAATAATATATATATATTTTTTTTTTTAATCCAATACTAAGTCTAAATGGAGTCAGAGATACCAACAATTCTGTTCATAATGATCATATTCAGCTCACCGCTGCACAGGTTAATCATCCAGTAAAAACTTTAATAAGGCCACAGTCAGGCAGTACGATGTGTATCTGATAATGACACTTTCTTCACATCATAACACAGCTGATACTTTCTTCCAAAATTAAGGTAAAATTAATAAGATAATAAACATTTAAAAACATCCCGATGGCCTTACGTGGGAGGCTCGTAATTAAATCTATGAAGGAAAAAAAACAAAACAAAAACAAAAACAAAGACAAGGCAGAAACAACATCAGCAAGGCACCGTCCTTTAGAACAGCAGAACGTCTTTCACGAGGGCCTCGGCTCAAGAGGCACACGGCAACGATCTTTGGTGTTGCACAGAAACACTGACTCCCAAACTTTGGACAACTGATCCGTGCGGTTTGTGGGGAACCCTCTATGCCCCCCCCCCCCCACTGTTTCCATCAGTGTTTAGGAGGGCACCACACATCCCACAAGTCTTTGCTCTCAGCCCTCATTGCTGTGTAATTAGACTCTTGTCGTTTTTTTTTATAGAGGTGCATGCACAGAGATGTCGTTTCCATGGCACAAAAGGTGTAGAGTAAAAATCCCCAAATATGAAACTTGTATTCCAGTTGTCATGAAATGGTGGCTTTACCATCTTCCTGTGATCTTCTTCGAGTGCTGCTGGTTCTGCTGCACAGACCCACGTGAAGACTTCGGACCCTTCGGCGGTCGCCGGTCTGGTCTGCAACACTCCACCTTCTCGACCTCCGCTGTGCCGGCAGGCCGTACGCTGTGGGCGGAGCATAGGGTGGAGGCGGCAGATAGCCACGCCCATTGCCATACCTCTCACCCCGCCCCTTCGCCCTCATGTTGCGCTCCTTGCTGAACTAAATAGAGAATCCGTACTCTTCTGTCCGAGAAACAATCAACAAAACAAAGGGAAAAAAACCCCCCCAAGACAGAAATAACTGAAGCCTATGTAGCTATAATTACAAGAAAATACACGTGACAGCTCAAGAAAGCAAACACGTCATTTAAAAGCTCATTCTAAATCTATGTACAGTAAAAAGCTTGGGTGGGTGCCTGGGTCTCCTTTGTAAACTGTACATCTAAAGCATGCAGTTCAGTTTCCATCTCATTTTAATGAACAAAAGAGCAAGACAACACAGGTAGGAGAGGGGAGACTCCAGGAGAGGGGAGACTCCAAATTTGCGAACGTTCCACAGATTCTTCCCATAATCCTTTGAGAAGAGCAAATGACTCAAGTCCAGGAAGTAGTCTGTCAGGTATTCCCTTCAGGTAAAAAGAGGAGGCGGCTCTCAGAGGCAGCAGTTACCCTCCCGTAAGGCACACTGGGGTAACTGGGGGGGGGTTTGAATGCACAAATGCACACACTTTGATAATACTGTTTCAGGCAGCACTGAGATTGATTATGGAGCCAGCAGGGGAAACCTCCATTCTGAAACACACACATTAGCACACCAGCACAACAGAGCTCAGCTTGACAGACAGAAACGGGTGGGAGGTGGAGCTGTAAACATCATCCAGTCTTCAGTGGGTAGAATACACACCCAGAGAGAAAGAAAGACAGGGAGATTCACACACAAATACACACGCAGACAGAGAGAGAGACAGGGAGGAGAGAGAGAAAAAAAAAACACATACATGCACGCAATCTCTCTCTCACTCACACACACGTCCATGCTTCCAACACAAATATGTCTGCACTAGACTTGCTGGTGAATTATTATGTACCTGTGCTTGTGTGAGTGTTAGGGTTGAGTGTGTGTGTGTGTGTGTGTTGTGTGTGTGTCTTTGGGGCTCAGAAGTGTCGTGGGAATTCACACTGTTCACAGCGGTTGAGGGCAGGATGGTTGAGGAAGGTGCAGGCCGTACAACCCCACTGCACACCATCATCATCCTCAGCCTCTGACACTGTCTTCACGTTCCTATTGCTCGACTCTGAAGGGAGGGAGGGAGGGAGAGAGAGAGAGAGAGAGAGAGAGAGAGAGAGAGAGAGAGAGAGAGATAGAAAACTAACAGGAGGA
>JAOXYF010000005.1:1736079-1756079 GCA_028565775.1 Sternarchorhynchus goeldii
TTTTTTTTTGAGAGAGAGAGAGAGAGAGAGAGAGAGAGAGAGAGAGAGAGAGAGAGAGAGAGAGAGAGAGAGAGAGACTGTGCGTGTGTAGGACTAGAATATGCTTGTAAACATGTCCATTTCTGACTACTTTCCAGGGAGCAGACATAAAGCAAAAAGAGCACCCTGAGATTTAATAACACACTGCAATGCATAGAGGAAACAAAACGGCACCAATCTCAGCACAGCTCTTTCCCCCCCAGCCTTTTCTCTCCTCATCACCCACATACCCCCCCTCCCCCCTCCACCACCCCAGCAGAGAGATGTTCCCCGTTTTGCCTCTGAATGGCATCCAATGGTGTCACATACAGGGAGAGGAGGCGGGTAAGTCACGAGAGATCACCCTGCCTCACCACAGCCACGCCTGTGGACAAACAAACAAACAAACAAACAAACAAACACACACATCTGTTAGGCCGAGACACGGCCGGGAGTGATGGGTCTTGTGCATCTGCCACTGGACTGACACATAGCGGAAGTAAGACTGAGCAACAGGCCTGCACAATATACCGTTTCAACATGATCAAAAGGGAAACGCTCACAGTTCTCCTTTTCCATGACTAATGTGCGTGAGAAGTCCGTCAGATATAATGTACTCCAGTTTAAGGGTCTTTGGATACATGGGGTAATGTAGCTAGTGAGAGTCATGGTGGCTCATTCCTCCACAGCAAATCACAGGAGAAAATACACAACTGAACGGAATCGGTTGTGTGGGACTACAGAGAGCATGATGGGGACCAAACACTGGGGACAAAACATCCACTTTTTATCATCATATTACCTTTCTCATGTTTATTTTTGCATCTAACCTGTCTTAATTCTCACCCTTTAAAAGCGGCTTTCCTTTATTAAAGGCCTTCGCAACACTTAGAGACCTGTTGTGCTTTTCTCGTTTTTACCCTCTTTTTACCACCTTGTTCACATAACCCAACCCCACCCAACCCCACCCAACCCACCACGCATGCCAAAAAAACCCAAAACTCTCCCCAAAAAAACCACTTTTTTTTCAGCTGCCCGAAACACCTTGTTGGAATTTCAGCCATTTTTCAGTAATTTCATTACCATGACGCAATCTACACTGCCTACCGGCAAGCTTGGCACACCCTCCCACAACACACTAGTTTTTAGTGGCCAGGAAGAGTTTACTCAGTTCTGTAGCCATGTCGAGAAGACGCTGTGTTCTGCATTGTGAGATGAAATCTTGTGAATACACTGCCAAAGGTAGAAACCCAAAGAATATATATATATTTTTTTTAACCAGTGTTCCCTCAATTCCAATAATTTACTGCGATTTCAAACACACTGATGCTCACAGGGTCTGTCTGCAGGCTACAAGACAGGGGTAGAACATGTATAGGTAGAACCAGTCAGAACCGAGTGGATGAGCTGATGAATCAAAGTGAGTTTGGCTCAAAATCATGAGGCAGGGTGGCAGCTGCAGAGGTGGAGGTGGAATGGAGGGTTTCACCCCAAATCTTCCTAGAGCAACCAATCACTGTACGAGTCTTAGTGCTAGCCGGGCTCATCACTCACCAGCCTGCACGACTTCGTGGGTGGCTGGGGAGGTCAGTAGGCCAGGTCTTTCCATTACACCTCACACGGCGATATCGCATCAGATACACTTACAAGTACACAGCGATATCGCTCAGCAGATCACACCTTACAGGCGAACATAGTGCAACATGAGATAGCAGACTTTCACATGACATTCAGAGATAAAAGAGAAGACGGACCGTTTCATGTCATGGCCAAGTTAGGGAATGTTTGCACACGTTATCTTGATAAGGCACGTCAAAAGCAATTGTCAGGAGTTTGTTGCTCTTGCTTGCAGCGTTAAACCAAGTCCTACGGACCTTCCACATGTGTTTACGAGACCTAAAGATTAATCTGCTCCTGCTTCCTATGGACCCGTGGTTAAACGTGACCACCTTGGGTTTGAATTACATTTACAGCGTTCAGCCGACACTCAGCCAGAGTAACTTACAAAAGTGTCTTAGTTGTTTTCTTAAAGTTAGCTGGAATAAATGGGTTAGTGGTAGTGCCAGCGCTGAAACCTAGAATACAACACAATAAAAGAGAGTCATCTGAGCAATTACTAAACAAGACGGGTCAATTGCAAATAAAATCTTAGAATATTTAGATTTTTATTAAATAAAAATGTTTTTTCCGATGAGGTTTAAAATGTTTTCAGTCATTTCAGTGCAGCATCCCAAAATGCCCGTGGGACCTAACTGAGAGAGCAGCACTTCATTAGGTGTTTGGTTTTTATTACCAACATCCACCATTAATTTACTGTTCTTGTAATTTAACAGGGCTATTTTGGAAAACGGAACTTAATTAGACTATTAACTAGTTGGACCGGTTTTCTCCCTGGGAGGGGGAGGGTGGTCTCTCTGAGTCTATCAGTCTGCATTCTAGCACTCCATAGACCACATTCAGGTCTTCAGACATCTAAATGGTTTCCAGTGGCATCAAAAGTACAACTTGGCATGGCCTTATATTTAATCTAAATGCTGCCCACCAAATCTTTTATACAATAAAGCCATTGTTTAGCACCTACGAAGGGGCTCCTTGCCCTGCCCCCCACCACCATCCCTCTTCAGAAGCCATCAATTATGTCCAAAGTCTCTAGCTAGCTGTATACTCACAAGCCATGCCAACAGGGTAGGTGGGATGTGATCCCAGCTGCACCTCGCAGGGCCACAGGACTACGATGATCTAGGTGCTCTCGCTCTCTCTTGGTCTTTTTCCATCTATCCATCCCTACCTCTCCATCTTTCACTCTCTCTCCCCTCCCTCTATGTGTCTGCACGCATCACTCTGTTCCCTTTTCATCCTCTGCCATGGGCAAACTGCCACACAAAGGTATATAATGACCTCCTTTGTAGGTGAACAGCGCTCAGACATGGACACTCACATCAACAAAAGGGAACTCGATCCTCGACCACTTTACCATAAAACGTGCCTGAGTAGAGCTTGTGTGGCTGTCAAGAGGCCCAGGCCTGAGGTGAGCAATCTAGAGCACACAGGCTGGTCTTTGCTCCTGCAGCGCGCCTCGCTGGCCTTTGCTCCTGCAGCGCATCAGGCCTGTGGTACTTCAAGCTACTGGGCTTTGACCTTGATATTCATACTCTGAGTGAGTGTTGTATGTTTTTCCCACAAGTGTCTTGCTTTACCTTCTCCCATATTATTAGAATAATGCAGAAAAAGATCATAAATAAAGTTTTTTTAAGAAGCAAACTGGCAGTCATTTGGTACCTGGCATACTTAGATACAAGGTGCCACAAGGTCCATCACAGATGTGTAACTAGCAGCTAAATAACATCACAGCTTCACCACCATCAAGTGCAAAACCTTAAACATATTCATCAGTTCGTCTAAAAGCTGTACTGGAAATACTAAGACTTCACTATAAGCTTCCAACCTGGTTTGGCCATTTTCTAGAGGATTTTAAACATTAATGTGAGGGTGTAAATATGTTCTGCCCACCTTCGTGTTTTGTCTAGTTTGTGGCAGTACAGCGGTTAAAGTCATTAGCTGTGGTCCAGGCTCTGAGCGCAGGCTTCCTGGTGCTTTACTGTCCTTAACAGTACACGAATGCCTCGAGACTGATCCAGTCGTACAAGACGTGGATGAGACCAATGGCAGCACACACTCTGCTTGTGTAAACTCAATTAACAGACTTTATACAAAAAGGGGGGCGGATACAAAGTGTATTCACACAGCCGTTGGAGGGAGATCGCCGTAAATGTCTGTTGTTAAAAGCAGCAGATAAACCAAACTGAAGTGAACCGCATTTAAGACTGCAACAACAGTGCACCAATGACCCATCTCTTAACATTCTTCCTCTTCCAAAAACACTTGATTCGAGGAACACAGTCAGACCGAGCGAAAGCCCTAAAGCAGCTGAAGACGTGTAGGGGCCAAATTGTATTCTAAATACAGAGGCAAGAAATGAAAAAGGGTTTTCGCAAAAGAAGTCATCACTTTACCAGGGTGTTTTTTTTTTTTAACAATACTAGCCTAGATCTCCACGGCTGGTACCACACAATAGGAGAGACGGCTCTGGCATTTCAGCAATGTCCATCTTATCTACATAGTTCACAAATCTAAGTGTCTTTCATGGACACTCTGATGGCAGTATTGGTATAGAGACACAGACAGATAGAGACACAGACAGATAGCTTAAGACCTAAGGGGGAGGGGGCGGCGAGTCTAAGTGCAAGAGAAAGGAAGAGCATGAGAGAAAGAGAAAGAGAAAGAGAGAGAGAGACAGAGAGAGAGAGAGAGAGAGAGTGTTGAGAGGGCACTGATCGGCGTTTGAAGAACGCCACAAACCTAAAACGGAAAAATAAACACTTGAGCGACAAAAGCAAAACACTCTCAGATACGAGGAAGCAAATATCTCTGGAAGGTTTTTTATCACGGGGCAATTAGGTCTCTGTGCACCAAGTTTGCGTGCCAATTCCCTCAGATAAGAGGTAAACAGCAAGTTCTGCAAACACTAAAGCTCTAAATGGGTTTTTCTAGAGCTCAGAAGATCCCTGGCTTGGTGTTAATTAACCATAATATTACCCCCTACCCTGCCTTAAAATGCTCAGAGCCCAGTACGGGCTGTTGGAAGGGAGGAGGACTCCATGTGTGACTGAATACAATGTACCCTCACAGTTGTGGAGCAGCCCTCCCAAAGCTAATAAGACTTCACCCTCACCGGTTAAGCTGGTCATCAGACTTGGCACACAGCTCGACAGGGCAGGAGAGGAAGGGGCCCAGTAATCCACAAAAAAAAAAAAAATGCTCCCCTTTTTAAAATGGCTTTCATACGGCTGCGTCTCAACATCAGAATCTAAAAATGAGCAGTAACATCACAATTAAAAAGAACATTAGAACCAGCATAGTGGAGGTTGCACGCTTCGCGCAGGTTTCACTGTGAACTGTGGGTTACCACAATACGAGCCTTCGCTGCTTGTGAAATGTAACCTGGTTTTAACCTGGTCAGACAAACAATTATAAAATGCTACATTCCTGTAATTAGTGCTGAACGTTCTCTCTGGTGGTTCCACACTAACCACACAAAGGTTGGGGGTAACGGAGGTCACCTCTCACGGGTCACTCTTGAGAACTTAAAACTGCAACTGCATGTAGATCTGTTGATGGTGCACTTAGCATTTACATCATGTATGTAGCACACTCAGGTTTTTCGTTTTGCAATACAAGTAACATCGTACAGGCCTCTTTCGTTTTTCACAAAATCAGTTTCCTCAAAAAAGAAAACAAAACAAAACATGCTGATCACGTGGTTCTAAATAAAGTCTATGAGTGACTATCGATAGTTTAATCGGAGTTCATCAATATGTGAATGGTGAAGGGGAGAGCAACAGCAACGGATCAATGGCCCTCAGCTCAGACCACCGCCGGGCTGGTAGAGCCGGAGCAGGTTGTAGACTTGCGTCTGTTGTGCCCTGCAATGCCGTGTACAGTCACCACAGCTGGTGTGAGTTAAGAGCCGCACACCTATAAACACTCTGCTGTGGAGAGATGCCCCCGGCCCAAATTCGCCTGGCGACATTGAGAGAGAAAGTGCTGACCCAGGTTCAGCCGCTCCTCCATCCATGCAATTACAGTTGATGCGAAATACGAAAGCTGCAAACTGAAACCAGATCAGGACTCTGTATCTGAGAGCCTGCTGTGCTTAGCCAGTCAGTAAATGCACACATGTTCACCAGAGACACAAAGAGAAAGGGAGCTTGCGATTGGCTGGGGTGCCGAACAGGCTCCAATCAACGATAGTGTCCTCTTAAACGAAGAGAAAGGGATGTTGTAATTGGCTGGGGTGCCGAACAGGCTCCAATCAATGATAGTGTCCTCTGAAATTGCCAGTACAAAAACAGGAACTCAAAGTCGTTCAAGTCTTTGATAAATCAGGTCCATGTTACAATGATTAGTGCTAAAGAAAGATCTCGAGTGCTTATTGCTCTAATCCTTCTGATTTCCTTAACATAAAATATACAGGTCTGGCTTCTTCAGAGGTAACATGATGCAAGGCATCAGTCTTCACCAAGTATTTCTACAAAAGGAAGCACAAGACAGTAGAGAGGGTACGGTATGGTGCTTCACTAACTGATTTGTAGGGACAGAAACAACTCTGATAAAACAACAGGGAAGGGACTATAAATACTAATTACATTTAATGGAGATTAAGAGCCAATAAACCACTGCTCTAATTATTGTTTGATTTTATTTCCCATAAAGCCTGTCAGTTCAGGCAAATTTTCAATGTTAACTGTGGGTTGCCACAATAAGAGCTTTCCCTGCTTGAGAAAAGTAACCTGGTTTTAACCTGGTCAGACACGCAGCGTTGTAATTCATTTCCTCATGTAACTAGTTAAAACGTCAGCAAACGCAAAGTCGCTGTACAAACAGCTCCGTCAGCACTGGATACAAACTTCTGAAGGTTCATATCATACGCGGCGCGAGTAAGGGCGTAGTAAAGTAACATTAAGCCTATTAATTAAATAAGCGATCAATGCTTGAAGGCTACTAACGTTCTTGGGTTTTTTGCCAAGAAATGTTCACAAAAACATTTCTCCAGTAATAAGATGTATACTTACGCAACTACGATTTTCTTTCCCGTAAACCATGACTAGGCAACTAGTCAGGACCAACTGGCTGAATCAGTACAGACCTATGGTCATTACTAGCGTATTATACGCAGGCCAGGATATATGAACGCAGAAGATAACGTATGGCACAAACATCTTCCTCACCGGAGGAAGCAGTTATAATTCTGAAAGCCTGCTCGAAGCTCCTTTCCAGTTTTTCCACTTGACAGCGTTGAGATACTCGAAATGCAGAATACCAGACAGCTATTCAGCGCGTCAAAACCGACTCGCTACAGTGCATTCGCTTAGATATAAGCCATGCTAGTCCAAACACGCGGGTTCATATGGTGTGAAAACATTGTTACAATTGTCGCGTGTTTACTTTCCGAAATGTATTACAGAGGGGGAGGGGAGCTGTGACAAACAACCAGTTCCCCGCGGCGGTGTCGCCCCATGGCAGATAGAGAAATCGGTCTAACGGCGTTTTATCGGCAATATTACTACGAGTAGGCTAGTTAAATCATTTCACCCGAAGAGATAAAACACTGGAGTTGCAAACGCGTTTAAGCAAAAGCAGTCTTCCAGCAGTCTTAGCAAAGCTAACCGCAGCGACTTGTACTCGATACTCATCGACAAATAATTTCTCGCCGTACTGTGCAAATTAAAAAAAACTACCTACTTTAAACGTTTTATATATTTCTATATAACATATCGACTCAACCGATGCTGGAAAGTTATCCCACAATACGTAAGCAAACGGAGACGAACTCTTCTGGAAGTTGGAAAAACTTCTACACCTGAAGAGTCGACTTTTTTTCTCAGCTTACTTTAAGCAAGGCGACGGCGGGGCGCTCAAATAACACGTTTAAGTGCAGCGAAAAAATACTTTTGGGGCAAATGATTAGTTTTCCGTATCTCTTAAAACTCCACAATCACCAACAGGCCTGGTCTGAAGCGTTATCTTACCGTCTCCGCCGCCGCTGCCCGGGACACCTTCAACACCCGAGACACCGCCGCCGAAGCTTCACTGGGCCGGAGCGCTGACAGAAAAGCGAGGAGGAGGAACTTGAGGAAGGGGAATTATTCAGACCCAGGCCTACTGCGCTACAACGGTGTAGGGAGTAACGACGCCTTTGCCCCCCGTCGTTTGACAGACGCAGGAATTCCTTTGACAGCTCGTATTCTTTTTTCACACCTCGACTCCCCACTTATTTTCTCTTTTCCTTTCTCGCTTCCAACAGATACGAATCAAAATACTGTCACACAATATGGCGGACGTACAAATGAGCGTCTATCGCGAGACTTTTTAGTGCGAGGGGAAAATAAAGTTGGTGCACTAGAGGAGGGGAATAAATGGACTGTCTGAGGAAAGCGCGAGAACGGAAACTTTAAACGTTAACCGAACGGACGTGCGGCTACATCAAGAGATAATGCGCAACAGGTCCAAGCAGACTGGCAAATGTTGACGCACGACCAGAATTCTTTTGTTGTTGTTGTTGTTGCATTTTACTCTTTGTAGTGGGAAAGTAAACTTTATTAAATATTTCTTAATGCTTTATCGTGAACATCAAACTTCACAAGGACTGAAAGCACTTGGTGCGTCGTGGTCTGCAGGCGCAGAGAAGCATGAAGATGAGAGGTGATAAGGATTGTTCCCATCAAATCTCACTGCTGTCACACTGATCCCGTTACCCGTCCCACCGAACTCGAAAGAGCCGTGGTGGAAAGATTGTGTGGGCTTTTACCAGCAGTGTACTGGTCTTTTCTCTGACTGGAGTTGTCGTTTTTCAGAGGATTTGCAGCCAGATTATACTGTTCGGAGAAAACGGTGCATTCATTTGCAGAATGAATGCACGTGAGAAAGGAATGCAGTCCTGTCACTATGAAACTGTTTCTGGTGTGCTTTGCTCAACAAATGAGGGAACAGTACCGTGTGGCGAGATCTCGTGCATGCAGATCGTGTAACATTGTGGCGGCCTCTGTGTGTGCTTATATATATGTGTGTGTGTGTGAGATATATATATATATATTATATATATATATATATATATATTATAGTGTGTGTGTCTCACACAGTATGACTTGACACAGAGAGGTCGGCAGTAAACTGAGTGTAAGCCCAGCAAATAAAATAAACAAAAAGGCTTCCCCAAGAGTAGTTTCCCATAACACAACACATTAAGTAGAAATCACCCAACAAAACAGAATTCTCAAACGTTATTACACATGCATTCATACGTGCGTTCAGATTCTTTGGAACTTGTGTGGGAGGCAGTAATTGCCTTTTACACACACACACACACACACACACACACACACACACCCAGTCTCATATTTGATGACTCATGCTCAATCCTCTCAACAATGAATGCTTTTGACGCGCAGCTCAGTTTTCTACCCTTCACGGGCTGCACCCGGCAAACAGCCACGTTCACTAAACATCTCCCATTCGCCAAGCAGCCATTAACAGAACCACTGCACCGTTCTGAGACTCCCTCAAAAGCCTAGTGTAGTGGACGGTGAGCATTAGCTGTACATAAATCTGATCAGCACTCTTCTTGGCCCGGGCGGAGGTGGGGGTCGGATAATGGTGCCATGGCCTAAAAAGATGGCATATAGTAGATAACACTGCTTCCATGGAAACCCACAGCCCCATTCGGTGTTTGCGAATGTTCAGTAGAGGAACTGGTGAAGGCGTCAGGGGCGTGGCTTCTTGAGACAGGCCCTATATCCTTACCGTCATGTGTGTGCTGATCCATACTCTCCCATAAGAAAGACACAGCAGGAAGATAAAGAGGGAAACAAGTAAGAGAATTAATTCTTCCTCCGTAAACTCTTCTTCCTCTCTTGCATGAAGCACCTCTGCTCCAACAAATATTACAAAAAAAATGGCTGTAAACTTTTCAGTTTTCCTAACCAGTAAGAACTGTTCAAACAATTTGTCTAATGCTCAATTTGGTAATTGCTGGAAGAGTTCTAGAGACACACCAAAATCGGAACAGTGTTTACGAACAGAGAAAGCAGTGAGCATTCCTGCTGTGCACTTTACTAGGGGAGTGTAGAGGTGCTGCAGGCTAGAAGGCTGTATTGTTGCATCATAAAAAACTGCTGTACTGCTGACTCTGGGTTTTATGGAAGCCCACAGAATTTCAGTGCGCCGTAATGGAATCCCGCGATGTGTGGAGTGAACATTCGGTCCACGTCCCAGACAGACTGAACTAACTAACATTAAAGAATGTGAATGGGCTACTGAGATTAAGAAAATGACATGCTCACTTTGATCACAAAGCTAGGAGCACCAGCACAGATCTGAAACTCAGAAGGGTGGAGATCCTTCAGGCATTCACCTTCGGAACATTCCGAAGCCGACTTGGAAAAAAAGAGTTACTGTTACCTCTTCTGGCTGGCCTGGGTCAACCAATGAATTGCTTGATAATTATATTATTAATTGAACCAGGTGCAATTAGACCAAGAAATCCAGACAGGGTTGTGGTTGCCAGTGAAATTGGAACCCCTCCTGACATGTATTTGTGTCTGACAAGCAGCTAACAAACGAGACTGAACAGCTTTGCTCGCCTAACGTAGCTGTGAAAGAAGTTTGATGCATGTTAAACTGAGTTTCTGTGGATTGTCTGTGAACGTGTTTGTGTGTGTGGAGAGGACAGGAATTTGCTCCCCCTAATCCCTGTTAGTGATCAGACATATGAGACAGAACATTCCATGAGGAGAGAAAACAACTCAAGTTCAGCCTGACCACTTTACCAGCACATGTCTTTACCAGCTAACGTCTCAACATTAGCTGGATCACAACAACCACATCTACAATCTCAGCATCTAGTTGGATCACAGTAACAACACTAGCCCAGCCTATGAGGTATTAGTGTATATCATGAGGCATTTATCCAACACTAACACTATTATTAAATGGTATTATTAATAAACAGACATCACTGCACTTACTGTGACATTATCAGGTAGTATTATAGCTGCTATCTGTAAGTAAATACTATATATTCAATATCCAAATAAATAAAAGAAAAGTTTCTACTAGATGCGTTTAATATATTTCAGCTGCTTTATAAATTAGACACTCGCTCGCTCACTCTTTCATTTTGTAAACATTTATTTACTTGTTTATTTATTGGTGTTTGGACCTCGTGCATATTGTAATATCCGCATGTATTTCTGAATTTGGGACTTAGTGTTATAGTATATGATGTAAATAATGGATCAAACTGGTCATACCTGTTAAGGGCAACTTTCAACAGCAGTGAAACCTATGCATAAACCAAAGCATAAACTTGTTAAATTAAATTAATCTGACCTACAGTATCATATCTGAGCCACAGCATAAATTCAAAGAGCTGCTGAACCAGACACCTTACAAAGCGCATCACTGGAAAAGAAACATGCAGGCTTAGACAGACCCGCTGTCAGTCTGTCAGACACTGACAGATCTATGTTGATACTGAGTGTTCATTTAAAGGCTTGTCCTGTTCCTAAACACAACTCGCTTATGACTAAACACCTCTGGGAGTCTTGGCTCTGACACACATGTAGAAGACTAATCACCAGTGACACTTTAGTGGCGCAAAACCTTCAAGTATTAAAGTCCCATTCATTTCTGAAATTGAATGTGTCAACTGTGTTAGCTACAGATGACTGAATGTAGACAAATGGCATAGGGGGTAGAGAGAGAGACTAAACTAGACAGTGTAAACTGTCGTTTGAATTCAAAATTTGCTGTGTCAATCACAGGACAGTCTGACCTTACTCCTCCTACTCCCTCCCTCTCACCCAAATACTGAGGATTCGATTTCTTAAAATCAAAATCAGTCTAACCACAGAACGACATTGCCACCGTGTGGCAGAGATGGGTAATTGCAGCTTACTGTGCTATCGCAAGCAACCAGTCCAGCTGTACTCTGCACATGTACTCACGGAATAAAGAGGTTAAGAGTTCATTAAACACTGTAAATCTGCAGGCACAACAATAACTATGGCCAATACTCTGTTAATAGCCTCCTACAATGTTCTTCATTACTGCACGGCCACTGCACACAGATGGCTTGAAAATGTGGTACCGTCTTCAAATCTACTTACAAATACCCAAAGACACTGTGAAGCAAAAAGATTTTTATTACAATAGAGGATATAAAATAAATATACATGACTTTCTCATTTAACAGTCATTTTTACAGTAAAATAAAGGACACTTAGCTACAAGCAGCCAGAGTGTACAAATGAAAGGTTTTGTTTCCTGCGCTGGACTATTGCCTTTAGCTACGTCAGAAGCAAACGCTCATATGGTAGGTTTCTGCTGGCATGGTATCAGGGTGTGTGAGTGTGCATGGTTACTTACAAACACACACACGCATAAATAAACCGGTACTGTACGTAAGAAGACAGACACTAGAAATACCCCTTAATAATTTGTGACCCTCTTTATTTCAACCCTCTTTAAAAAAATCTGTATGTTTTATTTACTGAATAGATCATGAACAAAATAAGGAAGGGAATAGATCAGGTTTTGTTAAAACACTGAACGTGTTACTATATACTTCAAGTCAAACGCATCAGTAATTTAGTATCCCCCCCCAGACACACAGGTTGCTGGGACGATGATATCACATGACTAAACCGAAGCTCTAATCAACCAATAACAACTGGTGCGCAAGGACTGTTTATCCAGTAAGAATTCAGAATTCGGAGAGAGGTACACTGCCATTGAGCGGCACCTCCAGGAAACAGAACAGACATCACATCCTAGATACGGAGGTCACTCAAAACGGTCTATTTTGGTGCTTAAGCACATCAGTCACATTCAGCTCTGTCCCAACACTTTCCGGTGCCCTACAACTACTAAAGCACAGACTTATACAAAGGAGGTCACCACAGGTGCTTCACATGGTTGATCAAGGGGTAGTGAAGGAAGCTGAGAAACAGCACACAGGCCTGGACATTTGAAAGGTTTATACTGTATGGAACACATGCGCCCAATCAAAACAGAGCTGCTTGGATGTGATTCAGGTGAGTGGGTCACCATCACTTACAGGCATTACACTATTCAGAGGGTTTATATTTCTATACATTTACATAAGGAACTCCTTAAAAGAGCTTTGACTAGCTGGCATATAACTGCTATTATCTTTAGTGTCTAAACAAGACGTTAAAAAAAACATTAAATACTTTTCATTTACCACTAAATATTTCTGCAATGACAGTGCATTAAAAGACAATTATCATAGCAATATGTTTCAATGAATTATTCTGAGATTTTATGTACAGTTCCTTAAAATTTATAAAGGTTTGACAAGAGGACATAATTTAAAAAAACCAAACAAAAAAAACCAAACAAAAAACCGGATAAATATGATGCCTTCAGGGTTTTACTTCAACAAAAGGGTTCTAGAAGCTTCCTGTTCTGTGAGTTCACACATGTGCAGTAGAAATCAAATTAGATCATCAATTAAAACAACAATGCCAAACTGTCAAATAAAAAAAGCATGTTCAGACCGCAAATCTGAACGTGAAGATTCTGAATGAAAAAACTCCTGCAACTCTCAAGAAAACGAGGGAGAAACAAAGGCACTGGTCCTCGTAGTTTTTTATGAAACACTTCAGCTGAAGGAAAGAATTACATGCTTATTATTGAATGCTTAGAAGCGAAAGAGAATAGCCTCAACAGGCACAAGTCACTTTAGAACTACAAAGCTTCATGCTGCTCCTCCAGCCAATGACATCCTGTACCCTATGAGACCAGTGTCTTCTGGGAAATGGAGTTCAGTGCATCATCACCGCATCCACTACATCAGTGCCTATATACATCTCAGTATATAAAGGGAAGCAGATATGCCTACAGACTTACATAAGAGAGAAAAAAATAAAAAATTGACTAATGTAAAGGGTCTAAAAAACATTTATTTATCTCGTTTTGTAAAACGGACCCCTCCAAAATCAGCTGCACTTTAAGGCCCGATATGTTAATCTAAACATTAATCTATTCATGTAAATATATACACATGAGACAGTAATAAATATGATTGTATAGAGTTAATATACATGCCATTTTTACAGTCTATCATCATGTTAGATAATTCAGCATACTGTACAAAAAGGAAAGAAATTTGTATTCAACGACTCCAAGTCAGAGCTGCAGTTTGGATTACAAATCCCACTTTGTTTTAAAAACCAAGAAAAACTTTATTTGATCATAAACGCGATCTTCATTGCTGCGGCCAGAAACGGAGGCGTTTGCACGAGTGAAAACTTTTCAGGCGTTTGGGTTTTTTTTTCTTTCGTGTTTTCTTTGTTATTTATTTTGCATAGGAAGAGTGTGAAGGTTTAGCCCCTCCCACAGCTACCCCCAGCTGTAGAGAAAATGACAGGAATACACCACACACCAATCACCTCGCTTAGATTATCACAGAGACACACCAAGGTCTACATCTCACTGGGTTTCTGTTGGGTTTATAAACACACACTAAAGAAAGTAATCAGGTTCTGAAAAGGGGGAATTGCTGGTTTTTTTCAATTTGAATAAAAAAAAAAAAAAATCATTTTTTGGCCTAAGATTAAAAAGATTAAATTGAAAAGTAGATAAATGACTACATGTGAAGAACTGGTAGGCATGTTGGGCAGTTCTGACTGCCTAGTGTTAGGCATGAGGGCTGTTTAAGAGCTGGTCAATAATCATCACTAAAATAAAGTTTTACTTAAAGATGCTAACATTCCTAGTGATAAACAGCAGATAGTGGAAAAGTAAGCTATCTGCTGTTCACCATCCTTCTTACACTTCTAAGTGTTACCATTCCTGGGTTAGTTGTTCCTTTAAATATCATGCCTGTAATTTTAGGCTGTACTGGGGTCAGTTTGGTCAAAGCAAACCACTTGCCTCAGGTCAGTGCAACTGGGTTCAGCCTGAAACAGGATCAGTAACTTTTTGTCATCTCAATGCAGTCCTGCCTTAAGACAGGTCTCAGAACAGCTACACAAGACAGCACATGCCACAAAGTACAGGCCCAACCGCAATTGCATTCCAGGTACAGGCCACTTTTCCTCCATACCCACAACAAATGGCCTACAATGAAGACTTCAAGACGGCTGGCTGGTTGAGAGCATTTAGAGACATGCAGCTCTCCTAAATGCCACTAGATGTCAGTGTTTACAATCGACATAGTGCAGTTTCAGGCTATACCTAGGTATGCGGTACCTGTTCCTTCTCGATCTGAGACCAGGCTCACAGTCAGTCTTACCCCTGGCTGAGGTCAGGATTTGGCTACGAGAAAACAGAGCCTGGTACAGAGTTAATGGGCAACCCTGTCCCAATACGGAGGAAGAGGAGATGCCCGGTTAACTGCCCACGTCACTGTCTCTGCCAACGGTACCACCCCATGGTATCGTTTCATGGCCTGGCCTTCTGAAGGATGCTCAAATTCATGCAACCTCCTCACTGGAATCAGTGCTGTAGAAACGCTGCAACAATTATTAACAAGAGTCTGCACACTAAACTATACAAAACAAAACTGAACAAAATGTTCTTCAAACGCAATAATCAAAAATAGCCCCTAAAACCCAATTTAATAAAAATATCAAACAGGACTAAAGAGGTAACAGGGTCACTGGAGCGGTTTACCTGCTAGCTGCCCCAGACAACGTAACAAACACACAGGGACGTAATTTCTCTCACAGATCTACATGTGCATGCATGTGCGCACACACAGTCTTCACCTTCCTCTTCAATGCACAACAAAACTGCCTTTTTTTTCTTCATTTTCTGACAAAACTCTTCCGTCGCTGATGGTTGCCGTTTGCCACTGTTGACAAAAAGTCTCCCCACCAACAACCGGTTCAACTCATTAAAGTAAAAGTACCCCCCCCCCATCTGAGAATCAAATATTTACACAAGAGAAAAGGTTCCAAGTCCCGATATCAGGAAGTGGCTGAAATACGCTCTGGGCGCTCTGCGTCCCGCTGCAGGACAAGTCCCGCTGATGGCCCACTCGCTCGCTACACGAACTTTGTTCTTCTGACTCTTTAATGTGCATGTGGGAATCAACTGTCATACATGCACAGGATACCTCCCAGAAAAAGAGAGACAGCTAGAGAGAGAGAGACACACACAGAGAGAGAGACCTGTTTTCCCACAGAGAAACAGATAGTCAGGCAGAGGAAAGAAGGGTTAATTGGTTCCTATGTGTAGGTTTGTCACTGGTAGGTTTTGGAGGGGTGGAGAAGCTGGAGGTTCACGAACAGTTCAGGGTGGCGGTATCAGTGCTACCAGGAGACATCCACGTCTGCCAGTTGTGGTCTTTACGGAGGTGAACAAGGGTATAGTTGCTAAAATACTGAGACTGTAGATTAAAGAGTAAAACTCTACTGAGGTGGTGCTCAACTCCATCCATCAAGGGATGAAGCATCTAGGCAAGGTACCATCACCAGATTTCGAGGTGCTAGTGAACTAGTGAAAGATGTGCACCAACAGCCACAAGCATCTGTATACCTTAAAGGATTTACCAAAATGCCTATGTATCAGTGCGAGGGATTAGTGTAGTGTGATTGGCTGAGACAACTTCCGACACCCCTCCTGCCTTCTGAAAAAGTCCCGTTGGAACAGCGACTAACAATCCTCCACCTTGGTGAGCAGAACTGGGTGGTCTGGAACTGGTGGGACCCCAGGGGCAAGGACAGGGGTCAGAGGACGGCATTCAAGAGGTGACGGGAGCTGGGAATGGCTGAACCAGGGCCGTAGAGTCCAGCCTACGTCTTGCACCCGGGACCGAGAAGGTAGGAGAGGGAGCAAAGCCGCCGATAGTGCTGGTACTGGTGATGTCAGCAAATTTTTTATCATAAGGTGGAATTGTTAAGAAGAGACGTGCATGCAGGTGATTCGTGTGTGAAATGAAGTGATTGAGTGTGATTGTGTTTGGGGTACATGTGCGGTGAGCGTGTGTGTGTGTGTGTGTGTGTGTGTGTGTGTGTGTGTGTGTGTGTGTGTGTGTGTGTGTCTTTCTGCCTCAGTAGCGGTGAGACTGATGAGAGTACTGTGAGCTTTGCTGAGACGAAGATGAATATCCCATAGTGCTTTGTGACTGCGTGGAACCCTGGACGTTGCCTTGGTAACCAAGGCGTGAGCTGGAGTGCTGAAATAAACAAACGGGAAGAGAGAGAAGAAAGGGATGAGGACGGGCCAGCGGTCATCAAACAAACACAAGAGTAAGAACATTTAGCTGCTGCCAAACCTTGGGCAAGTAGCTCCACCTACATCAACATTATGAGTCAATTTTAGTATAGAATAAAAGGAACATAAACAGCGATTGAACCTTTGAATAAACAGCCAAGTATGTTTTAAGTGGTGAGTGCAAGACAAGATAGGTTTGTGTGTGTGTGTGTGTGTGTGTGTGTGTGTGTGTGCATTTGTGAGTGTAACTGTTGCAGTAACCGGTAACGTGAAGTATCATGACTTTTAAAGGAGCATTGTGCAATCCATTTTTGAGTAATCCCAATCTGGATTAAAAATAATAAATAAACAACAAACAAAATAAATTCACTTTAAAAAGATCAGCTCCTCTTGAAGCTAAAGATACACTGCAAACAATATGTTAATATCAGGTAGCAGCTAATGTTAGGCTCAGATAAGTCATTCCACATGTTGTCTTTTGGGGCTGGGTTTGAGGTCCTGTCTCAGCTAGGGTTTTTTTCTCCTTGTTTACTTCCTACAGTGACCATTTCTGGCGAATGTAGCCTGCAAAAGGTTTTAGTTTAATTAGCTCTTAAACATGCACTCAAATTCGGGTGTGCTTTATGTAAATGACAATGCAAA
The DNA here is from genome assembly GCA_028565775.1 of Sternarchorhynchus goeldii. Taxonomy (NCBI): domain Eukaryota; kingdom Metazoa; phylum Chordata; class Actinopteri; order Gymnotiformes; family Apteronotidae; genus Sternarchorhynchus; species Sternarchorhynchus goeldii. The sequence goes on from JAOXYF010000005.1 coordinate 1,753,543, forward strand.
TGATATGTAAATAAGAAAGTAATGTACATGTGCTTGTTTGTGTTGGACACTGAAGTCGGTGAAAGTAGCTCACAATGATAACACAGCACTGTGTGTGTGGACAAGCCTTCAGGCCCAGGTGGTGGCACTGTTGCCTTGAGGGGGAAAAGGCCTGGAATGCAGAAATTTGAAAAATGTGCCCTGTCTGTTTACGTGGATGGGTGTGTGTGTGTGTGTGTGTAGGTTCATGTGTACACATACACATATGCACGCATCCAAAACATATATATAAAAATGCATGCATACACACCCACACACACACACACACACACACACACCCACACACACACCCACACACCCCCACACACACACACACACACCCAGGCAAGTGGCCTTCTACAGTCAAATCATTCTCCTTCATAATACACTGCACTGAACTTCCTTCTGTCTCACTTCATCCATGTTTCGGAGTGAAAAACTCCAGCACCTCAGATATATAATGTTTCTCATGACAAAGGCCTCTCAGGAATCACACTACACACTCTAAAGTGTGGGACCCCTACGCAGTTTTGCCAACAATTGCGTCTGCAAGAACAGCCTCTTTGTTACTTTGGAATGTTACCAAACTAGAAAAATTGGTTAATTTTCTTGTTGTGCAGGCAAACATTCATCTACAGTTTGAGGAAGAAGAGGAAAGGGATTGGGTCGTGTTAATGTTGACTTGTTTTTAGGTTCTACATGTATCCAAATCCATAATAATGGTTTGAATTACAATGGCCATTGTAATGTACTTTGAACTTTGACATTAATTGTACTTTAAACTGCAGCTGAATGGGACTGATGGTGGGGTGGAACATAAAGGGGGCTGGAGTAATTGCTAAATCGGTGGAATTGTTTTTTTTAAATCTCTCTTTCTCTATGCCATTACATTACACATCATATATATATATATATATTTGTTGCTTGTTTATATCACTGGGGTGAATGCCTTGTGTGTGTGTGTGTGTGTGTGTGTGTGTGTGTGTGAGAACTTTTTTTCATATATATGAAAAAAAAAGTTCTCACACACACACAAGGCATTCACCCCAGAGATATAAACTACTCTGCCAATAGCTCTGGGGCATTTACATTTTACATTTATGGCATTTGACTGACACTTTTATCCAAAGCATAGGCTAGATATATCTTGAGCAATTGAGGGTTGAGGTTCTTGCTCAAGGGCCCAGTAGTGGCAAATTGGCAGAGTTGGGCTTTGAACCCAACTTGAACCGGCATTTTTTGGCCATTCATCCAGAACAGCATTTGTGAGAGCAGGCACTGGTGTTGGACGAGAGGGCTCACAGTCTCCGTTCTAGTTTAGTGGTCGGCAGACTGATGGGCTAATTATCAACATTTTGAGATAATCAGTATAGGCTGATAATTAAAAAAAAAAACGCCTACAGGCACAATGAAAGTAGCCCTGTCAGTCTGGTTGCTGTGGAGCTGGATTAGAGCTCCTCCTTGTGTTCATTTTGCCATTCGACAGGCAGACAGACTTTAATTCCTGTCTTCCAAAGCTCAATATATTTAACTGGTCACTCTTAATATAGAACTAAAATGTTTCATGTCAAATATTTCATGTGAGAAAGCATAAATAAAGGTATTTGTAAATTGTACTGTTAGCCTTTAACCAGCTAATCTAGCTATCTTACATGGCTTAAAAAAACAAACTAAAAATCCATTGTTCTCATCCCAATTCAATAATCTGCTATCATAAATGATCGATTCCATAGTTAGGAGACAGTTACCCAACAGTCGGTTGTGTGTACAGTTAGCTGTGTGTACACCAGTTTGGAACAGTTAGTTGGTGTCTGGGCACAGTGCAGGCCAGTCAGCTTCACCCAAACTCATCCAACCAAGCTTGTATGGACCTTGCTTTGTGCACTGAGCCATGTTGAAACAGAACTGGGCCCTTCCCCAAACTGTTCCCACAAAACTGGAAGCATAAAATTGTCCAAAATGTCTGAAGCATCAGCATTTCTCTTCAGTGGAGCCAAGGGACCAAACCGAGGCCAAACCATGAAAAACAAGCACATGGCACTAAACCCTCCTTCAGCAGACTTTACAGCAGCCACAGTTCCGTTCTCCTGGCCTGCCCCCAGACTCATCAATCACATGGCCAGAGAGAGGAGCGTGATTGGTCACTCCAGATAGAGAAGCGCGATTGGTCACGCCGCAGAACACCTTCCCACTGTTCTAGAGTCCGGGCAGCAGTGCGTTCGCCGCTTGGCGCTACGCTTGGTGAAGTAAGGCTCGTATAAAGCTCCTCAGACATAAAAACCCCATGCCATGAAGCTCCAGGTGCCAGGAGCTGCAGAAACGTGTTCGTCGGCACAGTTTCTGTGTGCCGACATCAATGCCCGAAGGAGGAGGTCTGGAACCCTGCAGCTGCAGAGTCAGCAGAGCGTTTTGGCGGCTTTTACACACTACGGGCTTCAGAACTCGGTGACCCCACTCTGCGAGTGCTCTGTGGTTCCTAGATACTTCCACTTTTCAACAGTACCACTCACAGTCGGTTG